>JARFIW010001588.1:0-600000 GCA_036346225.1 Platerodrilus igneus
TTGAGCACTTGCCGTCTCCCGATAAAGATGTCCTTTCTAAGGCCATAATGTCGTACCTGGTATGTAAAAGGTGCCTTTTCTTTTATTTGAAGTTTGAGGTTAACAACCAAATAAACAACGATGGTGTTCGTCTCAAAAAACCGCAAGAAGATCCTATAGTTCTGAACAAGCCGTAAGCTCAATGCTTAAGTATACTTTTCCTTCACATATACCGAATACAGGTATGAGTTTATCTGATTTACCTTTGTCATGGAACGATGTGTATGTCTTACATTTTAAATCACAATTATCTAGAAAAATAATGCATATAAAATATAGCCATAACTTTATTTATCGATTACCTTAACTAATTTAAGATTATCTTTGCTTTCCTATATAACCTTTTGGTTTGTAAACAGAAAAGCTTTCATAAAACCTTTTTTTTGTGAATTTTGAGGTTATGTTCAATTTAAATGTTCAATCAAATTCTCTTAACTAATGTTAAACACAACAAAGTGTATTTATGATTTCCTTTTATTTAGAACGATAATTTGGAATTGTGTCTAAGCACAATAATAATTTTAGATTTTCTAATATCTTATCTGGTAGCGTTTAAGACCAAATTTTAAAATTATGAGAGTGTAGATATACAGGGAGCCCCAAATTGAGTAGGATAGCATGGGTATCTTTCTTATTATTAATGATAGAGATATGCTTAAATGAGCAAAGTTGTGTCATTTGGATAGCTTATTTAAATTCCGCATAGATACATTCGAAATTCCAAACGGTTTAGAAATTATTAAAAAAAAAATGAAAACTGCCAATTTCTTCGAAGTCGAATATTTTTGTTGTAATAAAAGATACGAAAAAATGTTTCTTATAAAAGTTACTTAGTTCAATTGTGTGCACTTAAAAGTGATATTAAAATTAAATTCAAGATGGCGGTTATCGAAATATTAGCATCGTCTTTCATATTTTAAGTGGACGCCATATTGGATTTTTAGATGGTTAGATAGCATATTTTTTTCTCTTTTCAACGATGTATTACAACATATGTTTAAATGAAAAAATTTACTGAAAATAATAATTTTAATTTTTTATCAAGTCAGTTTTAAAACAAATTAAACGAAAAGAAAACATTAGAATAACATTAAACGCCAACTAATAAATCATAGCAATTGTTCAAAATGTTGACCGTTATTATTTAAACACAATCGGCAACACTTTTTGTTACGCGTCGTAATGTATTCCCATTAAGACCGTTTATTGCCTGCATAACCGCTTCCCGTAGTTCATCTACATTATTGTACTGGAAATTATTTCCATATACATTATCTTTTAAAGTGCCCCATAAATAAAAATCCAGGGGTGTTAAGTCTGCTGATCTAGTCGGCCATTTTACAGGTGTGTGGGTCGTGATTACCCTGCCATCAAAACGGTTACTTAAGTAGGTGATAACATCTCTAGCGTTGTGTGGAGGTGCGCCATCTTGTTGATAGCAAATTTGATTACTTTGTGCCAAAGGCAGGTCGTCTAATAAATCTTCTAAAGATGTTTGAAGCATTTCCAAATAACGTTGAGAGGTTAAGGTTCCATCGAATATTATAGGACCAAGTAAACGGTTTCTCAATATACAACAAAAAACATTACATCCAAATCGAATTTGATTGCGGCGTGGAACTGTTATGCGTGGGTTTTCCTGTGCCCAATAGTGTTCATTATGACGATTAAATATTCCACAGTTAGAAAAATAAGACTCATCGGTCCACAAAACGCGATTGATAAAATCATCATTCTCCCTAACTTGATTGATAAACCATCTGCAAAATGTTGATCTGCGGAGATAGTCGTTTGGTTGTAAGTTTTTAGCAATGTGAAATCTGTAAGAGGGATATTTATGCTTTTTTAAAATTTTTGATGCTTGAGACTCGGATACGTTTACTTGGGTTTCTATTTCCTGTGTTGAAATGTTTGGATTAGCTTCCACACAGGCCAGTGTCAACACCTCATCTGCAATGTCTCCATTTATGTTTCGAATAGGTTTTTTTAAACATCCATACTGCTGCATATTTGTGTCCAATCTTCGAAAGATTTTAATGTTTGGCTGTCTTTTTTCGGGAAAGTTTGTTAAGTATGTTTCGGCAGCAAGGCGACTGTTCTTATTACATTTTATGTATGCACAAAACATATGATATTGTTCGCTCGCTGAAAAA
This sequence comes from Platerodrilus igneus, assembly GCA_036346225.1. Classification (NCBI taxonomy): domain Eukaryota; kingdom Metazoa; phylum Arthropoda; class Insecta; order Coleoptera; family Lycidae; genus Platerodrilus; species Platerodrilus igneus. The sequence continues at coordinate 2,193 of JARFIW010001588.1, forward strand.
TTTGCCATTTGAATATTTTATAGAATAAGTATATCACAACTTATAACTGGGAAAGAGAATACACAAATGCCAATTATTAGTACAACAGATACACTAATTCAACATGACAGTTTGTTATAATTTCATTTGTTTAAGAGAAATCTGATGATGCCTACTTGATAAAAAATTAAAATTATCATTTTCAGTAAATTTTTTCATTTAAACATATGTTGTGATACATTGTTGAAAAGAGAAAGAAATATGCTATCTAACCATCTAAAAATCCAATATGGCGTCCATTTAAAATATGAAATTTGATGCTAATATCTCGATAACCGCTATCTTGAATTTAATTTTAATATCACTTTTAACTGCACACAATTGAACTAAGTAACTTTTATAAGAAACATTTTTCGTATCTTTTATTACAACAAAAATATTCGACTTCGAAGAAATTGGTAGTTTTCATTTTTTTTAAAATAATTTCTAAACCGTTTGGAATTTCGAATGTATCTATGCGGAATTTAAATAAGCTATCCAAATGACACAACTTTGCTCATTTAAGCAGATCTCTATCATTAATAATAGTAGAGGGGTAAGGCTAGTCCTAATTCAAAACGTGTTCAGACGTATTTTCCATATGTAAAATACACGTGCACCGTTTTGAATTAGGATCGGCCCTATATAATTTCAATGTAAAATAGTTGTGAAAACATGAATTCTTATATACTTTCAATGTAAAATACTTGTGGGCACGTTTTGAATTAGGATCGGCTTTATATTACTTTCAATGGAACATACATACTTTAAAACACACGTATGTTGAAAAATGTAAGTGCAGAGAAAATGTGTGTAGATGTTTTGAATTTGGTTTTCTAGCTAGAAGTTATAAAGTATGACAGATGCAAAATATCGCATTCAAGTCAATTGTGTTTAATTAAAGTGGATTCTGATTTATGTTTTTTATTTATGTTTAGAGGCTGCAAATACACATGGGCCGGTTTCAATTCAAAATGTGTTCACTCTTGTGATAGGTTGAAAAGTGGGTTGGCAAAGTACGCAGATGGTGGTAATCTGCTATATAAGGAGATTGCTCCTAATATTAATTTAATTAGTCGAAGTTTACTGCATATATTTACATACAAACATGTATATAATTGATATTCAGGGATTTAAATACAAGAAAAACGAGTTTGTGTGCAAAGAAATTGCGGTTTTGGACTTGTTGTTAGGTGATGTTTGGCATCAAATTTTTAAACTGCCAATGCAGTCTAGTTGTTTGAGTCAAGATTATATAAAACATAACGACTGGGTGACAAGGAATATTCATGGTCTTTCTTGAGATGAATCTTCAACGGCTGGAATGGTGTCATCATATATAGCGCTTTATTTGAAGCAAATTATCCGACCCGGTAAAGAAGTATTTGTGAAGGGTCTAGAAAAGAAGAAATTGATTGAAACCTATCTAATGCAAATCGTTGTAACTGATATGCTTGCACTAGGTTGTTCCAAGCTATCGGAATTAAAAATCAACAATCGTTTAAAATATAACATCCATTGTTGTAGACACAGCAATAATAATCTGCAATGCGCAAAACAAAATACCTTTTTATTAAAAGAATGGCTTGATAATAATAAGAAACAATAGAAAGATTTTGTCTGTATTATGTATTTTAATATAATTTTACAATGTTAGCCTTATTAACTATTATTATAACAACTTCTAGCAAACATTATTTTTATCGATCCAGCTATTGTGTACGTTAGAGAAGCCTAACCATTTTACAAAGACTTTATTTCCACTCTTTCTTAGGACTTTTTCTACCAGGTAAATTCCTGGATGTTTAACCTTTTGCAACTCCGTTTCATAAAATGCACCTTTGATTTCTTTCTCGTCTTGATCTTCTAATATATATGTTGTCGGATTGGTTACGTTTATCTTTTTAATCTTAAAAATTTCATTTGACCAGTTTGGCGTGTAACCTTTCGTAAATGCTTCCCTGTGTTTACTAATTCTCACACTGTCTTTAATTGAATATTTTGGTATTTTGGTTGCAAGTTTGATGTGGGTAAATGATGATTTAAGAATAGTTTTTTCATTTGATTTAACAACTTTTACAGGTTTGACTCCGATAGTATTGTGAACTGTATTGTTGTATTGTTTCACAATATCGCTTAAATTTTTTATCTAATTGTAAGAACCGTTCAGGTTAAACAAACGTCACATTTTTCCCTTTAAAGTTCTAATTACACATTCCACAATGCATGCTTTCTTTGTAGAAAAAACACTATAATGGTTTATGCCATATGTCTGCATTAAGGATTGAAAGTGTTTGTTATAATATTCTTTACCAAAATCTGACTGCAAATTTCTTGGTGGATTTTTAAATTTGTTTAAAATTGTTTTCATTGCAGCAGTAACATCAATACCCGTTTTACTTTTAAGTGGTACAGCCCATACGTATTTGGAGAAACAATCAATAACTACTAAAATGTATTTAAATCATTTGTTTGTTTGCGAATATGGTAGCATTTTAATCAAATCGGTCTGAAGAATGTCATTTAAACCTTTTACTATCACTTTGCGTCTCTTAAAATTTATTCTTGCTGGTTTATGAAGTTCATTTACTATATCCTCTTTCTCTTTTGATTGAGCAACTATCATAATACTTTTTTCTAATCAGGATTTATTAAATACAATTAATGAAATACTTCTATGTTTGAATGTCGTGGGCTCCACTTGCTTTGAAAGGAACTTTTAATATAAAATCAAGAAACATTGTGGTATTGTTTATGATAGCACCGCTGTCACAAAAGCTGATTACATCCATACGTTTAAGCAAAAATCCTTGTAACTGTGCAATTACATAACTTTTTTCGTTTATAAGAATTTCAATGTCTTGCGGGTATCCTTTAATATTCTCAATGACTGCTTCCTCATAAGGAAATTCATAATTATGTTTAATGTTGAAAATAAGGAATGTCTTGTCACCGTCGAGGAATGTACTAGAGTAAAACGTTGCTACTACCGTGTAATGTAGCATATGTAACTTGTACTCAATCAAGGTTTCAAAACCTTCACTTTTGTTTTCATATTCCTGTTCACTTATATCTATTTTACGGTTATGTAAGTGCCTTCCAAATTTGTCAATTGTCATATCATTTAATCACTTTCGCCTCACGCAATTCTTCAATGATCGAATTTATTTCGTTGCCGTGACCTGTGTGTCCAGCAGTCTGAGATGAAACTAAAAGCCGCAATCTATCAACAAGTTCATTGGGATCATTCCAATATAAATAATCTATAGCGTTATTTGATACTTCCATTGTCATACCGTCTCCAAGACGCTTTCTATAGGGTAATATTCTAGTTCTACGAGGTGTTTGGGGAAGTATGTTTAATGTAGATATTATATTTTTGTACTTATATGAAGTATTACCCTGAATTTGTTCTGTTTCAGAATAATATCTTCTATTAGCATTTGTTCTTTTCACAATTTCAAGGTACGACTTTAGATCTTCCGGACTGTACCCGACAGGATATTTTTTAAACAGTAGTTCGTATAATCCAGGAGTACCTTTATATTTCAAATCATTTATTAGAACATTTTCATCATCCAACGCGAAATTCGAATTGCCTATCATAAGACCATTTGAATCAGGGTTAAACCTAATACCATATTTATGATCAAATTCGTTCTTAACATCTTTAAACATATTGTAAATATATTCTCGAGGTAGCGGATGTAGCTGTTCGAGATAATGTGTCATACCAGATGAATCGGCAAAGCTTTGTATATATTCCTGGGCTTCTTGTGCATTTCGATTAACTTCTGCTTCGTATTCATTCTCAACATCATCATCATCATCTTCCTCTATGGCATCATTTTTTATATTCGGTATATGCTGAGCAATAACCGGCGAATCAATATAGTCAACGTTCCTTTCTAGCAATTTAGGTTTAATTTTTTTTACACTGCTATGAGGCAGTTCTTTTCTTCTTCTTTAAATTTTCTTTCTTTACCACACTTTCCCCATCCAGTTTATTAGCAATAGTTTCTAATCGCGATGTTATGGGTAAGATTGATTCCACTTGGACGACTTCATTATCTTTTAACTGGCGCAATTTGTTTTTTACAATGTTTCTTTTCTTAATTAAAATTCTTTTAAGTTTTATCGCCTCCTTGTTCATTGCGTAAAAAGTTTATTGTAATAAAAAAAATTCTTCGATACTAACGATACTTGCGTCTCTCAAGGTTTAAATATGTATGAAGTGATCAAAACCTATTCGGTACCTTCCTTGACCTGGATCACTATCTTTGTCTACAACTAAGAAACCGTATTTGTCTTGCCAACAAGCAGCACATATTTTACGGAATTTATCATACTTCATGTCAGTATTGACGTGATCGTCATATATGTGTTTTAAGTTTAAATCATCTTGTTTAAATAAAACTAAAAGATTAGCATTATCACGTAGTAAGTGCTTAGGTATACGAGTATAACTTTGACAAAGGTAAAAACTCTCTACTTGTTTATAACGCCCCATACTAAAGTATTCCCTAATGATACCTTGTTTATCGCAAGCTACATCATCAAAAACAAATATAGAATTATTTCGAGCATCAGATGGTGATATAATATTATCAGAACTGGAAAATGTATAATATTTGATCCCTTTTATTGGTCGCAGTAGACTTTCAAGGTATTGATACTTTGGTTGATAAAGTGATTTAGAATAAACATATACGTTTTCAAACTTTAAACCATTAGGATGTTCTATCAGCCCAATCATAACATTGGTTTTACCGCAATTTGATGGACCAACAACTAGACATCGAATAGATGAAGGCAGAAGAACGCTATGTTTTTCTTTTAGCTAAGGATTGCACGCCAATGTCATTATTGTTTATGGTTAAAGGTGTTGATTGTTTCACAACACGCATGTTTGCAAGTACTAAATTCGATTTGTAAAAAAAAGTGGAATTATATATATATATATATATATATATATATATAAGAAACGGCGAGTATATAAAGAATCATTAATTCACAATATTTTATTTATTTACTGCACAGCTTGAGAGGATAGTTGTCCGCTAATGATTACATATAATAATTCTAAAACTACTAGGAACGGACTGTTAAATACTGTAATTAACAATTTACCATTTGAAGCGCATATTCCGGGTTACAGATTTTGTGGTCCGGGTACAAAACTAATCGAACGGTTAGCTCGGGGAGACAAGGGAATAAACAAGTTAGACGAGGCTTGTAAAGAGCACGATATTGCATACTCCAAAGAAAAGGATCTATCTAAACGTCATCAAGCAGATTCGAAGTTAGCTCAGTTAGCTACAGAAAGACTAAATTCTGGTGACTCGTCTTTAGGTGAAAAAGTAGCAGCATTTGGAGTAGCTACCGCAATGAAAGCTAAAGTAAAACTTAGTATGGGTGCCTGTGCATCACTGAGAACAAAAAATATCAATAAAATAAGAAAACTGATAAAGAAACGTAAAATAAGAAGTACGCTAGGTATTAAAAGTATTATCAAACAAGCACGTACAACTTTAAAAAAGGCTAAAGGATCTAATATTATGGATGCAATCAACATAGCAATTAAGGCCGCCAATACAGCAAAACAAAAGAAGCATATTAAATCAGCTCGTATTATATCAATTCCTAAAACAGGAGGTTTTCTACCACTAATAGCAATTTTTGCAGGCCTAAGCGCCCTTGGTACTCTTACTGGAGGTGCAGCTGCTGTTGCAAAAGCAGTTTCAGATACTAAAATAGCTAAGGAACAACTAGCGGAAAAACAACGTCATAACAAGGCAATGGAGGACATTGCAGTCGGAAACGGCATGTACATCAAACCTTATAAAAAAGGTTTTGGTCTTTTTTAGCCCTTGCAAAACCTCAAAGGAACACAACTTGATTTTACCTAATCAAGCACTAAGCAATGTAGAATTAATAGAGTTTGTTAAGCAATTAGAAGTACCATATTTCCATGGAGTGTTCATGAGAAACAATCTTCCCAAGAAAGTTAATTTAAAAGAATGTGGTATAATTAATTTAGATGGAATAGAAGGTTTAGGCACGCATTGGACCTCTTATAAAAAGTACGGTAATAACGCTATTTACTATGACAGCTACGGAAACCTGCGATCGCCAACAGAGTTGATAAATGTAAAATTCTTTATAACTTTAACCAAGAACAATCGTACGATACTGTGTTTTGCGGTCATTTATGCTTACAATTTCTAAGTAGTACATAGAACTGCGTACGAAGTTGTTATGTCGTACACTTTTACTCTAACGGGAAACACTTCAGTTTTAACAAGCAATTTTAATCCGCCTATAAACTTGGATAATGATTCGGAGTACGTATTAGGATTAACAAATTTTGAGTCTTATAACACAATTCCAAACATAGAAAAAGGAATAAATAATAAATTTTATTATGGATCTAACGTAGAATTCATAGAATACCTGAAGGCGCTTATGAGATTAGAGAAATTAATAAATATCTTCAAAAAGCTTTAGGTGATAAAAGATGGCGTGGTCGTATGGAACAATCACGAAGCGCTAGAAAGACGCCAGTGTATATAGAAATTACAGCTGACAATAATACACTTAAATGTAGTATTAAATGTGGTCTAGATGTGGATTTTACCAAAAAGGATTCAATTGGTTCTGTACTTGGTTTCAATCCGCGAAAATTGCTAGCATATGTCACGCATCAAGTAGACTACGCGATCAACATTTGTAAAGTGAATGCAGTTTTAATCGATTGTAATATTGCAAGTGGATCCTATTTAAATAGTAAACCAGCCCATGTAATACATGGATTTTTTCCTCAAGTACCTGCAGGTTTTAAAATTGTCTAGTGCCCACTTACGATTATATATCTACCAATCAGGTCACGTATAATAAATGAAATAATAGTTAAAGTGTTAGATCAAGATGGATATTTAGTTAATTTCAGAAGAGAACTGCTAACTGTAAGGTTGCATTTAAAAAAAATCTGCAATAGCCATGGGTATTAAGTATAATGCACGCAACATGTCAAGAATTGCTATAAATGCTGGAAATTTCAAAGCAAGCGACACTCGATCGATTGTTTCAAAACCGCTAACAACACAAAACCGGCAGTTTCTACAATCGTTAGGACTACATTTATTTAATTAAAAAGTAGAATGAATAGTGAAAAAGTTTACTTCGACAATGCAATTGTTAATATTGAAAAACATACTCATCAACCTTATGCTAACACATCTTTAAACAATAATGATGAAATTCGAATCCCTATACAACAACAAGATGTATACACCTTACCATCGAAGAGCATGCTGTACATAGAAGGCAAATTACTTAGAACAGATGGAACGCCGTCTCAGACAGCAAAGTTTGTAAATAATGGAATTTTGCTGCTTTTTGATGAAATTAGATATGAGATTGGTGGTGTCATTGTAGATCGTGTTCGGAATCCTGGATTAACGTCTATAATGAAGGGATATGTTTCATATAATAGCAATCAAAGTAAAAATTTACAAAACGCTGGGTGGTTTCCTATGGATGATTCACAAATAGTTGATGCCAATGGGAATTTTAATGTTGCAATAAACCTTTCAATGGTTCTCGGAATATGCGAAGATTTTAAAAAAATTATTTTAAACCTTCGTCATGAGTTAGTTTTACTACGTTCTAGTTTTGATACTAATGCTATAATTAATCCTACACTCGATGAAGAAATAAAAGTTGTTTTAAACAAAGTTTTATGGAAAATGCCTCATGTAGCCGTTGATGATACTCAACGAATTAATTTAATAGAATGCGTTGCACAAAATCAGGATTTGCATATTCCGTTTAGAGGATGGGAGTTGCATGAATATCAACTTCTACAAGAAACGCAACGTCATACATGGAACATTAAAACAACAACACAATTAGAAAAACCAAGATTTGTGATTGTTGGTTTCCAAACCAACCGAAAAAATAGATACATGAGCAACTACAGTCGTTTTGATCATTGCTATTTAACCAACATGAAACTATATTTAAATTCAGAAATTTTCCCGTGCGATAACTTAAATTTGAGGTTCGAGAATAAACAGACTGCGTTGTTATATGAGATGTATGCTCAGTTTCAGCAATCATACTACGAAAAGGAAAATGAGCCACTTTTTAATCCTGAAGATTTACGAAGAATTGCACCATTAGTAGTCATAGATTGTTCTACACAAAACGAAGCGTTAAAATCTGGTACTGTCGATATTAGATTAGAATTTGAAACTAGCAGAAACGTTTTACCAAATACATCTTGTCATTGCCTTATACTTCATGATAAGATAGTCAAATACAATCCACTCTCAAACAGCATAAGAATATTATAATTACTTTATTATTATTATTACTGTACCTTTACAAATTATGAAAAAACAATAAATCATTTAGCAATCACAGTCTATTTATTAATATTTTTTACATGTTTTTACAATATCTTTTACATGTTTGAATTATTAAGTGATTTAGTAAACAGCCATAAACATTGACAATTTTAAATAAAAGTTTTGTTATACATTTCTCAAATAAACTAACTGGTATGTTATTAACAAACTGGATTTTTTAAACAGAACGGTTACTACTACTATTTTTCTCTACAACACATTTATACTAATATAGTTCAACTCGGGCAGATTGAAAGGTATCCTATTTTTAGTTATATCCAAAAACGAAAAACTGCGTACTTGTGCAGGTATAAACATAACACTGAAGTTTTATAACTAAAAAATATTATATGTTAATCGAGATAAAATAAATTGCATTCTTTATTTGAGCCGGTGGTTGAAGCTTTACAAGTCATTTCTGAGTGTATAGTTATACCCCCAAGGTTTAGTATCAGTGGTTGAGGTACTAAGAATTCTTTTATCATCACTTGGATTAAGAACAATTTTGTTTTGTTTAATAGTAAAGACATCATGTATGACTGATCTAATTAAACATTGCTGTTTCTGTACACTCTGTTTATAAAACAAAGCATTCTTATAATCATCAAAAGAAATTTGTTTAATACTTGCTAAGGAAGATCCTTTTGACTTTTTCATTATCCTATCCTGAACTCTGTAAGTGTACATTTTAGATCTAAGCCCTACAAACTCTAGCATGATATCACCATTGTTTTCATCTTTCATAATACCAAGAACCTTTTTATTTGATAATGGAATATGATATTTGTTATGAGGGTCGTAATCGGAAGTATCAAATCTATGAATATCTTGTTTGATATAAGAGTAAATATCTTCAACGCTAAACTCGTATATCAAACTATCCGTATCTGTGTACAGCAGCTTTGCTTTGTTAGTAAATTGCGATTTTATATAACTATAGTAAAATTCATATAAATAGGTTTTTGAAATATCTAGAATAGAGAAACCTGCATAAATGGGTTTGTTTAAATAAACCTCTAATTTATTCATTTCTATTAAGACTAGATCTTTGTCTAACACAGTGCAACTGTGAAAATTAGGCTTCGCTATGTAACTACGAGCTCCAAACCGTCCTTCCCATTCGGTCACTAATTTCACATCTTTCCTTTTCCGTACGTTTTCCATCATCTTTCCATAAACCGAATTTATCATATTTTTTTATAAAAGCATATATCAAAACTGTTTTTTGACTGTTGTCTTAATTTCGTATTCAAATCAATGTATTCTTTTAACCAAGGAGCTTGTTTAAACCGAAGAACCTTATGAATCTTTTTCAGTTCTAAACCGTAGCTTAAATACATTTTTAAATTCTTGTAGTGAATAATATAGTTGAGTTTTGGATATAAAGTTGTAAGTAATTTCTTTAAGTTTGATTTATTAGAAGGTACTGGTGGTATCATATGTTCAGGCGCCAACGGTAAGTCACTGTGAATTTCATGTAAAGATACTGGATAGTGTAAATCGCATTCAAAAATATATCCTACATCAGAATCATCTGGAATATTAAGTATGTCTAAACGTACTATATCTGGACTGGTACCATCTAAAAATTCAAATTCTCCATATGGAAGATATTCAGATATTGCAGCCCCATATAAATTATTAACATCAACATACATTAAATATTTAGAATCGAAATTTGGATCATAATCTGCATTCATATATTTGCTATTTGCTTTAGCATATCTATTCGAACATTGAGAAACACCGCCACGAATTCCCCGTTCTAAAAACATTATTTTTTCAATATCAGTAAGCAACTCGAGTTTAACGTTCGTCGTTTTTAACATTGCATCTAGAGCTAAACCAGGAGCCGTAAAGTAGTGAAGTGGATCTAACTTATACGTGAACATACAAGTTTTTCTAAAGTTTTCAAATATATCAGTCAAGAGCAGTACATCTATTTTTAAATATAGGTCTGAATAGTCGCCTAGTGTTTTTATATTAAATGTTTGCCAAACGTGTTTAGAATGATTGTAGTCTTCATCTGAGATTTCTTCATTGCGCAAACGATTAAAGAATGCTGTTTTACAGGGTAAATCGGTTTCATTGAGCCTATCCCAAGAGTTAATGTAATCATAGGGAAATATGCCTTTACGCGTAAGTAACTGAAACTCATTATCAGTGTTACAATTTTCCCCGGTGATGGATTTTTTACTATCATCTAAGTAGGAAGCTAATTTTTCGATGCTAGATGCCATAAACCTGAATGAATCGATAAATCTAAAACTAACTTTCATACCTTTCATACCTTTTACATATTTTGTAAAGGATATGTATTTTTCCTTATTTATTGGTAGAATGTTTAACGAACCTGAAAACTCTAACGAGATTTTTTTAATAATGAAATGCAAATCGTAGCCTGATAAGTTATGAAAAACTACCGGTATCATATAAGAATTATGATAATTGATGGTGCAATCTTGATGAGCCGCTTCCTCAAAATTAACCTGCAAAGTGGCAGTGATCGCGAACTCTAATATCATCTATACTAAAAGGTTTATTGCAAATCTGACAGTAAAGGGCAAATTTAAATGCGGACTTTTGTTCTTCTGTTAAAGGGTTCGTAGGTTTTGGGTTACAGAAAATTTTATTCGTCGTTTCTGAAATCAGTTTCATTTGATCAACAAACCATTCTATACAATCCTTTTCGCAATACAATTGAAATTTGGAATATTTATTATCATACGAGCATTTCAAATAATACGCTACACTATAGGGTATATGCCTTTGGTAACGGACTGTGTTTAATATTACCTCCGACTCATTGCATGGTTCTAATATACATTCGAGATCTGCATCAACTACAAATGATATTTTTTCTAGATAGTGGAAATGTTTAAATGTTAGAAACTTTTCGGATTCTTCGGGTAATCTTATTGAGCAAGTATTCTGTTTTTCGCAATAATTCGAATGACGCTTAAGTAATGCTGCTGTACTAAAATTATTTAAACATCTATAACAAAAAAATTTTCTATGGTGATGTGAAGACAACTGTTATGCAAATAATTTTGACATATCCTTAATCCAAGTAAAATGAAAGTGATTCTCGTTAGCATTTGTCGGACGAGAATATTGTAAGGAATCATTATTTAAAACTAACAGATTAATAGGTTCAATTTTTTTAAAATTTTCACTTAAACAAAATGGCAGTATTTTAGTATTTTCTATACAATATAGGTTAATTGCGAGATTGTTAAGCTTCTCAATTTTTTTTATGTCTTTTAATGCGATTGGAAACTGAATTGAATTGTAGCGTAATACTGTATCAAAATGTGGATAGCTAGATATTTTATGACTATTTTGTTTAGCAGGATATAAAGCGGAAACCAAGCTCCAAAGAATGCAATGTTGGTCGTTATTTATTACATTTACCACAGCTTTTTTTTTGATAAAGTCCGGAACCGGTACAAACGTTAAACACCCTCCTTTAAGTAGATCATGATTGTTTATATTTACCTTCAAGTGTAAAACTTCTTGGATTGCCCAACCAGAATCCTTTTCGCTAAATTCTTCTAATCGCTTCGAAATCTTGTCTAATACGTTCTCCTTATACCACCGCTTGAGATTGGTATTTATATCGATGTGACGATTTGCAGTAGAAAAAGTTTTCAAATCTATTTCGCCAGTTGTAGGCTTAACAAAGTTAGCGGCAAATATTACATTAACCTTCAACATTGACTTTTTTAAGCAAGCAACAATCTTGCGTTTAAAACTAGCGAACGCCTTGTCTAAGAACACTAGAGGATCTTTATAACTTAAATTGGTAATAAGTCCCGTAATTATTCGACTTCCAAAACATAATTGTACATCATGCCAAATCAGATTTTTTCGAATATGACCTCTAGAAAGCGTTACATCAATACCTTTACCTTTATAATCCAAAGAGCGTTTCAAGTGCCTCAATCGTACAAGGTAGCTTTTAAGATGTGCCAAATTAGATTCCAGCCTACTAGGATTTTCTTGTCGATTGTTTTTGTATACCTTATTTCTAACAGCAAGCTTCAATATACTAATATTTGTTTTGATAATTTTAATGTGTTTTGTTATTTCCATCGACTGGTTTGATTAGATTCACGCATTTTACAGTTAATCTCAAAATAGCGCTACTAATCTCGGCCACGGTTTCAGAATTCATGATTCTATACAAATCAATACACTACTTAATATATGTATAGCTCTATTTACTATTTATACAAAAATATCATCTGACGTAAGCAAAACAACTGTAAAAAGAATTAGCATACAACATCATTTTTCATTCAGCTGCGTTAACGACAAAAAATTTCTTGTTTTCAGTATAGTAATAAAAATGTTTTATACCACCGTTGATTTATGATGTGTGTACAGAAAATACACTATCATTACAGCGCTATTTTTTATGGTTACATATGAAATCTTTTAATAAAAAACAAAGCAAATTTGAAAAAATGTCTCAGATTAAACTGTCAATGTTGTTTAATAATTTACACGCACTCATGATTTTTTTAAAAACCCAGTATTAAAAAAACATTCTGCAGTTTTATCATATAGCAGAACCTTTAAAGAATTTCCTATGCGACATAAATCGTGTAAACATACAATTACCTATATATGCATATAAATTGTGTCAGCGGTAATCTAAAACTTATTCTATATATATTACTAGTTAAGGACCATTTGCATTGCATTATTTTAAACGAAATTAATCTAAAGAAAAATATAATAATTTACACGCACTCATGGTTTTTTTAAAAACCCAGTATTAAAAAAAACATTTTGCAGTACGTTGATAGAATTAAAGAATTTCTTATTCAGCATGATTAGCGTAAACATACACCCGCACAAATTACTATATCCCTATATATGCATATAAAGTCAATTTTTGTTAATTTTTATGGAAAATAAATTATGCTAGCAGTAATCTAAAACGAAATTAATCTAATTTAGGTTTTTTATTATGTGCCTTCATTGCAATTTCTTTTTCAGACAATAGATCTAATTCATTATTTCTGCTGAGGTATAATTATATTCGCTTACATACTGTTTTATTCATTAGAATAGATTACAGAGCTGAATTTTTTCAGAAAATGATGCAAATTTTTAATTTTTTCTAACAGGTCAGTTTATTATTTAATATAAATACTTCACGTAGATTTTACCAACAGTATTCAATCAGATCTCTTGTATAATTATTAGTTACTATTACTAGCAACTTTTAAAAATGAGTAACTTATCATCAATCAAAAACCAACGTAAAAGTTCTAGAGCAATTTATATTACATTCTGACGAAGACTTGTTTAAAGAAGTTTTTGGGTCTTCTTCGCCTCAACTCGACACTGCTGCTATTTTTAATAGTGACGTAATAGATATATCACGGTAAGTGCTTTTTCACATTTATACATGTGTTTTAAAACAGTACTAATTTATAAGTTACATTAGATCAAAAAACCATTCTGGAAATTCTGAGGCTATCGTCGGATCGTTGACACACTCTGATCCTCTCAGAAACACCAGGTAGTATACAAAAGAAAAGGTGAACCTACAATAATCTGTTATGTTATGCTCATAGATCCCGCAAAAACATGTTGGCTATGAAAAAGTTATGTACAGAATCTAATATGGCTGTTTGCTGTGAAGATGACAAATCCTACGAAGATGACACAGTAGAGTTGCTTAACGCATTTAAAAAGCGTGGAGAGAAGCTACTGCATCGTATAGATTTGGAGCTAGAAATAATAAAGCAAAAAAGAGAGGAACTAGCTGCGAGGGGGCAGCAGATACTTCAAGAACGGGAGTTAATAGATAGTTTTTCATTTATAAATAGTTAGATCAAAATATTCAACAATTTGTAAAATAAAAAAGTATTTTATAAAAGTTTCACTTTTGAAACAAGACTTTCTAAACAAGGTATGTAGGGATAAAGGGATGAACCAATGATATAGAATTCACTTACCTTTAATGACTGCGATCTTGATTCAACGCTGGTCGATCAATGTAACGTTACTATTAATTGATTGCGGACTGTAGTAATGTTAATTAGCACACGAACCGATTGTACGGCACTAATTACTGCAAAATAACCACGACAACATATTGCGTACATGTGACGCTTGCTACGACTTTCGAAGCACTGGTATTTCTGTCTTTTCTCACCATTTAGTCCCTTTTCTTGTAGGTAGGTAGTGGATAGAACCGGATTATAGGAAGGGGTTAAGTACTGTTAGGTTAAAGGATAAGCGACATTAATTAATATCTATAAGTTTAAGGTAAAACGTGTAAATAGGGTAAATAAGCCTAAACAAGGTAGTAAACTCAAAGTAAAACGCACATAAATCAGAACCCACTTTAATTTGGTACATCATTCTTTATACAATCGACTTAGATGTGTTATAATAATAAACTAATTTCTTAAATTAGTGACATATTATTCTGAAAATTCTATGTTGACAGTTAGACCGATCGATCCCTTACTAGTTATGTATACGTGTTTGTTCGAGCCAATACTTTCATTTAATTGTTTCACTCCATGTGCTTGAAGGTATACAAAATATCTCAATGGCAATATACTCTTGAACTCTTCTGTTTCCACTAATACTCTTTCTCCATATTTTGTCTTGATTGTTTCCACTTTTAAAACTTCAAACCTCTTATTCACTACAAGATCTTTTGAATTTACATAAGGTTTGCGATATGTGGTTTTATTAAGAGTATTAAAATCCATATTGCTTTTCTTTGACTAATTAAATTAATATTAGGAGCAATCTCCTTATATAGCAGATTACCACCATCTGCGTACTTTGCCAACCCACTTTTCAACCTATCACAAGAGTGAACACATTTTGAATTGAAACCGGCCCATGTGTATTTGCAGCCTCTAAACATAAATAAAAAACATAAATCAGAATCCACTTTAATTAAACACAATTGACTTGAATGCGATATTTTGCATCTGTCATACTTTATAACTTCTAGCTAGAAAACCAAATTCAAAACATCTACAAACATTTTCTCTGCACTTTACATTTTTCAACATACGTGTGTTTTGAAGTATGTATGTTCCATTGAAAGCAATATAAAGCCGGTCCTAATTCAAAACGTGCCCACAAGTATTTTACATTGAAAGTATATAAGAATTCATGTTTTCACAACTATTTTACATTGAAATTATATAAGGCCGATCCTAATTCAAAACGGTGCACGTGTATTTTACATATGGAAAATACGTCTGAACACTTTTTGAATTAGGACCGGCCTTACCCCTCTACTCACATTGTGTTGAATCGCAAAACATATTAAAAGGTCCTTCAAATTTCGCAATCTTTCGCAATCTTTACGCACTATTTCTTGGTCCTTTGAGCCGGATTTGTAACAGTCCTGGATTTACATCCATTAAAAACAATAATTTCGACTTTGGTTATGTACTTAATAAATTAACGTATTTGTACTATAGTGTGATTCAACACCTGAATTACAGATTTTGTTACCGGCTTTATATTGCTTTCTTTACAGCGAATATTATTTTGAATGTTTGACTTCGGGCAATACCCATAAGGTGGCGCAGTAGATCAAACATAATTTCATTTCTAAACCATTTGCAGTTGTAAACAAACATTTTAGATTGTGTTTGTTGAAAATATTTATTTACTACAATTATTTATTGAATTATTGCAGTTTCGTTAATATATGTTGTTTGTTTGTTACAAATACACATGATTCAAAGATATAATTAAATGGTAATTAAATATTTACATATAGGTTTGCAACTTCCTTCTAATACATGTTTACAGAGATTAATAATTAATTGAACATTGTTTGTTGTTTTTAATCTTATTTAAACGCAGGTGAGTTATCGTATAATTATTGTTATTTGCATCTTTGGTAAAGTTTAAAGTTGTATTGTAGCCTAAAACTTGAGGTTAGTTTGTTGTTTGCATTATTTAGTTTGTTTACTTGAATAAATTTGGACATTAGCGACATTCTAATGGCTCCAAAGAAAGATCAATTGATTTTAGCCAATTCCTTGCATAAGCAAGATTGGAAGAGATCTTAGATTGTGCAAATCGTTCGGTGGATGATCCATCACTTAGAAATTTATTTAAAATACAATATAGAAGTGTAGAATCAATTTACAAGGAATATAATGAAAAATATTTGTTAATTCTTTAAGCAACAAGTGAGGAATCTCAACAACTACTATTTAAAGAACGATTGTCACTTGACAAAATTTATTATTCTATAAAATTTTTGGAAGATCAACTTTTTTCTTCATTCAGCACGTCAGAGAGTTTTAATACACAGGCGCCTGCTGCAACTTCGTCTCAATTGTCTAATGTCAAGCTTCCTAGAGTCCAGTTAAGTACATTTTCTGGTGATCTGAAGCATTGGTGTACATTTAAAGATTTGTTTGACACACTTATACATAATTCAAGTTTGTCGAACATCGAGAAATTTCAATACCTTATACTATCACTTAAAAATAAGGCATATAATCTTATCAAGAGCATTCCAATGACCTATGATAATTACCCTTGAGCATATAAACCACTAACAGATCGTTTTTCGAATAGAAGGCTCTTAGCCAACCATCATTGAACTTTATTGAAAAAGTATCCGTCTCCCACTACAGAGAATTCAAAGCAACTTAGGAATTTGGTTGATGGGTTTAATGAAAATTTGTCAATATTGAAATCGTTACAATTTGATACAGATAGCTGGGACTTTGTTCTGGTTGATCTTTTGTTAAGCAAACTTGATGAAGCTACTCATAAAAGATTTGAGTTGCACTTTAATTCGTCTGAAGTGCCAACTTATCAATGTGTTAAAGAGTTTTTGTTGAAACAATGCGTTGCTTTAGATAACCTGGTGCCCAGTGGGATTTTGAAAACACCATTGTCTAAAGGTACTGCTGCTAAATCGTATAGTCGACTAAGTCCTACACGTTCTAATTTCGATTCAAAGCCTAAAACATTTCTAGCACAAACTACTACTCCTTCTAGGAGTAATACGTTATGTACTATTTGTAAAGGCAATCATTCGTTGTATTCGTGTGAGCAATTTCTTAAATTGTCTCTAACTGAGCGTCATGAACAAGCCAAACATCATCAGTTATGTTTGAATTGTCTTCGACCTAACCACAGCATGTCGTCTTGTTTTTCGAAGTCATCCTGTAGACATTGTGGTAAACATCATCATTCACTTCTTCATTTTGTTTCGCCTAACACTACTTTGCACTTGTCCTCTTCGAATACTCCAATTCGTCAAGAGACACCTCAAGCTAGTACTTCTACTATGTTTGTACAACCATTATTGGTTCTGCAGCAACAACTTGTCTTGCTTTGTTACCCACAGTTTATTTAGAAATTCTTGACAAGAGAAATCGACCTCAAATTGTTCATGCTCTTGTTGACACTGGAAGTCAAATCTCGTTTATTACTAAAGATTGTCGTAAATCTATTGGGCCGTTGTCTCGTCCTTCGCATGTTCCTATTTCTGGTTTGGGTCAAACTTCGCATCAAACTTTAGGCATGATTTCTGGTATAATACGACCTATTCAGGAATATGATTCTGTCCCTACAGATAGTAATTTAAAGGTAACTTTTATGGTTTTACCGTCCATCTGCGGTGACCTTCCAGCGAAACTTATACGAAATTCGACGCACCTTTTAATATGATTGTGATTCAACACAATGTGTAATGACATATGGTTATCGGCAGTATGGCGATCAAATTTATATCAAAAATTATAATATAAATGTAACAAGTACAAATTATTATTGATTATAACAAAACGAACATACCTCCAGTAGTTTTCTGAGCAGGTACGGTTCACTGAAAACGGCGATTGATTAAGCGGTTTGGTTCACTTGAAATCACGCACTTCAGCCATATGGAGCAGCTGCACTTGTTGTTGCTTGAAGTTCAAAATTACGAAAATGAATGATAACAAATGCCAAATCGTCTTCTTCTCTTCTGATTGGAGACAATTCGGCATATTTACGACATTTGGCGATTATAAAGCACCAATTTCAAAATAGTTTTATTAACAACTGGAGTTGTTTAAAACGCGAAATAAATTGTGTTTTATTTTAAAATGAATAAAACGGGAATACGAACCATAACCTATACCCTCCTCCCTTCACCCTACTTTATCCTTCTTTTTCCTCTCGCATCCGTATGACATACATCCCATATACATCCAAACTATATCCAACATATATCCGACATATGTCCAACACATGTCCAACATATCTCCGCCATATGTCCGACATATCCGACATATGTCCAAAATTCGGACTAAATCCGACCTAGGTCGGATTAATCCGATTTAGATCGAATTTTTATCCGACCTAGGTTGAATTCATCCTACCTAGGTCGGACTGGTTGGGCGGGCGGGCGGGCGGGCGGGCGGCGAGCGTATTTTTATATAGCTTTATTAAAACAAGATGCAAATAATATGATTTAATTGTGTATAAATTTATTAACAACTTCTCTAAATGGATTGTATCATATAGACATTATTATTGTTGCTATGCAAATAGATTTCAACAACACATGAGTAAGGAGCGATAGTTCAAACGTGAAAAATCAAATTAATATTTGCCTAGAGCATATCGATAAATTTTACCAGAATAATACAAGTAGAATGTAGTTCTTTTACCTTCATTTAGTGTCACTATAGCCACGTTTCTTAGAAAAATGCTTTAAATATATAGGGATAATTATTTGAGAATTTTTTAGTAACTTTTTGAACTCCTCATAAATAAGTACATCACACATTATAGAAATATATTTCTGTTCATTAAAACTAACACACACACACACACACACACACACACACACACACACACACACACACACACAAAAGTCACTTTTCTCTCTAGGCACATCCCTGAACACGCACCCCTGCGCATGCGCACCCTTGCCCATGCGCATTCCTGTAATGCTGATATATAAGAAGTACTATTTTCAATTTGAATCAGTTTAAACTTGCAAAAGAAGTCGAGTTTAAGCACCCGTACGCGTTGTTATTCAAGTGTCTGATTCCATTAGCTCATATAAAAGGATTGGCTGTTCGCATAGAAGATATTATTTGTCGATTGTACAGTTTAAAGGGACGATTAAACAAATATGTATAAAGACTTTGGAGAGGTTATTCGAAGATATCGCAATACTATACGAGTAAAAGAAGCAGAGTGCGGGCAACGGTTTTCGATAGAAAGAGAAAAATGTTTTATGTGTCAGTCATACGAGGAAGCAATACAGCACTGTACTGCTGTGTTGGTATTACCCGAGGATTTATATGATTTTATGGAAATAATCGAGAACATGGGGTTTATAAAGCTGTTGGTAGATATTCAGATGGAATATATACTAAATTGTAAACTTTAAAGTAAAAACTTAACCACCTCATTTTGTGACAATATAATGTTCGTTAAAATTTGCGACCTTTCTGACGCCGAGCAAACATTTGCAAACAAAAGGATGTTTATCCTGAACAAAGAAATTTGTGGCGCATTTAACAACTATCTACGAGGAAAGTTTGACTGATTTGTTTCCGCTACGCATGATGTTAAAACTAAACTTCCGTTTTCTCTGGAAAGCGCTAACAAGATTAGACCAGGGTGTAAAAGAAATTATTGGAAAAGAAGACCTCGAAAGCATTAATTTTAACTATGCAAAAACAACCTAGTTTAAAAACAAATAATAGTCAGCCACTTGTAAACATAAACATAAGCTACAATCGTCTAATTGTTGGTTAAGATAGATGATGACGTTTTAAATGTACTTATTATGAATCATAAACTTTTTACCGCAGCAATATCGACTCATACGTTGAATGCTACTCAATGATCTCCTGGGGAAAAATTACTAGTAAGAAATGGCGTTTGATGTACTTTGATAAAAATCCTAGCAACTACTAATGAGGCAGGAGCGTTGTTATGGAGTTAAAGTAAATGAATGTCGAAAAAATAGTGAAAGGCTATGGTAATACGAAAAACATATAATGGACTAAGAATTATTTTATAATATGAATGCAATTCTTTAGTTCTTTAATGCAGAGGTTTGTATCGACAAGAGACTTTTGAAATGTGGTTACGATTATGGTTAGTAAGACTTGCAAAAATAAAAAAAAATTTATTTGGGGTGTTACGTTCACTTTCGGCAATAATTGGTTATCTTATTTACATAAATTCTTTTTCTAGTATTAAATTCTCCAACAATACCCGATATATTGTACCTGTTTAGAGAAGCTCGCTTTATCATAATTTTCAACTCAAATCCCTTGTTAATTAATTATGTGTTCGTATAAATTCCATGTCTATTGTTAAATCCTTCCGCATAATTAATAATAAACACTCTTTCTAAGAATTCCCCAACGTAAATCCAGTTGTTTTGAAACAACAAGTTTATGCTACAATTAATTAGTCAACACCCTGTTCGGTATTCGTGAGCGCGTTATACCTTCCGATAACGTATAATTGTGTTTTAGTGGGTTTCCATCTAAAGATTTGTCGAAATAATATATCCTACTATTCTCCGGTAAAACCGTGTTTTCCAGTTTCAATCGCGTTTCGATAACGCGGATGTTTGCTTTTCGAGTTCGTGTTATTTTGAGCTCCTTTAAACTTTGATTTTGCAGCCAGTGCGTTGATGCACTTGTAAAAACTACTCGTTCTGTTAATCCAAGAGCGATGCAGGTTTCTTCTCTATCAAATGTGCAGATTTGCTCTTAGCTAGAGGCTAAATTGCTTGTAGATCAACTGCTCTTGCATGTAGACCGCCGTTGCAACTACAGTAGTGGCATGGTTGTTGCTGACTACTGCGGCGATGCTGTGTCAATTCGCTTCCGAGGGCTAACCAGACAAGTATTCCGACACATGTATGTGACTTGTTTTCCTTTGCTAACATACCCAGGAATAAACCCAATTTGAAATTAGATACGCTAATGTTTGTTATGGTAAAATCCTTACTAGAAAAGTTTCGAACTTTTCTAATGCTTTTGCTTTTTGTACTTCACCCATCCGCTTATACGAAAGTATCAGCGTTATTCTTTTTGGTACTGGTTAGATATATTGCATGTTAGCTACGAATTGCGCACTTCGTGGAACAATTAGTGAATTTGACCATAGAGTAAAATTGTCTTATTAAATAGTAACCTTAGTTAATTTTGTTTTGCTGTTTCGATAGAAATTTCTATATTTGTATTTTTTATTGTAAATAGAAAATCGTTGGCACCCCTCTCCGCATTGGTAGTTAGCCTGGTATATTTACGTTTTCTTCTGGCTACGTCATGATACGTAGTAGGGGTATAAGTCGGAAAAACTTAGTGCTGTCTGACTTCAAGTTTAATGCCCAAACTTCTACCTAGTGTTACAGAAGTTTAAAAATTCTAAGATAATTAGTTTTTGAGAAATGATAGATGCCCGGAACTTCTCGGAATAAAAATAAAGGACGAGCGAGAGATCTAAAAGTTAAGATCTTTTTTTTTGTTTCCATGTACGTAGCACCTGCCATTGGGAAATGGTAAGAATGTTGAAACCTATAAAAGCGATTATAAATAGTAGTTTCCTTGGACTAAATAAAATAGCTTAGAGTGATTAATGTATATGATCACATATTCCCGTACACATCCACACACATCTGCTTACGTCCACATATGGACATTGCGATGCAGATAGTTTTTGTTTAACAAATAGTAGGAAAGATACGTTAGGTGTTAGTGTGTGGAAGCCAATCGGATCGTTGGATCAAAAAGAACGGTGCGGTGGAATTATTGACGGTTCCCGTTAGAATAGTCAAAAGTGGTTAATCGATCTATAAGACGTTTAAATATATGAAAAGTGTAAAAGTCTACATGAGCAGAATTTAATTATCAGACAAAAGAAGTGCGCGATGTGCTATGCTTATAAAAAAGATATAGAATGATGTATTGCAACGGTCCTAGCAGTAAAAAAGACGATTGTCTTTTTTAACCTACTACAAGAATAGCAGTCGCACAGAGAAGGGGTACGCATGTATTATACACGCACTGTTACTATAAAACATGTTAGTTTGCGGGTAGCTCGAACGTGTAATTGATCACGACTTAAAAGTCCCTCGGAGGTTTAAAAATTCTGAGACCATTGTCGTTTGAAAAATGTTTGAAATTATCGGAATAGGGTTGGGTCGAAGTATAAGTTAGACAAATGATTGACAAATTTTTTTACCTTTTGCAACAGTATCATTTTCTGTTACGATAGGAGAGTTTTAGGCAACTCTATGTACACTATAATGCATGTAGTTTGGAATGCAATTAGTATCTTTGTCACGTAGTATAGTAGGAATCATAGCAGATACGATTGTTTGATATTGTGTGCACGCATTCATCCCTACGTTGTACTGGACTTTTGGTCGATGTTGGGTGGGACAATGAACCATAATGGCGATGCTCAATCTAAATTTATATTTAATTGTAATCACGACCCGGTCAAAATCTTTTCTCCCGTCGAATACTATTTACAACGCCTGTTAGGGGTAGGATCCATATTATAATTTGCCTTAATACAATTATTGTCGCATATGCATTTTTAGCACCTAATCCGTTGTTTGATTTTTCAATATGGCGGAATCACCTTAAAAATTATCTGCCCAGAGGCCTTTGAGCATACATTTCCCTTATGGTTGGATACTGTAGGAGGTCCTATTAAATGGTTAGAGGCATTTAATAAACACCTTTAATACCAGAAGCTGCTTTTCTAGAAGATGCCGCTTTTCTGATTAAACCCATTTTTAAGCAATCGCCTTTATTTTTAGTTTATGCAGAAAATCCCATTATAAATTGTATCTCGGACTTATATCATCGGTAAAGGTTACTTGATGTCAGCAAGGTCGAGGTCAACACTTTGTGATAAAAGGTATTGGTGTATAATCCAGATGGTAATTCAGGTATTTATGCCACAACTGATTTTTGCGTTTGGTACAGCTGGGTAAAAAAAAATTAATTTACTATTACAGTATTAAATGTATTGCTTACTCAAATGGAATTAATTTCTTTACTGTTTGAAACAAAATATCGATAAACGCGTTGAGAGTGTTAATTTAATTTCTTTTTTATGTGAAATGCTTTAAACTCAGAGTGGTGGTTAAAGAAATTACGCAATCGTTAAATTTACTTAATTTAAAGGATTTATCTTAAGGGAGTTTAAAAATAATATTTTATATACATACCTTTGAAAGGTGTCCAATTTATCTGAAATTGTTTGTACGCAGAAATTTCAGTTAAACGGAGATTACTTACTTGTGAACATAATTATTTTGGTATTTAGTAATATATGGGATTTAGTAAGTTAAAATATCAACTGTTTTATTTATATATCATTTATTCGGCAAAAGTACAGTTTGGAACTCATAACAATTGTGATCAATTGCAGCTACAAACAAGGAACTTACTTGTGTTTCCCTGAAGTAGATTCTTGTGTATGGCATTTTTTTCAGGTTCTGGTTAGAGTGAATTAAAAGATAATTCGCTTTACCCGAAGAAGTCTGAAACTTAAAAGTGTTACACTTTTACGAGGGAAGCGGAAGTTAATAGTCTCCAAGTATCTAATTTTCTATATGGGTGGTATCAAGTACTTGCCGACTCTAGAAATAACTACGTGCTACCGACTGCTATGCGGAAGATTTGGTTCTAAAAAATGAGAAACCTACAAAAGTACGGAATACTTGGTTTAGTGACAGCGCTTGCGCACTCTTCGAGTGTCTTCCGCAGTCCTAGGTTGTTTCCAAAATTTATATAAACCATGGCGCTACATGTAAAGCTTTACTTATAATTCATACTCCTTGAAAAGTAGTTGAAGAAATATGTTGTCTCAAAATATTTTTAATTGCAACTCTTGTGGTGCTTTCTATACCTGGAAAAATGCTCTCGAACGGCATCAGAACAAATGTCGTGGTGCAACATCGTCCAGGGTTAGGCATATACATCCGTCAGCAGCAAAGTACTTATACTGTGGGTCTTGCGGTATCGCTTTTATGAAAATGGACAACTTACTGCGATACAAGGAAAAACAGCACGTTATGTCATTAAGCCGTAAACGTCGAGTTCCGCTAGCTGTTGAAAGATCTTGTCTGAAACAACTGCGAATTATATGAAGACTATGCGATTAGGAAATGGAAAAAACCACGTATATCCTACACTTTGAGGAGCAACAAACAAAACTGCAACAGTTACCGCTACGGACTAACATGATGTAGGAATGGATAGCCCGGCATTTAAAAACCGTATGGCTAACTATCGCATAAAAAACGTCAGTGTCCGAGTTTATTTGGAAGCAAAAACAGTTGCTTATTCGATTGATTAATGAAAAAAGAACACAACATACAGCAATAAAACTTAATTGCAAATGCTACAGCATTTATACAAAAATGAGAGAAGAGACTACCGATGTGAAATCCTTTAACACAAAAATATGGCTATAACATCTTCTAATTATCTGGAAAATTTGTACGAGTTCTTAAGCGAAACCATGAGAACAAAATCAAAAGAATTGAAAACACGTGGGTCCGGTTGGTCTTTGGAAAGGTTCTCTATTTAAAAAAAATATTAACAAGTATAAGCCGATGTGAGAAGTTCTAGGTTAAGAAAAAAAATGTGAATATGTATTTAGAAATATGGTATACAAAATTTAAACTGTATTAGTAAAAATTGTTTAATAAAAGTTATAAGAATGGTCTTTTGGATTTTCTTTTAGGTATGAGCTGCAGGAAAGTTATAATTTAGCGTGAATCTAGATAAAAGATAGGTGAATAGAGAAGAAATGAAGTGTGGAAAAATTTATGTTAAAATTTCTTGAAAATATTAAAGTGCTAAGGAAAAGTCTTTAGTTGTCGCGCATGGTGTTGTTAGAATTCGTGATCTTGCAGTTTAGTTTTAAAAAAATTTCGGGTTGGAAACTTATGTATCATACTCTAAGAAAAATGCTCCGAGTGGTGGATCGGGTGGATCCCATAAGGTGGATCTGTTCGACTCCCCAGAAACACCGTGAAAATATCTTTAGAAGTAAAAAAACAAGATGGTGGATGTGAAGTAATTTGAGTCGGCGGCGATTTACATATTTTCCAAATTAGGATATATATGTAAACAAATTGAATTATTAAAACTTAAGTTAAATATTACATTGTATAAATTGAAGGACATAATAAAAAAGTTAATAAAAGTTCAACAAGCCAGACAGTGAGAACGGAAACAGACATTGTATTCCAGACGTAACATGATACTGCAGGTGTAGGTAACAGTAGGTTATAAGACAGCAATTATTAGAATTAAGATTGTTACATTGTATTAAATACAGAAATAAGCAGACATGAGCTCTGCAGTTCCCACAAGCAATATGAAGAGCAGGGACAGCATAAATACCTTCGAGAGCCCCAGATAGCCAGTCAATCTAAAGCTTCTCAACTTCAACATTGTTGGTATTTCATCTACTCATAGTAATTTTAGTTAATTTAATTAAAGTGAGTTTCAACTTAGAATTATTTAGAGCCCCACTTGTAAATTAAAAGTTAATTATAATTCAGTATAAAATAAATTTGATAGAAGAAGCTTCTTGGAAAAGCTTTTCTTAAAAAGCCGCTCCAAGAGGCCCAAAACCTATCTGGCGCTGTAACGTAATCAAAGAAGGCTGATGTGGGAGCTTCCGAGCAAGGAGGGAGTAAGGAAAAAATCCATCACACTTTAAGACGTTATGTGTAGCTCTGTGGCGGTGGCGCTGCGTTCAGATCGGTGTCATCCTCTACTCTCAATTATACCAAATAACATTCAGTATTTAA
The DNA here is from genome assembly GCA_036346225.1 of Platerodrilus igneus. Lineage (NCBI taxonomy): Eukaryota > Metazoa > Arthropoda > Insecta > Coleoptera > Lycidae > Platerodrilus > Platerodrilus igneus. The sequence continues at coordinate 28,452 of JARFIW010001588.1, forward strand.
GAAAGTTACAAAATTTGTTCATAAATTAATAAACGCCCGATTTTATAGACAATAATAATTGTTTAATAATAAACTTCATCTAATTTATCATGATCCTACCATTCAAAAAATCTGAAATTTATATAGACTACAACAGAAGGAATTCTAAATTATATATCAGAAAAACAACGTATTTCTTTTTTCAAACACCACTAGCACAAATCCATGGTTTAATGAAAATTAAAGTTAAATTTAGTAAGATAACTTAGAAACTCTATATATAATGATGCAAAATATGGTAAAATAACTCACCTGCTATTTTGTTAGCGCATATGAAATTAAAACAATGTTTTCGACCACGGTAATATTCACGTTATCAAATATTGCACGCCTGCGATGCTATTCTCGACTTCATTCGTAAATATTCAAATTCGAATGTATTCGAAGGTCTTATATACAAGTAGTGCACTTATTTGGTATTCTCCGCACTCTTCGTAAACCTTACTGATCGAACGCGTTATAGACGCTTGGCAACATGGCATTCGAATTGTCTCCACTATGTTATCATATAATGCCATTTCTTTCTATTAGCTAAATAACATAACCTAATATAGTTAATCTTTATTTGCTTTTGGTTAATAAATTATTGGCTTTGTGGTCCTAGTTCTACTTTTCAACTTCAAATTGATATTAAAGTAAGCTCGTAAGATGAGCAAACCTAGTGGTAAAAAGGCAGCAACCTCTCAGAACGACAAAAAACGGCACTGATAAGAGTTTTTAAAGAAACATCAAAATGTAACAAGTAAATTTTCAAATGATTTTGCATTTAAAGACTGTGACTTCATAAACGGCTCCAATGTAGTTATTAATAACCGACATAATTCCTTTGATAAACATAAAGCTTAATAAAATTTTTATCAGATTACTCCCTAAATGGATCACTTGCAGCTTTATCTATTGGTTCACCTTAATCATTACCACCTTTTTGTTCCGCATTCTTCAAATCATTTATTAATTACAAGTATTTTATTCCTTCATTTTCCAAATAAATAGATTAGGTACAGAATAAAGGTTAATAGTCACTGTTCGAACAAGAAATACGTTAACAAAAATCTACCCGAATGTATTCGAGTAAGAATTTTCGAATGCGTAAAACATTCGAAGTGTCGAGAATAAGGATTTCCGTATTTTCCTTCGAATGAAGTCATTATTCGAATAGACGCATTTATTCGAAGTGTCGAGAATAGCATCTCTGGCAAGTTACAACCTTGATAGACATGGTTTTGCGTATACTTTTTATATAGGTCAAGATTTAAGGTATAAGGATAGTACAGTATTATAAACTAGATGTAGAAAATATCCAAGCTCTAAACGATTTTAACAAACGCAAGAAAACAAAAAACAATTTTTTTAGTACGAAATCCGCAAACTTTGCTAAAAAAAAATCTTGAGCACCACTTTTTACGTAAAGACGCTCAGGGTTGCTATGAAACAAACATTAAAGCAAAGGACATTTATATTAATAATTGATATTTAGTTAATAAAGCTTAAAAATTGACTAAGCTTGCAGCACGTGATGCAGACTCACACAAACGAAGGTTCATTAGCATGCAATTTGTGTAATTATATTACATCACGAAAAAGTCTTTTAAACAAACATTTTCGGTCACATGCTAACGAACGTCCATTCGCGTGCAATTTGTGTAATTATGCTGCATCACAAAAAAGTCATTTACAAGAACATTTTCGGTCACATACTAACGAACGTCCATACACATGTAATTTGTGTGATTATGCTGCATCACGAAAAAGTCTTATAAAAAGACATTTTCGATCACATACTAACGAACGTCCATTCGCGTGCAATTTGTGTAATTATATTACATCACGAAAAAGTCTTTTAAACAGACATTTTCGTTCACATACTAACGAACGTCCATTCGCGTGCAATTTGTGTAATTATGCTGCATCACAAAAAAGTAATTTACAAGAACATTTTGGGACGCATATCAACGAACGTCCATACGCATGTAATTTGTGTGTTTATGCTGCATCACGAAAAAGTCTTTTAAAAAGACATTTTCGATCTCATACTAACGAACGTCCATACGCATGTAATTTGTGCAATTATACTGCATCACAACAATATCTTTTAAAAAGACATATTTGGTCACATACTAACGAACGTCCGTTCGCGTGCAATTTGTGTGATTATGCTGCATCAGAAAAAAGTGTTTTGAAAACACATTTTCGATCACATACCAACGAACGTCCATACGCATGCAATTTGTGCGATTATACTGCATCAAAAAAAAGTCATCTACAAGAACATTGTGGGTCGCATACTAACGAACGTCCATACGCATGTAATTTATGTGATTATACTGCATCACAAAAAAGTCTTTTAAAAAGACATTTTCGGTCACATACTAACGAACGTCCATACGCATGTAATTTGTGCAATTATACTGCATCTCAACAATATCTTTTAAAAAGACATTTTCGTTCACATAGTAACGAACGTCCATACGCATGCAATTTGTGCGATTATACTGCATCACAAAAAAGTGATTTAAAAGAACATTGTGGGTCGCATACTAACGAACGTCCATTTGCGTGCAATTTGTGTGATTATACTGCATCACAAAAAAGTCTTTTAAAAAGACATTTTCGGTCACATACTAACGAACGTCCATACGCATGTAATTTGTGCAATTATACTGCATCACAACAATATCCTTTAAAAAGACATTTTCGTTCACATACTAATGAACGTCCATTCGCGTGCAATTTGTGTGATTATGCTGCATCACAAAAAAGTGTTTTAAAAACACATTTCCGGTCACATACCAACGATCGTCCATACGCGTGCAATTTGTGCGATTATACTGCATCACAAAAAAATCATCTAAAAAGACATTTTCGATCACATACTAATGAACGTCCATAGGCATGCAATTTGTGCGATTACACTGAATCACAAAAAAATTATTTACAAGAACATTGTGGGTCGCATACTAAGAAGACATTTTTGGTCATATACCAACGAACGTCCGTACGCATGTAATTTGTACAATTATACTGCATCACAAAGAAGTCATTAACAAGAACATTTTGGGTCGCATACTAACGAACGTCCATTCGCGTGCAATTTGTGTGATTAAGCTGCATCACAAAAAAGTGTTTTAAAAACACATTTTGGTCATATACTAACGAACGTCCATTCACGTGCAATTTGTGCGATTATACTGTATCACAGAAAAGTAATTTAAAAAGACATTTTCGATGAAATACTAACGAACGTCCATACGTATGCAATTTATGCGACTATACTGCATCACAAAAAAGTAATTAAGAAGAACATTTTTGGACGTATACTAACGGAAGTCCATTCGAGTGCAATTTGTGTGATTATGCTGGTTAAGGTTCGTGGCTTGGCAGCGGTTTTTTAAAAAAAGACTTTCAATCTCCTTAACACATTTATTTAATTTTTATACAGAAATTAATGTTAAATTCAGACAATCTTGAAATTATTACTTTAAGTCCGAAACTATTAATTAATTGTACAAAGTGAGTTATCTAACGAACTGCAATGCTAACGCTGAACGATGGATTAACTGCCTGTGAGTGGAGCTCCCGGGCCTTTTATAACATCCCTACCACCTCACAAGTCTGTGGGAACTTGCAGACCTAATGTCTGCTTACACTTGACTCTATTCATGATACATAGTTGCTATCTTAAAAGCTATTCATAACTACTTTGTTGCAAGTTTACTTGTGCGTAATCTCGGTACGTGACTGTCTACGACCGTCTGTGACCTGACATCTGCGGTGTCACTTGTCCTTGTGCTACTTTGTAGCGCTTCCGTTCCCATGAACGTTAATAAACTGAAATAAATTGTTTTTCATGACATTGTTGCACATTACTTAGCGCATTTTCTAATATTTCTAATAACTTCTTAATTATTAGTCTTTTATATATATATATATATATATATATATATAATAAATGGGGGATTACATAACTCCTCCCGACGTACATTAAAAGTTAAGGGTTTTTACCTTTCTTGATTTTTAATTAAATAAATTCGTTTAATCTCATTTCTTAAAATTTATACTTTCTAGGGGTACAATTGTTTCTTTAGTTGCCTTAAATCTAAAACTGTTTCCATTATTATTTTTATATCTAATACACACTTTATAAGTTACATAAATGATCAATAAAATAATCAATATAATCAATATAATTGTCCATACACTAATATTGTCGTAGTGCACTTTGGGCGTTTTGATTTCGTTCAGGTGTTCTTTGTAGTCTTCCATGAGTTTCATGGCGTGGTTGAGGTTGTCTAATTCCAGGTGTTCCAATTGTAGGGGTTTTTGAAGTATTTCTTCGTCTTCGTTTTGAGTAATCTTGATTTGTAAACCGGGTAGATTTGCTAACTTCTTCGTTTGTACGGGATCTTGGTAAACTTTAATTATTTCATTTTTTAATTTCAAATAACAATTTTCCTTAAGGGTGATTAATTTACTTCCGGTTAATGCTAAATTACTTTCGTCTTGATTGCAGTACATTGTTGCGATTACTTCGGTGGGGAAAATGGCTATCCATTTGTTTTCCGTTACTTTCTGGATTTTCATATTGGTGATTTGTACAGGTGTGGCTTCCCCATTTTCGTAATGATTGGTGAATTTTAGTAGTTGTACTTCGCAAGGGCTGTCTTCTTGAATTGTTGTTGTTGTCAATGATTGGCATAAATATTGATTGGGTGTGACTTCATCACATTTTTCGTTCGTATAACCATATCTTAGTTCATTTAAGGATAGGAATTTGGTTTTTGGAATAATAACTTAGTATGTGCTAGTCATTTTCATCGGAAAAGCAAACAAGTGATAATAATTGTAACTGTTAATCTCTACTATTGGTATTTCTATTAAAAATGTTATATCGTTATTTTTTACATAACCTTTAACTATAGCTATTGTTTCGCATATTAAAATGTTTGATTCTATTACATCGAAAGGTAATTTACTGTTAGATATAAAAGATTCTATTCTCAATAATTCTTTTAATAAATCTATCGGTTCTATGATACTTGAATGTAGGGTATTTAATTTTGCAAAGATTACTGCGTTTTCTAATGTTGCTAGAATTTGGTGCATTAAGGTAAGGGTTGATACTATCTGGTTGTATATCGTGTTGAATCTGATTAAATCTCGCATGCCTAACATGGTAGTTTGCATGTTCTTTTCTAAGGTTTGTATTCGATTGGCTATACTATCTTGGTTTCTAACTAATTTTTTCAGGGTTTCATTAAATTTGATGATCGTTGATTGAGTTAACGATATTTGGTTACTAATTATAGTTTTGATGTCGTTTTGATTTTCTATTAATTGTTGTATCGCGTTGTCATAGCGTTCTGCGTCTTGATTATCTAAATTGCCGGTAATAGCTTTTACTATGTTTCCTAATCCGTTGATTAGTCCTCTTTTTCGTCTTGCTGTTTGTTCTGTGGGTATTAGTCGATTAAATTTGTCTTCTATATTTTTCAAAATGCTTTCTGTTATACTGTCGTAGTTCATCATTTCTATCGCGTATTCTTTTCCAAATTTTGTTGTGTCCATGGATTGTTTTAGTCGAAAATAATTATTTTTGATTATTTGAAATTCTTGTTTCAGCTCGGTTAAATCAAATTTTTGTGCAAAGGTCCAATAATCTATAGTGTTCTGCATACTGCCTAATTTTATTGGTAGTATACCGGGGTTATTCTTTATATCTTCAATTATGATTTCTGTGTTCGTTCTACCTGGGTGGAGGTTGACGATAAGGGTGACGATTGTCCATCTGAAAGTACAGGGGGTCTTGAATTTTTGAGGTGAACATATTTTGTTATCTTGCCGTCGTCTACTGCGGCTACGTTTTCATCGGATATTCGTTTGATTTTAAAGGGACCTAAATTTCTCGATACCGTTTTGTGTCTTTTACTTTGGTAATTTTTCTCGAATACGGTTTGTCCTATGGAAAATTTATTTATATCTGTGTTTTGGCATTATCTAACTTATCCTTCACTTTGTCATAAGTTATTTTTAGTTTCTCTTTGTGATCCTTGGCGTATTGCTGATAGATTTCCTTCTTATAATGTATATCATAAAGGTTGCGTAAATCTGAGTGTCCTAGGGTTAGTTTTAAGGGTGTAAAATTTGTCGATGAATGAATGGTGTTATTGTACGCGATTAATGCGTATGACATTAAGTTCGTTATGTGTTCTTTCTTGTAATTGATTCTTAATAATCTGATTTGTTCTAATAGGGTTGAGTGTAGTCTCTCAATTAGTCAGTTGGATTCAGGGTGGTTTTCAGTTATAAAGTGAATTTTTATTTTGTGTAATTCCAAAATGTTTTGTATTGTTTCGTTTTTTTAACTCGTTTCCGTTGTCTAACGTGATTATTTCGGACGTTCCATAAAATGTAAAATAATGTAAAAATCTTTGAGTTACGTCTATACTATTTTTAGAAGTGATTGGTATTGCTTGACCTATTTTTGTAAATGCGTCCACGATTGTTAAGTAGCTTTGTGCTTCTACTACTAGAGTATCTGCCTGTAATTTCTGAAAAGGTTTGTCTCGTGTTTTAGTCAACATTAAGAGTATCTTCGGGGGTTTTCTGTCATATTGTGCTCTGTCACATAGTTCATATTGATTGATATAGTCTGTCGTTAATTCTTTTATGTCTTTGAAATAGTAACGTCTCATGATTTGCTTTAGGGTTTTATTTGTAACGTGCATTTTTGTAGTTTAACATTTTACGCTATACTCAATTCGTAAATACATTTCTGCAACTACTATCTCTATGTTCTATATTTATTAACTCGTTTGTGAATAATCCCTTTATATTATATTACGCGATTATCGACTTTCACTCTCTACAATTCGATAGTGTGGTTAGGTGATCGAGATTGAAACACATCCTTAGGTGAATGCGTCGTATTATAATGAGTGGATATTATTGATTTTCTAGTTATCGATAAGAGGTTGTAATAGCAACGAGTTGAATAAACAGATGGGTTGTTGTAGTTTTGTTCTACTTTCTAGTTGCCGCTTGAAGCGAGCGGACGTGTTTTTGCCGAGCTCCCGCTTCAGCAATAACAGTAAGTTTTTATCTAGGGTTTATATTATTTATTGTTGTATTATTTTATTTGAAGCTTTGCTTTTTATTGTGTTTTATTTTTATAATTGTGTACCATCAAATTTTAAATACAGGGCAGTAAAATAAAAATTTTAAAACAGAATTTAAACTAAATAAAAACTAAATAAATCGCGTCTTCTTTGTAATTTAAACCAAATCCGCGTTTTAAAATAAACTAAATAAATTTCGGGTTAATAAAACAAAGGTCTACTCAACTAATACTCAAAAACAATTTCGAAATAACTTAAAAAGGCATTTTAATAATAAATTTAAAATAAAATCCGCCTAAATCAAGTAAAAACCGGGTAAAACAACCAAAAGTGTGTGAATTTTTATAGTGCGCGTATAATAAAATAATAACCAAAAACAAAATCTAGGCCCTTTTAAATCAAATAAATAACTCAAAAACTGTAAATTTTAAAACAATTTTAATATAAATTTTCCGTAATTTAAGTTCACGCGTATTTAAAAGTTCCTTTAAAATCGATTTTGGTGTAATTAAGCGGTGTAACAGTTACGGGTTGTGCTAGTTACCAAGCGATTAAGTAAAGGTCATTTCCGGTTACCACATTCCGATTGCGCTCGACCTTATTTTGTTAATTACACATTTAAAAATAAAGTGTTCTTATTTATAAATTAGATATTTTAATATTTTGAAGTAATTAGTTTATTTAAATTTGATTTGGCGGTTTAAAAATTTAAAATAAATAAATAGCGTTCTTTACGGTACATTTTAAATCGAGATATTTTTATTGCGTTAGGAAATTTATTTGATTCTAGTTGTTATTTTGACGCTTAGTGCTTGTTGTATTTTTGTTAAAATTTGATATTTAATTGGGCGGTTGAAGTTTAATAAATACAAGGTTGTTTACGGTTCACCTTTAAACAAAACATTTTATTGGACCAACGTTTTGCGTTCTTCTAGCGTCGTTCTTTTAGCGTCGTAACGGTTAGGACGTTTTTGAGCTGCGTTTTAGGTGTCATTTTATTGCTAGTTTTGTCAGCATGGTGGTCCACCGCGATGAGGAGCCGCTGCCCAGGAGGAAGAGGGCGATCGGTCGGAGTCTGCTAGGTCGGCGGCGGAGGGCGCTGTTGGGGAAACAGCTTAAGGTAGTGCTAAAGGACTTCTTGTTAGAAACTCAGGAGGAGGTACCGGAGGTAAGGAAGGAGCCTGCGTCTGCGGCGGTCGTGTCTGGGGAGTCGGGGCCTCCCGTGGTGGTTGCGGCGCCAGAATTGCCCTCTACTTCGAGAGCCCAGCGCACGATGTCGACTAGCAGCAACGGTAGCGTTAATGCTAGCGACCTCGATGAGCTGGAACTCTTAAAGTTTAGGGTGAGGAAGGCGCACGCTGCCGTCTATGGAAGGTGCCGACGACCTCCGCCACTATCGTCGTGGAGGATAGGAAGATGGTTCGGCACGCCGTGGATGATATCCGTGACGTGACGAACCAACTGATAGGTATGGTTAGGGCGATGCGTCTTTGTTTAGATGGTTCAGGAGAGCAAGTGTTGTTGGGGAAGTCCGGCGGTGAATTCTGTCGTTTCAGGAGGCCAGAGTCAGGGTGCGTCGGTGCAGCGCAAGGTCTCCTACGCCGCTGCAGCTTCAGGATCTGCCCTACGTTTGCTGTAAGGGTCGACGCCAGGCCAGGCCAGAAGGACGACGTGATGACGACCCTGAAGCAGAAGGTCGATCCCGCTCGAGATGGGTTTGTTGTTGTCGGAGCTCGTAGGACGCGCCGGGGCGGTGTCGTTGTGGAGTGCGCAGGTCGCGACGACGCCAAGAAACTGCAGTTGAAGGTCGGCGGGAACTGCAAGGAACTCGTGGCGAAGACCATCGAGAAGAAACGTCCACGGGTCGTTCTTCCGGGGTCGAAGCGGGATGAAGGCTGAAGAGCTCGTGCGGTTGATTGCGAGCCAGAATCCCCGTTTCGGCGATTTGAAGCTAGAAGACCACCTGAGAGAAGTTCAGGTTTGGCGGAAAGGGCCCTAGAGATCCCTTCGCCAACGTAGTCTTCGAAGTGACCCCCACACTTCGAAGACGTATATTAGCTGATGCTATTAACCTCAGGTGGCGAAGAGTATGGGCCCGGGACCACTTCTCGATGACCCAGTGTTACCGGTGCTACGAGTACGGCCATCGATCGATGGAGTGCAGGGAGAAGGTACAGTGGTGCGGTAACTGTGCCGAGGTCGGGCATGAATTCAAGAATTGCCGGAAGGCAGTCCCCTGCTGTGTGGTTTGCGCTAGGGCAAACGACAGAACTGGCGGTGGCGCGAAGGTCGATACGCGCCACGACGCCAAGTCGAGTAGATGCCCCACGATGCAACGTCTGAAGCACGCAATCACACGAAACATCGATTATGGACTGTGAAGATAAAACAAAGTCCATAAGAAGCAAGAAGATTAAATTCGCGCAACTAAATCTCGGGAAAGGTAGAGGGCAACAAATAACTTCGTAAAGTTATTCATCGAAAATAATATCGACATCGGGTTTATACAGGAACCGCACCTGTATGGCCACAAAATAACAGGTTTTGGGAGGGGTTACCGTCTTAAACGCGAATAGTGAACGACCGCGTAGCGGATAATAATAAATAATGGAACGTGCGCCGGAATTATATTAAATAATTTATCGAACGAGTTTGTAACGACGGCCGAAATCAAATCAGGGAAAATGCGTTCTATGTAATAAGCGTGTACCTCCCGCCGGTCGATTCCCGGCGGGAAAATCCCAAACCGAAGACTTGATAAATGAAGTAGATAATATTATTCGTAAAATCGGCAGAAATAAAAATCTAGTCATTGGGGAGATTTTAATGCCAAGTCGCCACTATGGGGCAGCCCTATCGAAGACGATAGAGGCTCGCAGGTTGCTGATCTTTTACGGAATGGGATCTTAGTGTGATAAACACTAATGATTTACCTACGTTTGAGACGCATAGAGGCAGCAGTTTTATAGATATTACTGCAGTCTCGCACGAAATGTTAGAAACGATTTGTAATTGGAAATTAAGGTCGGACGAGGAAACGCTCTCTGATCATAAATTAATAACATGGGACGTTGAAACCAAAACAAGTGCAAACGAGCAGCTAACTGTATTTCCGCGGTTCTGTAATAAAAAGCAAATTGGGAGCGATTTAAACAAAAATTTGGCGAAAGTATCCTGTGCTCGAAAATGAGCTATTTAACTGCCGAGAGGCAGACGAAGTAGAAACACTCGCGAAAAATTAAACGACGCGGTGGTAGACGCGTCGTCGTATTCCATGCCGAAAAGAAAACATTTAAAGACAGCGTACCCTGGTGGACCCGGGAACTAACCACCAAGCGGGCAGAAACGCGTAACCTAAGGCGCCGCTATCAACGCGCCTCGGGAGATATAAGAGAACAACGGAGAATAGAATATAATCAAAGTTACCGCGAATATAAAATATTAATAGAAGAAACGCGAACGAATAAATTTAAAGAATTCTGCACGCAAAACTCAGAGAAAGAACCCTGGGGAACCGCATACCGCGTAATTAGAGGAAAACAACAAAAAATCGCGCTCAGTAATATAAAGAAAACAAATGGCAAATACACGGAAGGTTTTAAAACCACAGCGGAATATTTACTAGAGAAATTTTTCCCATCGGATAATCCCGAGGGGGATGAAGAGTCGCACGATTTAATACGTCGGGAAGCTGCAAAGGCGCAAGGAACAGGTACCGATAAGGCAATCCTAGTTCACGAGGTCGTCAGGGCTCTTAGGAGGATGAACCCTAAGAAGGCACCGGGGCATGATGGAATCACTTCAGACACAGCTCTGCAGGCGTGCCTGTTAGCCCCGTGTGTCTTTGTTGGGTTGTTTAATCTTTGTTTAGAAAGGGTGTTTTTCCGCGTTGCTGGAAAATCCAGAATGTGAAATTTATACCCAAACCTAAAAGGCGGATGCGTCAGATCCGGGCAGCTATCGTCCAATTAGCTTGCTACCGGTGCTGGGGAAAGTTCTAGATCGCGTTATGACTACGCGTGTTGAACACCTAGTGCGAGACAGCGGCGGTTTTAATAACCGACAGTTTGGTTTCGTGGAGGGCAAGTCGACTATCGACGCGTTAGAGTTCGTTGTCGGGGAAATTAAGCAGGCAAGAGATGCCAAAGAGTACTGTGTCGTTGTTGCTTTGGACATTTCAGGAGCATTTGATGCTGCCTGGTGGCCATTAATCGTTTGCGAGTTAGATCATAGGGGTTGTCCGCGCAACTTGATGTCTTTGGTCAAGAGCTATTTCTCGGGGCGATTAGCACAGGTTGAAATTCCGGGTGAAGTTCTGTCGCGTGAGGTGGAAAAGGGATGCCCGCAAGGGTCATGTTCTGGTCCCACATTTTGAAGTTGTTGTATGAGAGCATCTTTAGGGTCAAGTTGCCCGCAGGATGCTCAATCGTTGGGTTTGCAGATGACACACTTTTAATTGTAAGATCGAGATTGTTAATGGATATGCGCACAAAACCGAACGAGGCGCTTAATAAATTACACGAATGGTCGCAGGCGGTAAAATTAAAATTTAACACGGCGAAGTCAGAGGCGCTTTATTTCGGCACGAAACCAGGACAGAGACCTCCTAGGTTAGAGCTAGGAGGAGAAAATCCGTTTAAAGATTGTATTACCTACCTCGGCGTCAAGATCGACAATAAATTAAATTGGAAAGCGCACGTACAATACGTAAAAAGTAAGGGCGGCGAAATATCAAATAAAATGATGGCGGCGGCTAAAATAAAGTGGGGTTTCAGGGGCGAATCGCTGAGGACGGTTTATGCCGGAGCAATTGAGCCGGCAATACTGTACGCAGCTTCTGTATGGGCAGAAGGTTGTAAAGTCCGGGAGATGCGTCAATTGACGAGCGTACAACGCATAACCGCGGTAAAAGCGGCGAGGGCGTACAGGACCACCTCCACGGAGACTGTCCTGGTGATCAGTAGGACTCTCCCTATCGAATATGTCGTTAGGGAGATTAGAGATAGACGATTAATAAATATAGGAAAAGGGCGCGAAATTATCGAAGATCTTAATCTTGGTAATAGGAAATTGCAAGAAAGATTGTTGTATCTGAGTTAGGGCACCCGGCTGATATTAGAGGATCGAGTTTGTCGAAGGTGATGAGGACGCGATGGGTATCAGAATTTATACGGACGGTTCACGTATGGACGATGGGCAAGCAGGCGCGGCGTTTGTCGTGTATAAGCAGGAAAGGAGGTGTTTCGGTTTCAAACCAAACTCGCGAACTGGTGCACTACCTTCCAGTGCGAATTGGTAGCCATACGAGAGGCTATCGATTACGTAATAAACCATACGGGCAGAGACGAGTATTATATAATCAGTGATAGTAAATCGGCGCTAACGGCTTTAACAAACATGAACACCTCGACAGATCTCCAAGCGGACGTCTGGAGGATAGCGCGTACGGCGCTAGGGTTTCGACGTTTAAAGTTCTGTTGGGTCAGGTCGCACAATGGTAACGTAGGAAACGATAGGGCTGACGAATTAGCTAAAGAGGCCGCGACGGGCGACTTTCGAATATCACATTCGTCGATACCGAGGTCTTTAATCAAAAGAAAGCTGCGCGAAAAATCAATTCGACAATGGGAAGAGGTGGAACAACGCTGCCACGGGCAGGTTGACCCACAAATTCATACCGAGCATAGAAGCCAGAGGTAAGATCGAGGTTAAGCTCGATCACAAAATGGTGCAGTTGATAACAGGGCACGGCGCCCTGAAGGCGTATTTACAAAGGTTCGGTCTAACCAATAGCGACCGCTGCGAATGCGGTGAGGGCGCGGAAAGCGCAGAGCACGTGCTCTTCGACTGCCCGCTTGAGGCGGGAAATCGAGGGTTGGCTGATAGCAAACTAGCTATCCTAGGTCTGGCATGGCCAAAGAGCCTAGAGGAAGTCGGGGAAGTGGTTAACCAGAAGGCGTTCTGGACAGCCTTAAAAGAATTCGCGGGAAGGGTCGCGAGATTAGACAATCAATGACGACCGCGTGTAAAAATTCAGTGGGGTTGGTGGGAGGATTGAAAAATTTTAGATTGACTTGGCGTGAGTAAGGATACGAGCATAACCAAAGCCTGATATTAAATAAATAAAAAAAAAAAAAAAAAGATAATTATACCAAAATGTCCAATATGCACGAGAAACCCCACTCCATTAATACAATCACTGCCTATCTTCATAATTATGTGCGGAAAATCGGAATAAATAATACCAAATAAACAATAACAAATAAATCATAAACCCTCATTAAATTAAATCAATAAAGTAAACAAGGATAATAAAACAGAGTGCAACCGCGCATCCCCAGGACTTGAAAGTGAAGTGATAGTGATAGTGATTGTGATCCCCAAAAACATTTAGTGCATACCCACCAGGACTTTAGCTGTGCACCCCGTCCCACCTTTAGAAGTAAGTTACAGACGACCAGATCTTCGGATGCTGGAGAATTTTATTATCGAGGTAAGACTTAAATTGTGGCGGCTGTACTCGCACAAGCATTGATTTACATTAATTAGTAGTTTTCGAAATAATATAACAAGCACGTTTGGTGTGTAAAGGCGCTAGCCGACATAATGCTTGTGCGAGTGCACCTGATAAATAGGGTGATGCTTTCGCTATTTTGTGCACTGCTATATGCTTAACGCTTATTAAACATTTATTTATATATTTACATAATTATATTTATTTATATTTTATATTTACACTTTATATTTATTTATATATAGCATGTATTATGTGGCTTATTTGTTTTGTTTGACGTTCTGTCGCCATTTTGGTTGCAGTATATATTTGGGAAGGACGAGCAGAATTGCGAAGATTGTAATCATAATGTAAATCAGTTAGGAAACGATAGGAAAGCTAGGGATGGATTTAAATTAGTTAGCTAGATTTGGATAGTTTTAAGACGACCCTTCAGGTCGCACTGGTAAGCAGAACCGGCGTCTGCTCTCCGGTATTACGGATCCCTCCCCTCTCATTTTGCTTGTTGATCGGGTACACTCGAAAGTCAGCGCTAGGGATACCATTATTTACAACCCTGTTTTTAGTTTTTGTTTTGTTTTTGTTCCAGTTTTTGTCAGATTTTTAGGTTTGTTAGATTGTTAGAGTTTGTTAGGTTTGTTAGATTTTTAGGTTTGTTAGATTTTTATTTAGTTTTTATTTAGGGTGAATCAACTATGAAGTAAGAATAAATTAGGAGCACGACTATTTTTCGCGTTTAAACCCAATGTAGTACCTCCGGGTGGAGCATTGGGGACGTGGCCGCAAGTATAGCGGCCCTAATTCAAATTATAATGTAGTTTTGTTCTTGGTTCCTATATATTAATTACGTTGAAAATACTGTTTCTTCTTTGCTTGGACAATAGTGAGAATTAATGCGGTATCAATTTTTCGAATTGTTCATGAACAAGCACGTGCGGTTTTAAGGTCATTGACGGACGGTTTTAGTGATACGCGTTGCTTTACTAATTGTGTTTTTGTGTTGATTTTCTGTTGGAAATAAAAGTGGTAGAACTTGTTGGACTCGACCTGCACGCGTGTTGTGCGGAGCATTTGACGGACTTGCTTAGTGTTTGCACGTGCTTTATTGATTGTGTTTTTTTAGTTGATTTGTCTTCTTATATTTGAACTGTGTGTGCGATCTAGTTTTCGTGGTCCCTTTTTTTTATCAGAGTAGTGCATACTTTGGATTATCCAAATACAGTTTTAAGCTTGAGTGTTTCTAAAAAAAATGATGATACAGTTGTAGCAGGTTTAGTAGATGGGCTGGTTTGCATTAGTCGACGTGAAGATCAGATTTCCAAAAAAAAATCTGGAAAGAAAAAGGTTGCTTCTTATAAACATGTATCTCAATCATATGTAAAGACAGTTGATACTGTAGTTTCTGAATTTTCTAACCCCAAAGAATCTAAAATAGATCATTGTTTGCGCAAATTTCGTTATTCAAAAGCATTAGATTTTTCTTTGTTACCATAGGTAGCAAATAAAACACCTCACGTTACTGTTAGTTTAATGCATTACATCGTGCCTTGAAAGCCCGTCATTCTAAATTTTTATTACCATTTTTTTTACGATTTGCGTTACAAAATATTTCGAAATTATTGTCTCAGGAAATAGAATTAACAAGAAATTTATCAATGCTACATAGTTCAATCAGCGTGATAATGTCTGCTGCTAACACCAGTGAAATACGTAGGTGTGATTAGTGTAAAGTGTAAGAAATTCCATCAACACCCTCACAGTCAAGGGTGAAGTGCTTCATTAGTGCAGGACATCGTGAATCCCACACTTCAATTGCAAGGAAGCGTTACTGAAGGACTTTTTGTAAGTTGAACTATTTCCTACTTGTTATTACTTTAAATATCTATCCGTTGTTTTGCCATATCTTTGTCGTTCTGATACCTTTTACAATAGAATTGCATGCTATTAGGAAAGAAAAAAAAATCAATACTACTGGATTACTCATATCAATTGTGTCTTACCTATTTATCTTTTGTTAACATCTTGTCTGATTTATGTTTAATTGGTGTGTGAGGAAACGTTTCTGCTACTCCCCAATATTACCTCACTTTGTACTAAAAATTTTTGTATTGCTTTTACCGTTATTATATTATATAGATTATCTAAACAGTTTTTTTTTACATTCTATAAAGTACTGAACAATCTATGCTCGATCAGCATGCTATGCTTTTTCTTTATTTCAGGTTTACTATTCTAATTTTTTTATTGCAGGTATTGTTACTAACTACTTACAGGCGCGTACATAATATGTTGGTCTGCTTTCTACAACCCCTCCTAATCTCCAATTGAGCCCGGTCATTTCTTTGATTTTCTTGGTGTTACGCACGGCTACGAGCCAACGTAGCATAAATTTGGCGCCCATCGTGGCTGCCGCGATAAACGTAACATGTTTATTCCTCGATGGTTGGTCTTTCCTTCGTGTTGGTTTCTGATCACGTCATTTATTTCGTCAAGGTCGTCTAATGTTATTAATTTTCTTGTGCATCTTATAAGTTCAGGGCCGGAATTGTTGAATAGTTTAACATATATTTCCGAAATTCGTTTGTACAAGTTTTCGGTGTTAAAGTAAAAGTAAAATCGTTTTTCTCGGGGGTGTATTTCTTTAGAATTTAAATTAGTTGTTATTCATTGTCGTCTTTGGTTATTTGAACTTGGTACATTTTTTTATTTACTTTTGTATATTTTACAGGGTAGGGGTTGTTTAAAACTTCTGTGATTATAAATTGATTGGGTTTCGTGTCTATGGCTTCGTTTAAAATTTTAATTGCGGTTTCCGGTTTGTCATTTTGTGTCGAATGTATGGTTTCCATTTCATCTGGGTCTTCTTTAATCTCTGTCTCGTCTACGTTTCCTATTAATGATTCTTTTTCTAGTGCGTTAAGTTGGATTCTACTTAAAGCGTCTGCGTTATTGTTGTAAATTCCCTTTTTGTATATGATCTCATAGTCATATTCTTCTAGTCGAATTCTCCATCTTTGTAATTTTGAGTTGGGTTCTTTGAGTTTGCATAGCCATACTAATGGTTTATGATCGGTGTATATATAAAATTTTCGTCCGTATAGGTACGGTCTGAAATATTTTGTTGCCCAAATTATGGCTAACAATTCTTTCTCTATTGTACTGTATCGTTGCTCTGTTTCGTTGAGGGTTCTGGATGCGTAACTGATGGGTTTATCGTTACCTACTGTTTCTTGGCTTAATACTGCGCCTAAGGCTACATTTGATGCGTCTGTTGTTAATACGAATGGTTTAGAAAAATCGGGGTATTCTAATACGGGGTGATTTGTTAATATGCTTTTGATTTTATCTACAGCTTTAATAAATTCTGGGGTATGTACCAATTTGTTTCCCTTTTTTAAACAATTGGTTAGGGGCTTGGTTATTTGAGCATAACCTTTAATGAATTTTCGGTAATAACCGCTAAGGCCTAAAAATTCTTTTATCTCTTTGTTCGTTTTGGGTATGGGGTAATTTAATACAGCGTTTGTTTTGTCGGGGTTCGGAATCACTCCTTGGGGTGTTATTATGTGTCCTAAAAAGGCTACTTCTTTTTGTAGAAATTCGCTCTTATCTAACTGTACTTTAAATTGTGCGGTTCTTAATCTTTCGAACACTTTTCGTAATCTTTCAATATGCTCCACTAATGATGTTGAATACACTATTATATCATCTAGGTACACAAGACATTTTTCGTTGTGTATCCCTCGTAGTATGTTGTGCATTACTCGTTGAAAAGTTGCGGGTGCGTTCTATAGTCCAAATGGCATCCGTTTATATTCGTAATGTCCTCTAGGTGTGCTAAAGGCTGTTTTTTGTGTATCTCCTTCTTCCATTTCCACTTGATGGTATCCTGATGCTAAGTCTAGCGTCGAAAAATATTGGCACTTGCCTAATTTATCTAAAATTTCTGTTATATTTGGTAACGGGTATTTATCGTCTACCGTTTTTTCGTTTAGTTTGCGGTAATCTATTACCATTCTGTATTTTCGTTTTCCTGATGCGTCCAGTTTCTTTGGTACTATTAATACGGGGCTGCTCCATGGTAAATTGGAGTGTTGTATGATGTCTTGATCTAATAGATCGGCTACTTGTCTGTCAGCTTCTTCCTGACTTGCCTGGGGTAATCTGTATGCTTTGGTGAATATCGGTTTGTTGTCTGTTAGCTCAATGTTGTGCTCAACTGTATTTGTAAAGGTTAGGGTATTCCTTCGCAATGGAATAAGTCGCGGTATTCGAAACATAAGTTTTGTATTGCTCTTTGTTCCTCTGGATTTATGTCGCGGTTAAATCGGATATTACTTAAATTTTGTCTTAACATTTTGTCGTTTTCCACGGGGTTGTAGTTTTCGTTTGAGTTTTCATCTATTTCCATTTCGTTAAAATTTAATTCTTCTACCTTAATCGGGTTTGTTAAAGATAGTTCTACGGGGTAGTCATTTGAGTTTAATATTGTTGTTGTGGCATAATTATCTTTACTTTGTACTAATGCGGTTGGGGTTTCTACTCCTTGTTGAAAAGTTATGTGATTTATTATTCCTAATTTATTATTTTAATTTACGGGGATTTTTATATTTTTTTCCGTTCGGGGTTCTATTGTATATTTTTCGTCAATTTGGGTGTTTTGAATTTTAATGAGGATTCATCCATATTTGGTTCTTAATAAACGGTTTTTAATATCTATGTTGGCTCCTAATTTTCTTAGAAGGTCCATCCCTAATAGTCCGTCATATTTGTCATTAAATTCAAATATGCAGAATTTATGTTTCATCTTTACGTTGAATGTTTTTGGTAAAGGTATGTTTGCTACGAATTGGTGTAGGGTTGTTTGATGGGCGGTTTTAATTTTAAACGGTTCTCCTTCTACATAGTTTAAATAATGTTTTTTTACTGTTCGCGGGCTTATTAATGTTTTTGAAGATCCGGTATCAATTAGTAATTTAAATTCAGCGTGGGGTATCTCGATATAGGGTAGTACAAAGTGATTCATATTATTTAGGTTTATTACGTTTGGTCGTTTATAAAGTGGTCCATTTGAAAATTTGAGCAAACGTTTTCTTCGTCGTCCTCTTCATAAGTTTCGTATAATTCTTCGCGTTCATAGTGGTTTGATTGGTTTTGTTCGTTGTTTGTACACGATCGATTGCAATTATTTTGGTCATCTTCACACTCTTCTACTTCCTGGTGAAATAGCTCTTCTGAGATGAAAGTGCGTTTTTGATTGGGGTTTGGTCTAATGTGTGTTATTTTGGTGTTGGGTCTGGTGTTACCAGATGAGGTATCCATTGGTGTAGGTTGATAATAGTTATTGAGGTTATTATTGTTTATCATCGGTAAGTTTCTAATAGGATTCGCGTTGAATGCTGGTCTTTGCTGATTTGCATTTTGATTGAATCTCAGTTGAAATGCGGGTTTTGAAAAGTTCGAGTTAAATGTTGGTTGAAATGTGGGTTTTGAAAAGTTTGGGTAAAATGTTGGTTTTGGAAATTGTTTATATTGATTGTTAAAGTTTGAGTTCTTAAAATGTAGATTATTAGTTCGCATTTGGTTGGTTTGTGCACTGAACGGGTTGAACTTTTGTTGTGGATATATTTGTCTCGCGGGTTGCATAGTTTTTATTGGCGTATAGCTTTTATTCGCGTTAGGGTTATATAGTCGGTTTATGTAATACATTACATTTTCTTCTTCGATTATCATGTTCATTGCTTCTTCTAAGTCTTGGGGATGTTGAAATCTAATTTTATCTGAAAGTCGTTCGGGTAGTGCATTTAGATAGGTGTCTAATACCATCTTGTCGTACATTTTTGTTTTTAATAGTCTTACGTTTGGGTCGGTTTCTTCAATTTTGAGTTTTGTCAAGATCAAGCTTCTTACATCTTGGCATTTCATACCAAATGGATATTGGGATTGGTTGTGTTTCATCCTAAGGTTTGTCAAGTCTCTCACTAGACATTTTAGGTTCCTTTGGTCGCCGAAATATGCTATTAATATGCGTTTGTATTCATCCCACTGGTCCTTCCGGTCAGTTTACTTATTATAAGGCGGATAAGCAAAGTGTTGCTTTCGTTATCACCAGGCTTATAAAAGGTTTTTAGGAATATTTCACAGGCTGAAATATAGGTACTTAACAAACATTGATAACCGTTAAAGTTTGGTATGATATCCATATACAGCTTCATTTCATTAGTCATCTTGGCTGAGGAAAAATTTGGGTAATTTTTTAAAAAAAATTTTTTTTGAAAAATTTGGATTTTTTTTGTAGTTTGTGGTGTTATTTCTTGCTTGAATTTTTTACTTTTTCGTTTGGATTGCGTCGGGTTACTTGCTGTTTTTAATTTGGGTCGTTTCGGATTATTTAAAATTTTATTTGCTTAATTTGCGTTTACTTGCACGGTTGTGTAGTTATTTAGTAAGTTTTACACTTGGTATTAGTTTGGTTACGTTTATTTTTTAATTTGCCAATGTTAATTTTGATTTCCGAAGTTTCAATAGAGTTGAGTGGTTTATGTGGTAAGTTATCTTGCTTGAATGATTTGCGTCAGTTGCGTCAGTTAAAACTTCTCTATTTTTAATTATGTCGATTTTAGTTAGGTACGTAATAATTATCTCTTCTCGTGGGTTTATGCGATTGTAAGGTGTTTGCAATGCTTACAATGTTGCAATCTGCTGCAGGATGTTGTCAGTTACTTAGTTGCGTTTAGCAACTTTATTGCAGGTTATTTCTAAATATACTGTGGGTGTTATTCAGTAATCGTTGTGATTTTATACAATGAAATTTATGCTTCGTTAATTTACTAAAATATTTAATTAAATTATCAAGTCTGAATGAGGTTGCAATATGCGTTTTTCAATAGTAATTATTAATAGTTTCCCTGAGTTGGTTTTGTAATTTAAATTGATACTTTATAAAAAGTTTTTGGTCATAATTTTATTTAATTTACTGTTTGAATTCTGAATGGATTTCGCAATGATTGATAGCTTTTATACCGTAATTTATAATTAGATTTGTTCAAGGTGAGGATTTTATTCACTTTTTAAGATCATACGATGAATGTTGGTTCCGTTTAAATAATTCTGGTGGTTTTAATAATAGAATGCAAGTTGTCTATTTATGGATCGTATTTCGTTTCGCGTTTGAATAGTTGCGTTGTTATAAGGATTTTGGTTTTAATTGTTCGTGATTTAGCTTTCGCTTTTTATTCTCGGGGTATTTAAATTATTTTTTTATGCGCCAGTTAATTCTCGTATTGTTGGATTAGAAATTCTTTTTTTTGTTTCTAAAAAAAATTTTCTTGCGTTAGTTAAATGCCGGATTATTGAATTAGAAATTCTAAAATTTTCTTGCGCCAGTCAAAGTTGTTGAATTAAAGTTTGATTTTGTTTCTAAAGATTTTCTTGCGTTATTTAAAACGTAATATAGTCTCTTGTGCGCTTAAAATTGCGACTTTTGATTGTCTCAGAATTAAATTTTTCTTAGTTCTTTGTCTCAGAAATTAGTTTTTTCAAGTTCTTATAAATCTTTCTCATAAACAGAGTAAAATAATAATGAAATTTCAATAACAGCTTGAAGATAATCTCTAGCAATTGCTAAGTAGATAATTTTCAAAAAAAAATTGCATAAAATAGTTGTAACGATAGTTACTATACATATATAAATCATAAACTAGCAAATATCAAATATGTTTGTTAATAATAAAAATAAAAGTCAATTGGTTTAAAGGAAAATGAACTTCTGTGTCAGCATTCTCATCATCATTTAGTTTTCGACCTTACTTAAGGTCGGTTTGACGCAGCTCTAACTTCTTTTCCATTCTGTGCTAATCTAAAAAGCTCTACATACCCTTCACAACCTAAATTTCTAATAATTTGACTAATATAGTTTGGTCTAGGTCTTCCTATATCTTTCTATCTTTTTTCTATCCACCTGGCTCTACATAGATATTAGCAACCTGATGGTTGTTAAAGAACTCTAACATGTTTACATGATTACCATTTATAAGGAAATGAACTATAACCTGGTTATCCGCTTCAAAAAGGAAAAGTGTTAAATTATATGTTATGGTAAGGCCTAAGCAACAAATCGCTGCCAACATGCCAGACCGTTACCTAATTGTGAGTTATGTCAAGGTGAGGTTTATAAAATTATATGTTATGGTAAGGCTTAAGCAACGAAACGCTACCAACACGCCAGACCGAATTGTGAGTTATGTCATGGTGACATTTAGTTACCTGATTTTTATTTTTTTTTGTTTTGTTTTCAAACTTAAAGTCGGTTTGACGCAGCTTTAAATTCTTGTCTATTCTGAGCTAGTCTAAAAAGGTCTGCATATTCTTCACAACCTAAATCTCTAATAATTTGACTAATATAGCTTTGTCTAGGCCTTCCTACTCTATTTTTATTTGGTAGTCTATAATCTAAGACTTTACTAAATAGTCCCTCATGTCTTAACTGGTGCCCTATCATTCTATCTCTCCTGACCTTCAATTGTTTCCACATACAGGGTTCCTAACCTATCCTTCTATAAACTTCATCGTTTGTTACTCTATCTGTCCAGCTAATCTTTAACATTCTCCTATAACACCAAGTTTCAAAAGCTTCTTTTTCTTATCTACCTCTTTAATTGTCCAAGTCTCACTACCGTATAGTAGAACGCTCCATACGTACGGCTTTAAAAAAATTTTATCTATTATCTAAACTAATACTATTAGCTATTAGTAAGTTTTTCTTTTTTAAAAACATTTTTCTAGCTTGAGCTATTCTAGCTACTATATCTCTTCTGTTACGTCCATCTTTTGTAATTATACTACCTAAATAGCAAAATTCATCTACCTCCTCTAACTCGGTATTACCTATTTTTAATTTTGGTTTAGAACTAGGCTGTAACTCACTTGTCATTATCTTTGTCTTTACTGAGTTAATTCTCATACTATAGTTACTCTGTAGTATCTCATCTAAAATATTTAAAAACTCTCCTAACTCTTTTCTAGACTCTGCCATAATAGCTATATCATCTGCAAAACGTAACATGTCTATTTTCTGTCCCCGTACACTAATACCTATCTCTTTTCTCTCTCTAGCTAAGTTTAAAGCTTCCTCAATATAAACATTAAAAATCAAGGGAGACAGTATACAGCCCCGTCTAACACCATTTCTAATCTTAGCTTCTCTTTCTATTTCATCAAATCTAATTACTACGCTTTGGTTTTTATATAGACTGTAAATAATTTTTCTATCCCTATGAGAAATTCCTATTTTTTGCAAAACCCTAAACATAACAATCCAATTAACCCTATCAAATGCTTTTTCTAAATCTACAAACGCGAAATGAGTCTTTTTATTTTTTTGTAACCCTTTTTCGATAATTACCCTAATCATTAGTATCGGTTCTCTAGTCCCTCTGTCTTTACGAAAATCATATTGGTCTTCGCCTAAATAATTCTCAGTCAAACCTTCTACTCTATTTTTAATTATTATTGTTAGTATTTTGGAAGCATGAGAAGTTAAACTAACCGTTCTAAAATTCTCACACCTATCAGCTCCTGACTTTTTTGGGATTGGGATAATAATATTTTTTTCGAAATCTATTGGAACCTCACCTGTGTCATATATTACTTTTACTAGTTCATATAATCTGTCTAAAGTTTTCTGACTTGCATATTTTATTAATTCTGCGGGAATATCGTCTATCCCTGGCGCTTTATTTAGTTTAAGATTCCGAACAGCTCTATCAAATTCCTCTCTTAATATTGAGAACCCTATTTCTACATCCTCTTCTTGGTCGTTCTCTAACTCATCCATATCGTCTCCCTTATATAGATCTTCTAAATATCTTTTCCATCTATCTGCTACCTCAACTTTATTTATTAGAAGCTCATTATTTTCGTCTCTAATACCATTATATTTTTTCCTATCTTCCCCAAAAAACTTTTTAACTGCCCTGTAAGCCCTGTCTGTCTTATCTACTCTCAAATCATCTTGTATTCCCTTACAATTCTCCTCCATCCACTTATTTCTAGCTTTTCTACACTCATGTACTATCTTATTTTTAACTCTATTATATTTTTGCTTACTTTCACTATCCACTTCTCTGAAAGGTTTAAGCTTTCTTCTATTCTCTATTAAATCTAATATCTCCTTTGTTACCCACGGTTTTCTCGCTTCTATTTTTTTCTTACCTATAGTCTGTGTTGCTGTATCATGTACAGTCAGTTTTATTTCTTTCCACCTATTTTCTACGTTCCCTTCTATAGCTATCTCTTTGCTCTTATTATCTAGTACTTGTTTATATTCCTCTTTTACCCTACTATCATTAAGCTTACCTAGATCCCATCCCTCTCTTTTAACCTTTCTCAATTTTTTGAATTTTAGTTTACACTTTATTTTAACTAAGTTATGATCGCTATCTATGTCAGCCCCTGGATAACTACGACAGTTTTTAACTTGGTTTCTAAATCTTAGTTTAACTAAAATATAATCTATTTGGTATCTAGCCCTGTCACCTGGCGCTTTCTAGGTATATCTTCTCTTAACATGTTGTTCGAATAGGGTGTTTACAGTTACTAATCTATGTTCCTGGCAAAACTCAACTAATCTTTCTCCTCTATCATTTCGTCTGCCATACCCATATTTTCCTACCATTTTTCCCTCACTACCTTCTCCCACTGACTCATTAAAATCGCCCATAACTATTAAATTCTCATCTCCTTTTACTTTTCTCACTATACTATTTAAATCCTCGTATACCTTTTCTACTTCCTCATCCTCGTACAGAGTTGTTGGCATGTAAACCTGTACTAAAACAGTATCTGTGGGTTTTGTACTCAATCTAACCTTAATTATTCTATCACTAAATTGTAAGTACTCTTTAACTTTATGCCCTTATCTTTTACCTAACAATATTCCTACGCCTGCCTGTCCATTAGTTGAAGAAGTTGTAATTATTCTATAATTATCTTTCCAAAAGTCATTACTATCTGGCCATCTCACCTCACTAATACCTAAAATGTCCAGCTTTTCCTTTCTCATTTCGACTAATAAATTTGTCAACTTATCTACTCTAAGTAATGACCTTACATTCCAAGTCCCTATCACTAAATCGAACTGTTGTTTTATATTCCTACGATGACGAGCCCCAAGTACCCCCTCCCGGAGATCCGAATGAGGGAATATTTTACCTCCGGGCAAGAATTTTACTTGTGAGCTCTCCATCATATGTATTTCGTGTTTTAGACCACGCACACCTGGAAAATATTGTGGTAGGCTCCCATATCTTTCCACAACGCAGTTTTTAAAGATTTTAGCAAAAAGCCGTATCCGTCACGGCCAACCCCCAACAAGCCTGTAAATTATTGAGGATCGCCCGAGATCAACCGACCGTCCTCCAATATCTTTTAGCCAGCAAGGCTGCTGCCCCTTGCTGCGCCTTTTAATCGCCTTTTACGATAAGCAGGCTTACTACAGTAGTATTCTTTATCCCCTACTATAGGGATATTTATTTATCTTAATTAAATTACTTGAATAACATTGTATTTCTTTTACCTTATAATTATATTTTACCTTATTCAAAAGCACTGCTGCATGCCAGTTAGGTGTAAGACATGGCCTAATGGCCCTGATCACGCTTGATGCAGTTTGTATAAAAAGTATATATTTCATAATGTATATTTAACTTAATAATAAAGATATTTCATTCAATCAAACCAAAAGCCTTGATTATAATATTTGTTCTAATTGGAAGATGTGATATAAATGACTGTCAATATAAATCAGTGTTGATAGAATTATTGTACTGATAATATAAATTAACAATTAGTGCTTGGATAGTTAATTATAATGCTTCGCTAGTAAATTAGAAAATAGTATCGTAGCGTTGAGATTAACATACTAATACTGTTAGCGATTAGTTCATAAAATGGGTAAAGCATTAGAAGAGCTTCTAGAAATTTTATTGTAACTACGAGTTATTCAGCAGGCTTGTATAATCTGTTTGAAAATAAAGAACTGTTGTTGGTGCAAATGGAGTTATCGTTACACTATTTAGGTCAAGGATTGAATACTCAAAAAAATGTATCACTTGTATTGCAAAAAGTTCATAGCTGCAGTGATTATGCCTCGTGGAAAGAGAGCTATTACTTACATATCATTTATTATCAAGCATTTAATATTGTTGTTAATACAAGATCTAATAGTAAAAGGCTATTTCTAGTTTCTAAATTAATAATTATTTGGTTTCATTCTATACTAAAAGTAATATATTCATTTGTAAATAGATGCCGTGTTATATTGATAATAATTGTTAAATCACGCGCAATGCATCTTTAGATATAACCAGCAGTGCAGTGTTGTATTTTACTTGCAATTTATTCCTTTTGTGTTAGGTGTGGATGGCCAATTCATTCATTTTTGTAATTGATAAATTATTCATTTAAGGGTACAAACTGTTCGATATCAAGAAGTACATTTTCATACTATGATTTACTCGCCATATCAAAGTACGAATATTATGATGCTCCGCCTATGTATACATTTTGTAGGGGAAAGCTTGATTTCTAATTGTCAAATTCTGATAACGAGGTCCGTCTTTCTTTTTGAATTGATCCACCATGCACAAGAGACCTAGTGTGTTGCAGGCTCGTCTATAATTATTCTAGTATTATTCAATTTATGAATAATCATCCAACGGTAGTTTGTTGGGATTTAAATAGAAGAAGCCATAACGTATCGAGATAAATTGTTATTTTGGTAATCAGCTTTTGTTGCTGGAATTTACGCAACCACATGTCTGTGTGCATAAGAACAGCGTGTAAGTATATATTTGTGATTAATGCCCGAGATTAATTTTCTCGTTCTTAGGTACCCTTATATTTTCACTTTAATGTTAACTTTAGTTTCATCATTATTGTATTACTGTTTGTGATGTTTGGTTGGAATTCGTATGTTGAGAGTATAAAGGTGGAAGCCATATGTTGGTACATCGTACTTAAGAGTATTGAACGTATTGTTGTTTATGTTGGGAGTATTATCACAGACGAAGAAAAGAGTTGACGTTAGATTTGAAGTGTATGAAGTGTTACAGATTCTTTATCCTACAGCTTATTTAAGGGACAACTTAATGATGTTGCTTCAAAGACCGAAGTTGGATAGAAAGATTGTTTATTCTTCCAGAGTTGAGTATTTGTGTACGATTGTAAGATTTCTTTAACTGGTATTCATTTATGTATATTTAAACAATGCTTTGTATTGTTAAAAGCGTTACAATTAATATTTACTCACATTTCTTAATTTATTGATGTAAACCATCTGCATGCATTTGGCCAATTGTTTGTTAATTATTTTACGTTTAGTTTACTTGTACTTGGAGCAGATAGAACGTGTTTCCAATAGATGTTTTGGTATACCTCAGTCTTATCAATCCGCAATAGTTTAATATAGTGAAAGGCCGATGGACCTGTTCTGACTAAGAGTCTACAACGCTCTCAACTTTGGACGGATAACCGTAAGTATTTATAGTTAGTCTGGGATTGAGGTAAGTGCATTGAGTTGCCCTTGAAATATCTGTTCCTGTATTATTTCCCTGCCATACTGTGCAGCAACCCTTCATCAAGTAAATTTAGTATAACATAATTCCCCATTATAAAGAAAGTTTACTATAGGTAATTTGCTCTGTAAATTACTACATAATCCTCTAGTAAATTTGGGAGCGTAGCCACGTCATATGACCACTGATCCCAAAAATGAACTATATCTTATGTTTTTTTTTTATTTTTTACTTATTACATTGATGGTATTTATTACAGGTAACATAAAAACGTTTCTAATAATTTAAGTTGTAACTTTACTGAAAGTTACAACTTTACTATTTGTTTGGCAAACACGAGGACGTTTGGAGCCTCACGGTATGTACGGGTTGCATTATATGGTTTCAAAAACATAACTGGAAATAAATTTTCAATAGGAATAATGTTTCCCATATCATAATACATCTTATCAGGTAGAAAAGGACATTTGATGTTACGCATTGTAGATATGAAGAATATTGTTTACCCGCTTGATTCGTCATTTATGTAATTATTAATTTTCATAGAAAAAAATGATAGAAAGTTACCTTACGATGTTTAAACATTGATTGAGATTTTCAATCGATGGTATAATGCTTTAATTCCTATTTTATCATCCATGTTCTTTTAAATAACGTCAAGACATAATTCTTGATTTTGAAGTTTCAATTAACACAATTTTATTTGCAATTTTGCAAATCATCTGATATTACCCTCACAGAATTATGTAATTACACTCATTCATGGTTTAGTTTCACTCCCGCTCTAAAGATTTCGCTACTTTAAATTTAAAATTTCCCAAAACATTTGATATAATGCTCTCGTTAAGTTTCCTAAGTTTGTTTATCTTTTCAAATACTTCAATCAACGCTGAAAGTGTTGCTCTTTTCAACGAACTTCGTTCGTTTATGAAATCTATTTGTCTGTATGTCTGCCTGTCCGTCCGTCCGAGGCCTTTCTAATGGTCGGACATCAATGTGTGATACATCAATCGATTCAGCTCGATGTCCAGAGCTTAAGTTTTGATGTCAGTTAAAATCGGGCCACGGGGACGCCGAGCCCCCGCGAAAATCCACAGGGATAATTAAAATTTTAAATAAGTTTAAAATCAATATGCGACACATATTTGAACAATTTATGGCATTTCATGCCAATTATTCCAATATTATAGACATTGTTTAAACTTAAATTTTGATTACCGAAAATAATTAGATTCATATAAAAAAAAAAAATTCTTATCTTATTGATGTATTGATATATTAAAATGTCTCTTTTGTTGTTTATAAATTTTTGTATTTTATCTGAATACTTATAATTATTACAACATAATAATTTTAATTTCTTTAAATTGTTTTAAAGTAAGTCTACATTTGGAAGTTCGTTGCGACAATGCCTTGCATTTTCAACTTGTTATAAATTTATTTTGAATTTTATTATAAAAATATAATACCGCAATTTGTTTATATTAAACCAAATAGTTTTAATTTAATACTTTTTTATCGCCCATTCTAATTAATGATATGGTTCCCAACGATGAATATAAAACAGAGACACTAATAATATAAATCTTGAAGTGCGAATAATATAAAAATCATTTTATTTATGTAAAATATCACATCCATTTCGAATGGACCTGCACCTTGCCGAAGTTCTAGATTACTAGAACAGGTGAAATAGCGTGCGTGTTCTAATGAGCTAAAGAACCAAACTACAGGTCCAACCAAAGTAGTAGGGTCGTTAGTGAGGAACGAGACTAACACAAGTTCCCAAAAGAAGGCAGAGACTCCTTCGGTACTTAGATTGGCAGAGAGTATAAAGGTCGATATGGCACATTACCTCTCAAGTATACACAGTGTACCTAAATTGTGATAAAGATTCTCTAGGGTAAAAGATTCCGGAGTTAAAATAATCCCCCATTCGGATCTCCGGGAGAGGACTACTTCGGAGAATGCGATCGGAAAGTTCAGAATAAGAGTCGGGAATATTTTGCGAGTCAGAGAGTGCAATGATAGAAGTATGAAGCAAGTAGGTAAGCTAGAGAATCTGAAAATTGAAATGATTAGGTTAGCACTAGACATAGTAGGGATCAGCGAAGTTCGGTGGTCAGAGGTAGGGGCTTTCTGGAGTGAAGACTTCAGGGTCATTCATACAGGAGCAGAGGAAGGAAATTCGGATGTAGGGATAGTTGTGCGAAATAAGATAAGACACTATGTAGAAAATTACTTACAAAAGAACGAAGGAGTACTCATGGTTAGATTAGAATCTTAACCAGTAAACACAATAATAGTACAGGTACACATGCCTACCCTCTAGCTACAGTGGCGAAGAGGTAGAATCGATCTACAAAGATATCAAAAACATATTAAGATACGTAAAAGGACATGAAAATTTATAATTACGGGGATTTTAATACAGTGGGAGGTGAGGGTAGGAAAGGAGCGGTAATAGGTTTATTTGGTTTACGCACGATCAACGACGGGAGAAATAAGTTGGTTGAATTTTGCGACAAGAACAATTTAATCATCACAAACACATTATTTCAACATCATACTAGAAGACGATATACGTGGAACATACCAGGAGATATAGGAAGATATCAAATAGGTTACAATTTTGTTAGACAACAGTTTAGGAATCAAGTAAAAGACTGTAGATGCTACCCAGAAGCAGATATAGACAATCACTACAACATCGTAATTATGAATGCCGCACTTAAATTTTCAAATTTGAAAAAAGAAACGAAAAATCCACTTTAACTTTGACAAATTAAAAGATAAAGATGTTCAAGAAAAATTAAAAAATAATCGCTGAAAGGTATCGGGAAAATTTTTGATGCTATGGAAGTAGAAACAGAATAGAACTACATTAAATTTAGCATAGACATAGCGGCCAGAAATATTTTGGGGTATACACTGTAACAATTTCGATTTTCTGTCATTCAAATACACAAGTTTTGTTCGATACTCCTAATCAATAAATGTTAAATTTCTATTGAAACCTTTTATTATAAAATTCATACAAGTCACTTCTAGTTGTTTGTATCTTGTTTCAATATCCTCCTTCCCCGCACATACTAGTATAATTAAAGTTGCCTCGTGGAATAAGCCATTTTTAATATCAGATGTAATCCGTAGACACGTATTTTTCTGGGCTTGCAAGTTTTTAATCAAACATGCCGCTCGAGCAATTATGTAAGTGGAGTCAACATGTTCCATAAGTTAGTTTTGGTAATAGTATCGACCTAAAATGGTTGTAGATATATTTTTTACGGTAAGAAAGTATTGCACAAGCTTACCCCAAATTTTTATTCTTTTGTTTCATTTCAGCGCAAGTTCTTGGAGTTCTTCAAGCTCTTCAAGTTTTTATTCTTTTTTTAGTTTGCGTTTTAAGCATTAAACTACCTATCATTAAATATGAAGATAATTATAATTCCGAATTTTAAAATATTAAAGTCAAGTTACAAGTAAAGAAGTTATGGAAATTTAAGTATTGTAAAGAATCCAATCGTTAATCATAAAGCATACACTAAAGTGAGAAGCAGTTTTAATTGTTACTAGGCAGGAATGTAGAAACTCGCACGTGTTATTGGTTAATATGAAGGTAAAATCCGGACCCCTGTGTCAGCTACGCTCAACTATAAGAGTAAGGACGCAGATATAGCAGATGGTTAGCGGTGAGTCATCCTCCATTTTTATTCTTATATTTTTTTCAAGAAACTTTCAATTAAAATGCTCAGATAAATTTTCGAAGAAGTTATACCTAAGTTAGTTTAAAATTAATTCTCAAAATTTTGCTAAAGTTCATAGTTCAATTAATTTGTTTTATTTAAGAATTTAATTAAAAAATTTAGTATTTGAATAAGGCGTAATTGACCTTAACCTTTTTAAGATCTTTGTATAATATTATGTTTGACGTTACAAAGTTGTATTAAAGGGTTTGCTTTATCGAACATGCGATATTATAAGAATTGTTTGCCGAATTATACTGTATAACACCTGGTGATAATACACCTGATGTATAATTCGATGTCGACAATAAGTACTTTTCTTTGACCTTTGATTTTATTAAAAATTGTTATTAAAAATGTGTAACCATAACCTGAGAAATTACTTTTGAATATGTAAATTTTTTTGTGAACTGAAAAGGATCCTATTCAAGTAACATGAAGTCATTGTAACGTAAAGTAAAAGTAACATATTTCTTAAAGGAAACTAAAATAATTTATGCATTTAATAAAACAATATTTTAAGAATGCTTAGATATTAATATTAAATAGTGAAAACGGAACTGTTTCGAAAGTCTCCGTATAAATAAGTTGTATAAACAATGTATATATAATTTTTTTTTAAAACATAATTAATAGAAAAAATTTTTAAGTTGTCTCAAAATGTTCTTTCTGTGAAGTCAACAGTGCTTGTCCTACAAAAGCAAACTGTTTATAATTTGGAAGCTTTAGTACTGAAGAAAGATATACTTGGTGTTAGAGTTAAAAGTTTTTCTTGAAAGTATAATTTTGATTAGTAATTTACATATAATTATTTTTGTGATAAAGTGACTAGGCTTTAGTGAAGCCCTAGTTTGAAAATGTTTAGGTGTGATTAAATTTTCAAATAGCACGAGATCGTCGTTTTTATTCCATGTTGCAGAGACCACAGTAAGTATTTTTGTATATGTTGCTTGTCGCAAATTTTTTTTCTCTTTCGAAGATTTCCGTATCTGATCTTCGAATAACTTCTTATAAAACACTCATTAAGATACGGTGGCGTCCAATAAAATTCCTTTTGTTTTTTCGTATACCATCCTACGACCCTAGCTCATAGCTCTGCCCTAAGTTGAAGAAACTTAGCTGGCTGGAAGAACTCTTTAGAGGGATCCTTTTTTCTCAAAGCCATTCAACATCTTTTTACCCTGGGCTTGACCATCAACCAGAAACCCCTCGTAATCTATCGAGGCTCTGCCGCCTGTACGGTAGAGCAGACATATTTAATAGAAGGCTCGAATGTTACAACACAAAAAAAAAAGAAACCATGGATAACAAAAGATATCTTGAATTTAACAGAAGAAAGACGAAAATACAAAAATAAATCAGAGGAAACAGGAAAACAGATACAACGCCATAAAATGGGAAATTATTCGCAAATGCAGGAAAGCTAAAGAACAACGGTTTGATGAAAAAGGAAAAAAGGTATAAATTAAGATGGAAAAAGGCAACAGATGAAGCATACAAACTAATTAGAATCAATTTTAGGCATATTGAACCGTATTGCAAAAATATATGGGACGCGGGAGGAAACATCATTATAGAAAATGTAGAGAAAATGGATAGATGGCAAGAATATATAGTTAATTTATATGCAGGAGAGGAAATAACAGTATTAGAACAGGAATCAGGTATTGAAAATGATGGCTTGGGATATCCTATACTGCGAGATGAGTTTGAATTAGCATTAAAGGATCTGAAAATGGTAAGGCGCTGGGTACAGATAAGGTGCAAGCTGAAACTCTAAAAGCCGCTGTACAAGCAGTAACAGAACGTCTCTTCCAACTTATAAGCTATATGTATGAGACAGGTGAGATACCCAAAATTTCGAATGTATCATCATAGTAACTATACCAAAAAAGAAAGGCGCGGGTAGATGTGAAAATTTTAGAGCAATAAATTTGACAGCACGCGTGTCAAAAATATTAACTAGAATCGTACAAAGCCGAATGGAAAAGCAAGCTGAAGAAATACTTGGAGATATATTTGAGTTTAGGCGAAACAGGGAAGCACGGGAGGCTGTTTTAGCTCTGAGAGTGATAATGGAGAATACAATAGAAAAAGGCGAGAGCGTGTTTTAACCAAACCTTTGTTAGGGGAATTGGATGTTACTGGTGCTATGCTCTAGGCTTTACTCTAAGCGGTTCAGGGGTGGGAATTGATATTAAGGAAATTAACAAAATATTAAGCGCCACTACATTCAGAAAAAAGGGGAATGCAGAACCCAAAAGTTGACTACAACGATGAGATATCTGAAATAAATTACAAGATTAAAAATATAACATATGAGGCAGCAGTTTGCTCCTCCAATATATTTCAAAATAACATGATATTGTATGTACCTTTATATCTTGTAGCATTAACCTTTATGAAAGTCGTTTATATACTCAAAGATTGTATACCTTTTTGTTTAAATAAAAGTGTTCCAGGTTTCTTTGAAAAGTGTAATGTAGTATAATATCCTTTAACAAATTTATATGTTATAGTAAAAATGGAACGTATTTATAACTTAGGTATTTAAAAATGACTGTGCAATAGTAACTTAACTTTCTTTAAATATATAAAAAATGAAAATATAACTCTCTTGATTTTAAGTTTCACGTTAATACTAAACCTTAACGTTTGATTCTAATAAAATGCGACAATTATTATTTTATGTAGAAATCGGATCCGTTAACTACTCACAATTAGAATACATTAATATAGTAAATAAATTGAGCAACGTTTCCTAATCAGATGACTAAAGAAGCAAGAATATATTTAGTCAAAAATTAAATCAGCTGTATGATTTATACAAGTTATTTATTAATAGAATTTGAAGTATGGAATGTTGATAAACAAATAAACTGCAATATAAACTTACTAGAGTATTATAATGTCTCTCTTTAACCATAATAAGAGGTGAACAATATAACAATTTACTTGATAGCTGTTATAGCAAGTTATAATTAATTAAACTAAAACTAGGGTTATGTTTAAATGTATTGATTAATATTATCAAATTACATAATTAATGTGAAATACACCCTTTTTCTAATTTTTAAATTCACTTAAATTTCATGAAATATGTATTGCCGTATTAGATTTTATAATACCATTATTGGAATGTAAACAAAACGAAGTTGACAAGTGACATCTTTCGAATAAAATTATAAAGAGTACGCACCTTGAAAATCTAGTTCAAAACCTGTTATACCAACCAGATTTATGTATCGATTACGTGCTGTTTATGAAACGAAGTATAACTGATCGGACTTTGACCATGCATCTTCACAGATAATTAATCCATTTATTTAATTCAAACAGGGTGAAGTTTTACAATCTTGTACCAAGCAATTATACTGTATTGAAATTACGAGCATCCAAGATAGATGTAAATAAATATCACGGCGATTCTTCAAAAACCAGACTAACAATCATGTGTGTGAATCTTAAACGAATTGTAATATTGGATTCTGAACTAACGTACCAAAAAGCACATTGTTAATTTTCTAAGGAATCGTCACGTAGATGATTCTCCACGTTTCACTCACTTCTTTTCACTATCTCGATCCTAAGATCAGAGGACGCTAACGAGCCATGTTAGTTTGATAAGAAGCGACCTTAGACTGCTCTTGCGATTAAGAACAAGTTGTCTTATACTACGACACCTTCGAACTTCGAATATTTACGGCAGATGGCTGCACATATTACCAAATATTTTATAAAGATGTAAATTAGGAATGTATTTATTTATCTTCATTATAAGGGTAATAATGAATTTTTATTAAATCAAATAAGAATATAAAATGAATGTTGTAAACAACAACTGAATCAATTGTTGAGATGTAATTATTATGTTATAATGTATTAATTATAGCTGATTAAATATACTAAATGCGTAATAGATATTGTAAAGTGTGTTGCATATATTAGGGGTTATGTATGACTACATAATAAAAGTAATTATTGGGGTTATTTTGCAAACATAGCATTTGAAAATGCTACAGTGTATATAGGGTTTGTAGATCTGGAAAAACTATTCGACAATGTAAAATGAAAAAAATGTTGGAAATATTCAAAAAGATTGGAATGAGTTATTGAAATAGACGAATAGTTCATAGCTTATACAAAGAGCAAACAGCAGTAATAGAATTAGAGCAGGAATGTAGAGAAGTAAACATTAGGAAAGGGGTGAGACAAGCATGTGCCCTATCCCCATTAATTTTTAACTTGTACATTAGAGAAGCAATGAATACTGTCAAATGCAGGAAGACATTTAAAATTACTATGCAGGGAGAAAAAATTGATATGTTTAGATTTGCAGATGATATAGCCATATTAGCATCTAGCAAGGAACAGTTATAAGCTGCCCTTATTGAAATGGAAACGATTCTGACAGAGAGATATAGTATGAAAATTAATAAAAATAAAACTAAAATACTAATATGCAAAGGAGGGGAAAATAAATCAAAAACAAGAAATACAAATAGGTAACAGAAACTTACAAGAGGTTAAGGATTTCTGTTACCTAGGAAACTAAATAACGCAAGATGGGAAAAGCGCAAAAGATATAAAACAAAGATTATTTCAAGGTCATGCTACATTTAACAAGAAAAAGCAACTACTGCATAGAAACAAGGAAAATATTGCTGAAAGCATGTGTGGAGCACAGCACTGTACGGATGTGAAGCTAGGACAGTAGGAGAACCGGACAAAAAAAAGCCTTTGAAATATGGTACTACAGACGTATGATGAAGATATCGTGGACAGACAAAGTTAAGAACAAAGAGGTACTACAAATGGTAGGCGAAGAAAGAAATATGTGGAAAACGGTAAAAAATAAGAGAGATAGGATGATGGGTCACATACTACGGCATGAGGGAATAGTGCGGAATATATTAGAAGCAGAGATAGGAAAACAGAGAAGTAGAAGTAGACCTAGGTGAGACTATCGAACACACATAATGAAAGATGTAGGCTGTGGGAATTGCAGGGAAATGTGGAGGCTAGTTCAGAATAGAAATCAATGGAGGCAAGTATCCAACTAGTCCTAAGATGGACTAGTGAACTAGTGAACTATTGACGAAAAAATAACTGTACTTAAATATGTTGATTTTTATATGCAACTACAGGTGTTGGTTGTGCAATATTCTCGAATAATGTTAAGTGTGTGAAAGGATTTACTGCAAAACTATTAATTCAGCTAATGTCTAAGTGTTGGAGGATCTTGGCAACCACAAGCTGCTTAACCCCTGTCACATACCACTGAATTTCTGTGATAGGGCATATAATTGGAAAACAAGAGAAGGCGAACCGAGCTGTATATAGGCTGTGTGGGAATTTCAGGGAAATTGTGTAGGCTAGCTCAGAATACAGGTAAGTAGAGGTACGTGTCCAACCAGTTTTGAGACGCAAAACCTAATGAGAAAAATAAGCGTCGTTGTGAAATATCTGCGAAAAGCTATATTGGAAAAACTATTAAACCGGCAAATGTTCAAGTGCTGAGGGAACTTGGCCGCCGCATGCTGCTTATCCCCCTTCACAATCACTGAATGTCGAAGAAATTTGGTATATAATTGTAAAACAATAGAAGGGAGCCGAACTGCATCTAACAAGAAAGAACAGCGCCTATGATCATAGACAACAAAGATAGAAACAAGAAGAAAATTGTTGAAAGCAAATGTGTGGGTACAGCACAGCATGTCTATGAAATACGGGCAGTAGGAAAAGCAGACAGAAAAACTGTAGCAGCCTTTTGGAATATTGTGCTTCATATGTACGAGGCATTTTTGGGGAATAGTACGGAATATATTATAAGCAGAGATAGGAACGTGGAGTTAAATATAGACCTAGATCAGATAGTGATAGATTCAGACTGTGCAAAAATCAAGGAAATCTGTAAGTTAGTTCAGAATAAGAAACAATGAGGGTACGCGTCTAACCAGTTCCAGCACTGAAGACCTAATGATGATGATAAATAGGGATGTTTGTGGATATTGTTTATTCAGTTGTTGTTTGTTGATGTGCACGCATACATGATTGTGAATTCAGGTTGTAGGTTGGTCAACAAAGTAATAAATAAGTTACCATTTGAGACCCACATTCCGTCTTATCAGTTTTGCGAGCCAGGGACTAAGCTGGAAGAACGGTTGGCCGAGGCGATCCTGGCATCAACGACTTGGACCGTTTGTGTAGGGACCACGACATTGCGTACTCCAAATATCCCGACGATCTCTCGGCTAGACATCGAGCAGATAAAATTCTAGAAGATGGAGCTTGGGAGCGAGTAAAATAAAAAAAACGCAAAGTTTGGCAAAAAGGCTGCTGTTTGGTTCGTCACAAACACCATGAAGGTTAAAGAAAAATTAAATATGAGTTTGAAAAAGAGGAAAATAAATTTTAAAGGAGGTTTCTTCACGAAAATATTAGCTGCAATTGATCAAGTGGGATTTGACAATTTAAAGAAGTTACTTGAAGTTGGTATCCATGTTCGAAAAAGAGTTGTTAAAGGTACCGGAGGCAAAGAGAAGATTAAACTCCAACGTATTATACTCGTACCGCAGAAAGGCGGCTTTTTACCATCATTCCAATATTTGCCGGACTAAGTGCTCTAGGAGCCTTAACAGGTGGTGCAGTAGGAATTGCAAACGCTGTGAACGACGCAAGAGCTACTGGCGAACAGAATGTGCCTAAATTAGATGTGTTTGGAGGTTATAAATTGAACGAGACTATCATACAGGAAGATTATTATACCTTTTTGCCATTAAACGCCGAAAACAATGATCGAATTTCGATAGAAATCCAAAGCAGCGATAGCACAACATACCCGCTCGAAAGTTATTTTTTATTAAGGGTGTCTATAAAACAACAAAATCCAGTCAAAACATACGAGTTCACTACTTTCTATTTGAAGAAATACAATACAATTTGGGGAATAATCAAATAGTCGACGTGTGTTGAATTCCTGGGATTACTAGAACCTTTAAGGGACTAGTGACGCTAGAAAAATCAGGATCAATATCCATTGTACAATCCGCTGGAAATTAAACCCTTTATTCTAAAATGGACGTTTTAGTTGTGCTATACCACTTAAAAACCATTTTTGGATTTTTCGAAGATTACAAGAAATCTATCGTCAACATGCCACAAGAATTGATTTTAATTAGATCTAAGTCTGATGTGAATTGTTACAAGTCTGCTGAAAATACAGTAACTTTTAGCATACAACGTATGTCATGGGAAGTTCCGCATAAAACGTTAAGCGAATTTGCCAAAACTTCCGCTGCTCTCCGAAATGCAGAATCAATCATCTATAATGGCGGCATCAGGAAATGGGAACTACACGAACTTCTATCTTTACCTCAATCAAAGTCGCACGTGTGGAAAATTAAAGTGTCGAATGAAGCCGAAATGGCGAGATGAATATTACTGGCAGTCCGAAACGGCAAATATGACAAGAAAGGAAATATGCTACTAGCTCTACATATGCGTATATAAGCAATGTCAAAGTATTTTTGAACTCTCAAGCGTTCCCACAACATTGCATGAAACCTGGATTTCGAGCAGAGCGATTATTTACCCGCATACCTACCTAAGCAACTTTTGTGGAAAAATACTACCCCGACAAGACTTCTAATAAATATTTAATGGACTACAACAAGTTTAAGGATGAACTCATATTTGTAATTGATTGTCGCCACCAGTTTGAGAGCCTCAAAGATGCGACTCTGGACGCTCGAATGGAGCTAGAATCATCAAGAAATTTTGAACTTTCAATGAAGGCCTATGGTTTGATTATTCACGACTATATGTTTGAATACAACCTGTTTACAGAAGTTGTCAATAAAGTTTTTCCACAATTAAATAAGTCTGTGATATATGTTACGTATTTGCATTGCTTTTAATAAAGTTGTATGTTGTAACATTTACGATTTTCTGTTATTCAAATATACAATTTTATTCAATCACCTTGTCAATAAATATCAAATTTCTATTGAAACCTTTTATTATGAATTCATACATAGCACGCCATCTACATTAGAATAGCTCAAGTAAACTTTAAGTGAACTTCTATTTGCTTGTATCTTGATTCAACATTCCCTCTCTAGGCGCATGCTGGAATAGCTAACATTGCCTCGTGGAAAAAGCCATTTTGATATCAGATGTAGTCCGAATACCAGTATTATTCAGGGCCTGCAGGTTTTTAATTAAACATGCCGCCCCAACGAAAAGTCAAGTGGAGTCAGCGAATTCTATAAGTTTAGTTTTGATGGCAGCATCGACCTAAGATGGTTGTAAATATATTTTTACGGTAAGAAAGTATTTCGCAAGCGTACCTCAAAATTCTATTTTCTCGTTTGATTTCAGCGCAAGTTTTTTTTATTAGTTTAGAGTTTTAAGGATTAAAATACTAATTATTGAATATGGAGACAATTTAATTCCGAATTCTAAAATGTTAAATTCAAGTTACACGTTATTAAGCGATGAAAATTAAGTATTATAAAAAAATAATCATTAACCATAAGGCAAGCACGAGATTGGAAGGCCGCTTCAATTGTTGCTTGGCAGGAAAGTGGAAACCCCCACATGGAATTGGTTTGTATGAGGGCCAACTCCGGACTTCTACGTCAGCCACGTTCAACTTTGAGAGTAGGGACGCAGACGTTTAAAAAAGATCTTTAAAAGAAAGAAAACCGGCCGACAAACGGATAGCCAGCGGTGAATCATTCTCAATTTTTATACCTATACTATTTCGAAAGAACTTTCATTTAAAAACACAAATAATTTTCGAAGAAGCTATACATAAGTTTGTTTAAAATTAATTCCTGATATTTTTGCAAAAGTTCATAGATCCATTAATTTGTTTCAAGTAAAATTTAGTTTGAAAATTTAGTATTTGGATAAGGCATAATTGACTTTAATATTTTCAAGGTATTTTTGTAAGATTATGTTCGAAGTTACAAAGTTGTAGTAAAAGGTTTGCTTTACAAAACATATGAAATGATAAAAATTGTTTGCCGAAGTATTGGGTAAAACCCATTGTGTTAGTACACCTGAAGTATAGTTCAATATTGACAATAAGTATTTTTCTTTGACCTTTGAGTTTATTAAAGATAACTATTAAAACTATAGAACCATAACCTGCGAAATATTTTTAGAATATTTAATTTGTTTCTTGTACATTGAACAGGATCCTATTCTAGTAGCATGAAATCACTGTAACATAAAATGAAAGTCATATATTTCTTGTGGAGAACTGAAGTAATTTATGTAATTAAATAAAAAAAAATCTTTCTACAAATGCTTAGAGATTTATATTAAACCGTAATAACTGAACTGTTTCGAAAGTCTCCATATAGATAAGTTTATATAAACAATGTATATATACATTTTTTTAAGAAATCAATAGAAAAAATTTTAAGTTGTCGTAAAATTTTCTTTCTTTAAAGTCAACAGTAATTGTCCTACAGAAGCAAACAGTTTACCAATATGAAATTGTAGTATTGAAGAAAGGTATTATTGGTGTTAAAGTTAAAAGTTTTTTTTGAACAATAATTTTGGCTAGTGGATTTTTTTAGAATTTTTTTTTGTGATAAAATGACTAGGCTCTAACGAAGTCCTAATTTGAACATGTTTAGGTTCAGATAGCACGAGATCGTCGTTCCCATTCTAGGTTGCAGAGATTAAAGTAAGTATTTTACTTTACGTTGCTCGTCGTAAATTTTTTTTTTCGAAGATTTCCGTATCTGATCGTTGGATAGTTTCGTATTATAACATTCACTAAGATACGGTGGCGTCCAATAAAATTTCTTTCGTTTTAACGTATACCATTCTACGACCCTAGCTCATACCTCTGCCCTAAGCTGAAAAAGCTTAGCTGGCTGGAAGATCTCTTTAGAGGGATCCATTTTTCTGAAAGCCATTCAACATCTTTTTTACCCTGGGCTTGACCGTCAAACAGGAACCCCTCATAATCTATCGAGGCTCTGCCGCCTATATGGTAGAGCAGACATACTATATTCTTTAAGAAGAACTTCATAGGTTACAATGTGTTAAAAATTTTATTTTGTTTAAAAAAATAATAAGTTTTGAATAACCTCAGGTGTGTGACCACCTGCGAGGTCGGTGCGGTCTGGCATCTACCTTAGGGTGGCCTGCGGCCGGTTTCTAGACGGTCTTTGCGACCTGTTTCTGGGTGGCCTGAAGCGACCTGTTTCTGAGTGGCCTAAGGCGGGCAGGTGCGGCGTCGAAAGTATATATGGGTGTAGAATTGTCAATTTAGGTTAGTTTCAACAGATTACTTAAAAGATGTACACCAAGGAAACTTTGGCGAAAGCGATAAGTGATGTCCAGCAAGGCGTGATAAATACTTGCTATGCAAGCAGACTGTACAAAATACATAGAAAAACTCTATGAAGACACCTCGAACAACATTATCCAAGAAAAAATAACGTTTCTGTTGATGTAAAAGATACTGTGAATCAAAAAGGCAAAATTCCAATACAAAATTTTGATGACTTCACTTCGAGTCTTACCCAAGTTGGTAGACAGCTGCCTTTGTTCCCATTTAATCTACGTGCAATATTCACTGGACCATCCAGTTGTGGGAAGACTAATGCTTTGATATCTCTACTTTTACATGAACATGGTCTTAGATTTCAAAATGTCTACGTGTTGTTAAGAAGTCATTATGAACCTAAATATGAACTGTTAAGAAATATTTTTGAACCTCTTAGAGACAAAGAAATTGGTTATCATGCGTATGGGAATTATGATGCTGTGATTGGCCCAGAAGACGCTAAAAATGATTCGATTATGGTTTTTGACGATATTCCTGTAAACGATCAAAACAAGATCATTCAGTTTTTCTCGTTTGGAAGACATAAAGCAAGAGACTTTTTCTACCTATGCCAAACTTATGCGAACGCCTTATAACATAGGTTAAAAGACAACGCAAATGTCATCGCATTGTGCAAACAGGAAGAGACCAATCTTAGACATTTTTTTTTGATCACATAAGTGGTGATATGCCATATTCAACATTTAAGGAAATATGTTTACGCTGTTGGAATGAAGATGATTTGAAGTATATTTTTGTAACTATTGTGAATCATGTTGAAATTGATAAAGGGCGCTATAGAAAAAACTTTGACCAATATATCTGTATTGGAGATGTAAAAAATGGTTAGTTGTGATTCAGAGATTGATTATGGCGGACGTTAAAGACTTGATTTCAAATAAACGTAAACTTTAGTGTATTGAAGATGCTATGCAAAACAAGTTTGTGGAGTACAAAAAGGGTTACACCACGACACAGCAAGAATTCAAAAAAGCCCACAAATAATTGATTGAACCCTTGTAAGTAACCGCGTCCCATTTGCGAGACATAACCGAAAAACTACATACAAGAGAATTTAAAGTTGAAAACAAAGAAGCACTTATAAGAAAATTAAGCAGCTCATTCCCGAAGAACTGTTTCATTCCTACTATGTGGACGTGTTGATCAGAGATGAAGCCGAAAATATAGACAAATCAGTTTATGGTGTGAGGTATGATCCTGAAGGTTATAGCCTTTCGGTTTATTACGGGATTTTTCCTATTGGGTTTTCTTTCTGTGTGACCAGCTGAAAGGCACCAGAAAATTTTACGAGAATTTCCAGTAAGCGGATAGAGCCCACGGCAAGTTCTGATGGAAAATGGCTCATAGTTGAGGAAATCTCAAAGGCTAAGCGACTAGTCGAACTATTTGCTCTGGGTGGAACATGAGCTGTGGGTCGGGGTTGGACTGCGACCAAAAATATAAAGAATATGGCGCCACCGAATTTTTCTATACAAAGAAGACCTTACTTAAGTCCCTTGTACAAGGCGAATGTGGAAACCTTTATTCAATTACCGCTATACACTTTATTAAAAACAACTCAATCCCTAAAGTTTCTTACCTTATGGCTCGACTTTGACCTTTATACTTCACTGCTACACCTGTGAACAGATTAAACAAAGAATAGCACTGTTTGTGCACTTATACCCAAAATTTAAAAACTTAATTCGAATCAACTTTCATTCATTCCAATTAAAAAGAATAGTCTTGACCAAAATAAAAATCTATTCCTTCAGTATTCAGTTATTGTGCCATTTACAAAACATCTTTTCAGTTTTAATATAATTTTGATTAATTTAATTCATGGAAATTATTTACAAAGGTACTGGGTATAATAAGTACCTTCAAGTTTAAAATATGGTCATTTCTATAAGAAATATCTAGCGAAATTTTGTTTAAAAATGATTAAGCTTGAAGTTGCTTTCTGAACAATTACTTAAAAATAACAATTTCGGTTGGTTTGAGTAGATCTACTATAACCTCACAAAATATTATTCCACTCAACTATTAGTAAAATAGGAAACGTAGAAGTTTAATTTTTAATGATTTCAAATAATAATATCTACTTTCATAAATGGTAGAATTTAACTTTCCCTATCTCATAATGACATCTTCCGTAATTTCAATGTATTAATAAAAGATTTAGAAATGAAAAATTTACAGGTTCCTGTTGCTTAATATGAAAAATATATGTAGTCTGTCCTTGACCTACTTTGAAGTTCAAATCACTTGAATAAACAAAAATTATCTATCTACTATATCCATAATACAGCGGATATACGAAAGCAAATTTACGTACCAGATGTTCATCTGACGGAAAAATAACTGCTAGGCGTCTTGCTTCAGCATTTAAATAAAGGAAATTCAGTACAAGCAAATTTGCTGCTTATTGAAGCTCCAAACCACATCACGGCGACCATATTAAGTAATTGATATTCGTCATCTTCACATTCAAACAAAGGTTAAATTCTTAAATTTTCTTCTTGTGTATTGATTAAATTTACGTTAAACAAGAGTTCTGTTAACTAAAGGTTGCATGTTTTTTCAAAGCTAAACCTTATTTCCAATTTACATATTATTTACAAATTGCATATTAATTAAAGTTGCGTATAAATTAAATTTGCATGTTAATTAAAGTTGCACTGAAAAATCTTTATTTAATATGGTTACAGAATCAATACTACTTACTGTTAACCACCAGCCCTTCAAACACAATAATTCCTCGTCATCTGCGAGCTATTTTCCAGCAAGTGGACAACAAAAGTGAGCTTCGAAGACGACGTTATCTCACAAAACAACCTTAAATCTTACATGGTTCCAACACGTACATACCTCAAACGTCATCCACCTTGCGTTCAAGGAACAATTAGACTTCTTCTGACGACAGCTGTATTGGAAGTGATCATATCACGCGGGTTACCGCTTGGCAACAAGATTAACCTTACAATTGTCTAACAGAGGGAGCTCTAAGAATGACACTAATTGAAAAGTATCTTTTGTCACCGCATAAATTACAATTTGAATTGAAAGCTAATATTTTATTGGACAATATGTAATATTTATTTAGTGGATTGTGTAGCATTATTATGCATTAAATTGGTTCTTATTAAATAAATAGATTAAATTTCTGTAGACATAATGATAGAAAATAAAATCGTTACA
Organism: Platerodrilus igneus; assembly: GCA_036346225.1. Lineage (NCBI taxonomy): Eukaryota > Metazoa > Arthropoda > Insecta > Coleoptera > Lycidae > Platerodrilus > Platerodrilus igneus. Next base: position 72,995 of record JARFIW010001588.1, read on the forward strand.
AGGTGATAAATGGGTGTTCGGAAACAAAATGTTGCATATAAATTGAAAAAATGGTGATATTACATTAAATAATGTAGAGTATCGTGGCACGTCTGGACTGTACAATCTGCTAACCTATATGAACCTTGATCACAAAAAGAGTGATTTCAGTTCATACGAGGATTTACCAAATTACCTGGAAATGATTAAAGCAGCTTTGATTTTCACGATATGATCCGATCTATTCAAATTAAATGATCTAGGGTTTTCGACTACAAACATAAAATTCCGAAAATATGTGTTGCCGTATATCACACAATTTCGGAGACAATCAAAAAGGACATAGTCAACGATAAAAAAGAAAGGTACCGGACTTCCTAATCGTTTTTACAAAAAAATTGAATACTAGTCGTGTTCAGTACGTTCATTGGAACAACGTTCACGAATTAATTGATCGACTAAAATTACTGAATGCCACCTCCCAGGCAAGTAACACAAGTGCTGGGAACATAAACGAGATGACGTCCATAATAGAAGAGTTAAGGGAAGAAAGTATAATAGAATAATCTTACTAAAATTTTCTCAGTTTCAAAATGCCTATAGACCGGTTCGGTCGTCCGGAGTACAAAATTGCAAATGTACGACGAGGTTCACCAAGGCGTGGTTTTCGCTTACACCAGATGGTGAAAGTTACGATTTACAACCAAAACGCATCGTCAACGTTTCGGATCCTAAAGATGACCACGACATCGTCAATCAAAGAAGTACTACCTTGTTCAAACCAGAAGAGGAAAAAACTAGTTTGCGCGGTAAGAGGTTGGATGTACTTGAACTTAAGGAATACAATAATAAGTTCACCAAAAAGTTTGCAGTTAAATTCGTAGACCATGCACTGTTCAACTGTTTAATAAGTATAGAAGATGCTCTTCGGAAGACCGTAGTTTACAATGCACGGAATCAACGAATTATCCAGCTTAGTTCTCCTATTGAAAAATTTGATACAGAAACCAAACACTACATAGATGAAAAATTTGATAAACTTGTATCCGCTGTAAAATCATTTGTACAATTGTTTATGAATTTGCATATCACATCTGCAACAAACGATCAAGAACTTAGCCTCGCACTTTCATCGCTTTATAGTGCATCACTAAAAGATATTAGAAAGAAGTATTACCATCCAAAACTTGAATTCACGCTAAAGTTACAACTACAAGATGATGGATCGCTTAGTCTAGCTTTAGTACTCTCCCGTACATGAATAAAGCAACAATCGCAGAAGAATTGTTTAGGCCAGCGCAGAGAAATTTTTTGCGTCGGCGCACAGTGCTTAAGCCTATAAAAAAAGATCTCATGCAATTTGACTCGGCGGAATTTCAACCATACTCTCGTGTTAATAAAGGTTACAAGTACATTCTAATTGGACTGGACTGACTTACGAAATACGCAATTGTTAAACCTTTGCAGAAGTTACAAAAGCAATGAAAATTATACTCAGAACAATGCTATGCGATAAGGATATTGCATTAAAGATTAATTTACAAATAAACGAAGGCAAGGAATTTTACAATAAATCGTTTAAAAAACTAATGCACAAATATAAAGTCAACCATTACTCTACGTATTCGGTGACCAAAGCCAGTATGGGCGAAAAGATTAATTAGGAGTGTGAAAAACAAATTGTACTAGAGATTCTATATATAAGGAAGTTATAGGCGGTTGCAAATATTACCTAAAGTTATTGAAGAAAATAATAGCATCAAGCACCGGTCGACTGGAATAACTACAATGGACGCAGAAAAACATCCTGAAAAAGTTAAGCATTTTGCCGATAGTGATGCTACAAGCCGGAACAATTTGCTTAAAATAGGGGATATAGTGCGTATATTTAAAAATAAAGTTGTTTGCCCAACTGGCCCACTGAATTATTTAATGTAACGCAAATTTAAACGACAAAGCTTATCACTAATTTGCTTGAGGACTTAAACGATTACCCATTCTTGGAGTCTTTCTATAAAGAGGGACTGCAGTCCACGAATTCTCCATATACTTATTTAGTGGAAAAAGTATTGCGAAAACGTAACAAGAGACGTGACTTGCTGGTTAAATATTATGGTACGAAACTAGATAGATCCCGATAACAGATTTGCTTTAAATATATATGCGAGTTTTTCAAAGTTTGGTCATTTGTGAATCCGTACTCGAAGAGATAACATGAACATTTTGGATTTCCAAGCATTCTAATTTAAGAAAAGCGATTTTTTTATCAAGGAATTGACTGTGATACATTTACAAAGCAGTCAATTGTGGCATCAAATTTTAGAAATGTCTTTACCTACCGCAAGTTTGAGCAAAGATTCCCAGAAACACAACGTGTGGGTCACCTAGAATCTATATGGATTAGACTGGGATACTCTTTCCATCAACGGATTGTCGCCACAATTTGTAAGTCTGTACTTGCAAGACATCATACCAGTTTGCGCAACGGTATATGTTAAAGGATTGCAGAAAAAACAGCTAATAAGTTTTTACTTACCAACTAACCAGGTGCTGAATCTGGAACAGTACAACATCCCGGCTATGAGAAAGTTAAACAAGGAGAATATCTATTGCTTTCACTGCTTATTATATACCAATAACAATTTGAATTGACCTAAAAATCATGTTATTCAGTTAAGACATATTGTTAATAAATTATTGTCCTAGTTACTGTTTTTGATTCTTAAAATACACTTTGGGAAATCTAGATGTTATAATTGTTTTAAAAATACATTTAAATTGTTTTTAGTCTTTTACAATACAGTTACAAAGTTCTCATATTCTTAGTAGGTCTATGATTTTGTATAGAGTCTGAAATCGAAGTTTTTTTGCTAAGCTCTCCTTTGAAAATAGTAAAAAAGCAATCGTTATTAAGACTTGTAGAAAATTTGAGAATTCAGGCCTGCATAACATCCTATTCTAAAAATTATTTTAAATAAGCTTTGCAATTAACATTCCTCTAAGAATTGTTTCTTCAAATGCATTTTATTTATAGGTAGTATTATCTTCGATGTGTGTATTATCCAAACACTAATTTGTAGCGAGGAATCTAACTAATTAGGTGAAAGCAGTTTGTTTTTCTAGTAACAAAATTTGCAGTTTTCAATTATGTTATATCCTAATGATGTGGAAAAGATTGCTAAAAGATGTGCTTATTGTTTTTCTTATTTATGTTTCAAGTGTAGCTAAAAATTACTGATTTGCGATACGAAAAGCAGTCTAAATCTTCTTAGTCTACATCAATTTTTAAAAAAAGATTGCGATAATTACAATTATTTCTTGCGTGAAAAAATACTGTAAATATAATTCCTAATATAATCTGTTTTAATATAATTTTGGGAAAGTCAAGTTCCTGTTTTATAGAACACACGCCACTTTTAACTTTTTACAAATTCTATCTTGTTGAAGCGCTAATAAAGCAATAGGAAGGTCAAATGTGATATACTAGAATTTTTACATTCCAATGATACACATTCCTTATTTACTTTACCACCTTAGTTTGTTACGTTCATTTTCGGCAATAATTGGTTATTTTATTTACATAAATTCCTTTTCTAGTATTAAATTCTCCAACAATACCCGATATATTGTACCTGTTCAGATAAGCTCGCTTTACCATAATTCTCAACTCAAATTCCTTTTAATTCATTATCCGTTCGTATAAATTCCATGCCCATTGTTAAATCCTTCCGCATAATTAATAATAAACACTCTTTCAAAGAATTTTTCAACGTAAACCTAGTTGTTTTGAAACGACAAGTTTATGCTACAATTAATTAGTCAAGTTCCTGTTAGGTATCCGTGAGCGTGTTATACCTTTCAATAACATATAATTGGGTCTAGTGAGTTTGTTACGTGCCGAAAATCGGCCGTAAACATTTCCAATTTTAGTTTTAATTTGTAAGGATTTCGCGCCAATAATTTTAAAAGACTTGTGCGCGTATTTCCGTCACTTCAAACAGTGCGCTTGCGCAAAGGATTACGCAGACGCAGAGTGTGGAAGAAAGTGGGTGATTTCTAACACGTGAGGACTAGTCAGCGAGACGTCGACGAGTGTAGTTGTCTTTGTGCCGTATCTTATCTTTTTTCAGGTTATGTAGGTTTCCTGTTTGTACCTAATTACCGTACCTCTACCTGCATTCTTTCATCGTACCTCTACACAAGAAAGAAGACAAATTAAATTTGGATTCGACAAGGGGGCCTAACGGATGACCCACGCCCGGAATGCTTCCCGACGTCAGCTGCCGTTTTAATAGCGTAATGCTGTAAGGAGTCCTACAGTTACGTAAGCACCTTTCTCGTTTTTTTGCACGTGATATACTAATTTAAAACATTTATATGACGTAATACCTCATTTGCGCATTATTTTGCAAACATTTATCCTTGTTACCAACTGACGTAGTGGCTTTAGTACCTTACCGCCGGGAGTATAATAAATTTTTTATCTAAAGATTGGTCCAAATAATATATCCAGTAAATATTTCCGGTAAAACCGTGTTTCCAGTTTCAATTGCGTTTCAATAACGTGGATGTTTGCTTTTTGAGTTCGTGTTATTTTGAACTCCTTTTAAAGTTTGATTCTGTAGCTTGTGCGTCGATGCACTTGTAAAAACTACTCGTTCTGTTACTCCAAGAGCGATGCACGTTTCTCCTCTATCAACTGTGTCGATTTGGTGAGTATTGGTAAGCGCCCCAGAGTTGTTAATATTAGTAAGATATTCACTTTTTAGCTCTTAGCTGGAGGCTAAATTGCTTGTTGCGTAGCCCGATTATTCTTTGATGTAGAAGAAGTGCTCTTGCATGTAGACGGCCGTTACAATTAGGTAATAGCATGGTTGTTGCTGACTACCGCGGCAATCCAGTGCCGATACGCTTCCGAGGGAAAACAAGATAAGTATCCCGACACATGTATGTGACTTGTTTTCCTTTTCTAACATACCTAGGGATAAACCCAATTTGAAATTAGATACGTTAATGTTTGTTGTGGTAAAATACTTACTAGAAAAGCTTTGAACTTTAATGCTTTTGCTTTTTGTACTTAACTTATCTGCTTATATGAAAGTATCAGCAGTATTCTTTTTTACTGATTAGGGTTATAACAAATGTTTCTTATGGTAAAACCATTACGAAAAAGGTTTCTAAATTTAATGTTTTTTTTTTAATTAACCCATCTGCTTATACGAAAGTATCAGCGTTATTCTTTTTGGTACTGATTAGATTTATCGCATGTTAGCTACGAATTGTGCACTTCGTGGAACAAACAATTAGTGAATTTGTCTATAGAGTAAAATTGTTTTATTAAATAGTAACCTTAGTTAATTTTGTTTTTCTGTTTCCATAGCAATTTCCATATTTGTGTTTTTTGTTATTGTAAATCGTTGGCGATATATTATTTTGTGTTGTTAGAAACCCCTCCCCTCACCGCATTAGTAGGAAGCCTGGTATATTTACGTTTTCTTCCGGCTACGTCATTGTATGCAGCAAGTTTTAATTTAAATATGAAATTTTTTTTTGGTTAAGATTCCTAGTGTTATGAAATTTGTTTACGTCTGTAGGAGGTCTAAATACGAAGAATCCCGAAAGTCTTGTAATTAATCCTTCTCAAAGACTACTTTTGAAATATAGAGAGTGCGTCTAAAATTTGTTATACAGGGTGGGTGAATGTATGTCTATCGTCCAAGTACCCCATCGTTTTTATCCCCTACACCAATAGTAGATGCATTTTAGCAACATTTAGCTTGCCAATACTTCTAGTTAAAGTTATTTAAATATAGCGATTTGATGTAACGTAGTTTTACTCAATACTTTAGGGTTAATAAAATACTTTTGTGAATTTCCATAAACAATATGAATCCGAGCATTTTGTAAAAGGTACCAAAGTTGGGGGAGTCACGTTTTTAGAACAGGATTGATGTTAATTGGAAAGGATCTTCTTACGCTCATTTTCGTAAATCATTAATTAGTTATATACAATAATTTTTATCTTAAATTCCTTTGGTGTTCAACACAAAAATTAATTCCGTTAATTAAAAATAACCCTTTCGTGTATTAAAATTTGTATGGTAATTAATAATAAATATCCTATCTATGTCAGTTGATAAATCTTTGTGCTTCATTCGAAAAATAAATATCCTTTCTAAGAATTTCGTCCCGTGGAATTTACGCCTTAATTAGATAGGCGACTTTTCAAGTATTTTAATAATTAAATGCTGGGGTGTTTTCCCTTTTTAAAGAATTCGGCAAATTTATTTTAAAAAAATTAGGGTTTTTCTGGTTTATTTCCGTACTTTGGTGCTTTAACAAATGTAACAATTCATTTGCTGTTCGAATAGCCACAAGAAAGCACGTTCTATTTGGCTTCGTTCGTTATCTTTATGTGAATTACCGGCATGCATTATTTAGCGTGGTGAGTATATGTAGTTTATATAAAACAATACGTTTCGGCTTCATTAAATTAATTTATTGTTCGTAACTATTCTAGCTTCCTGCGGGGGACACGTTAATCCCTTGAGCTGTGCTTCTTTTGGGGGACTGCGAAGTCAAATGCGCTTCGCTTAGACGTAAGCTTGCCTGTTCGCTGACGTAGACCAGCGACTAGTTCCACCCTGATGCCAGTAACTCGAGGGTGAGTTCTGTTTTTGCTTTTCTTGGTAAGCGCTTCTGATTTCGGTACCAGAACGCTTGGGGTTTTACCATTCTAAGATGGCATTTCTAAATTTAATTATCATAGATTAAAATTATTGAACTATTTTGGCATTTACTGCTCTATGGTTACTACCTTACTATTTGTTTCTAAATTTCTAAAAATCTACTATATGTTTGTAAATTTAGTTTAAGTTCATACTTACGATATTCTAGAGCTGTGGTTTTTAGGGTTGCGTTTGGTTCTTTTATTTTCTTAATAAATACTGTCAGGGGGTTATTACCTAAAAATTACAGCTCGCCATTTTTTGGGTAATTTTTTTTGAATTTTTAAGGGTTTCTAATAATGTATTTATAAATTGGGGACATTGACTTTTTTTTTGGGGTTGGGTTTGGGAGTACGGTTTTTTTGTATATATATTTTCTTTTTAATTATAAGTTCTTTCTTTTTCATGGTATGTTTTGTTCTGAGCGTGAATGAGTGAGTCTTTTTATATATTTCTTTTTAATTTTTTTTCAGGCTCTCCTTTACTTATAGGTATAAGACCCCGCCCACTCGCCGCCTGAGCCCGGACTTACTTTCTACTTTCTTTCTCTTGGTTTTTTTTTTATGTTACGTCAATGTACATTGCATAAAATATTGACGCCCTGGCGTGGGGCTGTGACTTTTTTTTGTAATTAATTTCTGTTCCTATTCTTTTTGTGATTAATTTCTTCTGCGATTTGGTTTTCGTTACTTTTCTTGTGCTGCGATTTTGTTTTAGGTAACTTTGGCTCCGATTTTAGTTTAGTTAGTTTAGCTCCGAGTTCGTATTAGTTAATTTTGCTCCGATTTTTTGTTCAGTAGTATTTTCTCGGATTGATATTACTTATGTTTCGTCCCTTACGTTCAATATTATTGGTTGGCTTATTTCAGATTATTGGTCTTGTGTTTTCGCCAATAGTCCTAGTCCGTTGAAAACGCTGGCGCCCACGATTTTTCTTTTTTCTTCCTCCCCTTTCTGTACATTTTGTTCTCCCCGTCACGTCTAGAGTTAGTTTTTCCTCCGATTTTTTTTTTTTATTCTACAGTCCTATTCTAATTTCTATTTTGTTGTTTTGCTCCTATTGGTGTTCCCGAAGTTTATCCGTCGGATATGTTTTAAATTGTCCTGTATTCGCAATAATTTTCTTTTCTTTTGAGCTTTTATCGAGTTACGGTTAGCCTTTATTTTGTTACCTTCTACCCATTTTCTTCTTGTTCGTATTCAAAATGACTTCTTTTTCGGCTTCCTACTGCGGTCTCCCAGTATGGGAGTGGAATTTGAAATTTTCTGGTGTGCCGAACACTCTTACTGTACGTGATTTTTTGGAGCGAGTCGAAAAACTCCGACGAGCTAATCATGTATCCGAATTTGATTTATTTGAGTCCGCAGTGGATTTGTTCGAGACTGATGCTTTACGTTAGTAGCGTGGTTTTCGGGATAGGTTTTCTGACTGGAAGTCGTTGTCCAATTTACTAATTCTTCATTTTGAACACAACGAGCTTATTTCTAAAGCTACTACTATTGAGAAATATACTTTTGCTTCACATGACCGAGTTGTTAAGGTTACTCCTACGCCTACGAGTAGATCCGATACTTCTTCCGTACGTTCTACTGTTCTTCCTCCTACTTCTACTCCTACTCGTCAGGTCGTATGCTTTAATTGCGACAAGCCTGGTCATGTTTCGACCCGTTGTACTCGTCCTAAAGTACTCCATTGTTATGGTTGCGGACATAAGGGAGTTACTCGCCACAACTGTCCCAACTGTCATCCTACTACTAATAAGTCTTTGAATAATCCTTCAAATTCTGCCCTCACCTCTAGTTGCTTAACTTCTCCTACTTCTCATTCTACGTTCTCTTCGGTACTTCATTTAGGTCATCCCGCTCCTACTATCAAAACCTACTCTTACTTGACAAATATAGCTTCTAACAGAATTTTTCCCGTTTCTAGTTCTGCCTTCTATTCTACTCCTTCTTTTGCTCGCCCTACTTATACACTCTCACCCCAAAATGTGCCTTCACCACGCTTACAACCTATGTTTCCAATTAGTGACTTGCAGCTACCTTTTCAAGAGTTTGTTCCCACTTTCCTAAACCATTCTACTAAAGAATTTTCCGTCGTGTCTGCAAGCACAAAGGTCGCTGAAATGACAATAATTTTTAATTCAGTCTGCGAGGGTCCTCCGGAAGTCCTTGGCCCTGTATCTTTAATGCCCCCTGCCGTTTTTGTCAAAATTTTACCTGTTCCTGCTTTCTTAAATAATTCTAGTCAAGAAATTGCTGTTGTACCTACAATAACAGCTGTAGCTAAGTTGACGATAACTTCTAATTTAGTCAGCAAAGGTTCGGTCGAAGTTCACGAACCTGTATCTTTAGTATCTGTTGCTGTTGCTGTCAAAATTTTACATATTCCTACTTTCCTAACTTGTTCAACTCAAGAAATTTCTGTTGTGTCTACGAAAACAGCCGTAGCTGAAGTGACGATAACTTCTAATTCCGTCTGCGAAGGTCCTGTTCAAGTCCATGAAGCCGTATCTTTAATGCCTCTTCCCGTTTTTGTCAAAATTTTACCTGTTTCTACTTTCGTAAATGCTTCTACTCAAGAAATTCCTGTTGTGCCGGCAATCACAGCCGTAGCTGAAGTGAAGATAATTCCTAATACGGATAGAGACGGTCCTGTTAAAGTTAGTAAACCCGTAGCTGTGATTCCTGTTACTGTTGTCGTTAAAGCTTTATCTGATCCTGTTTCGTTACTTACTCTTACTCATTTTTCTTATGCTGACAAAATGCTACTTACTTCTGTTCTTTTAACTAAGGTTGGTGACATCCTAGCTGATGTTCTGTTATCCAATGCTGACGAACTTCAACATGATTCTGCTCCTTTTCCTAAGGTGGATACTTCCACAATCACTACTGTTGTCTTTTCTAACTGTGATACTTCTAGTCCTGCACATAACGTCAATGAAATTTTATCTGCTTCTGCCCCTTTCTTTAACGTAACTGAAGTGTGTTCCACTTGTATTTCTTTCCGTCCGGTTGGTTCTCGTACAGTCAATCCTTTTTCTTTTTCCGCCGTTGATATGCTGACAACACATGATGTTTCCTTTTCTGCCGTCGACCTTCTTACCACCCATCCTAACAATAAACAACATCCTTCTATAACGCGTTTTGAGTTTTCTAAACTTCCCTTGTCACCTCCTACACCACGTTCTACCACTACTACACCCCCTGCTATTCCTATTTGGCAGAAAACTGCCCAAAAGAGGCGGACTTTATTTTATGCTCCTTCCGAACCTGAGGATATAGGTCGACGAAACTCTAATATCCTTGATCTGGTTTCATTTTTCTTCTGGCGGCGTAAACGCCTTAAGCCCAATACCTAGTCCTCGTGCCCCCGATTCTTATGACGACTTTGCTCTCCTTTGGATATGATTTTCGAATATTGCGATTTCGGTTTACTTCCCGGTTTTACTGGGGTTTCTTTCGTTTGCTTTCCTTTTTTCTTTTCACCCGTGTGGGTCCGGGAATAAAATAGTCCCATGGTACGATCAGCCTGTCGTAAAAGGCGACTACAGCGGTCCAACACATACACATACAGACTTCCTACACACATACACACACTCCATACACGCACACACTTCATGCATCCACTCATTTCTGTTTGGTTCTCCTTCGTTTGTTCTCGTTTTGGGTATTTTTTTCTTTTTCACCCGTGTGGGTCCGGGAATAGAATAGTCCCATGGTATGACATGCCTGTCGTAAGAGGTGACTACAACGGTCCAACACATACACATACAGACTTCCTACACACATACACACACTCCATAAACGCACACACTTCATGCATGCACTCATTTCTGTTTGGTTCTCCTTGGTTTGTTCTCGTTTTGGGTATTTTTTTCTTTTTCACCCGTGTGGGTCCGGGAATAGAATAGCCCCATAGTACGACCTGCCTGTCGTGAAAGGCGACTACAGCGGTCCAACACATACACATACAGACTTCATACACACATACACACACTCCATACAGCCACACACTTCATGCATCTACTCATTTCTGTTTGGTTCTTCTTCGGTTGTTCTCATTTTGGGTATTTTTTTTCTTTTCACCCGTGTGGGTCCGGGAATAGAATAGCCCCATGGTACGACCTGCCTGTCGTAAGAGGCGACTACAGCGGTCAAACACATACACACACGCACACTTTATACACGCATAACACATACACACACCCTTCTTACACCGCCACACACACACCCACATACATACACACACAGGCACGCACACGCCCACACATACTCATACCTAACTACACTGGGATTTTGTTTTATTTCCTTTTGTGCGATTTTAGTTTTGTTTTTGGGTTTTATACTTGGTGTTGGTATTATTCTTTTTTGTTTTTTTTTCTCGTTCCTTTCATTCCATTTTCCTTTCCCTATCCTTTTGCTGGTCTTCTTTGCCGTCGGTTCCTATACCGATTGTGTTTCGTCCATCCGCTCCTGTGGTAGGTGCTTTCTAGTTCGTCTTTCTTTCTTCGGAAATCACGACTCAGTCGACTTTTGGACCAGTCAGCATTTCTCTTTTTCGGTTTTCGTTCGTTGCGATTCTTTGTTACCACAGTTGAGAGTACATCGTGTTCTTTTACCAGCGTTCCTCCTCTCTTCTTCTCGTGCTCCCTTGTTGTTCCTTTTGTTTACTTGAGGCTTGATCTTTGGGTCTCCTTCTGGTTGCACTGTTGGTTTTCTTCCTCGTTCCTTTACTTCTTTTGAGGTTGAGACTTTACTGTTTTTTCACAAGAAATATCCGTCCTCCGACGACTTTTTCAGCGTCAATACCATTCCATCTTTGTCCTCGATGATTGTTACCTTTCCTTTTCTTTTCTCCGATGTCCTTTTTATTTTTGGTTTTGATCCGGTTCCTTGGTCCGTCAAGCCGGAAGAGATTTTTTTTTAGTTAGTTTGTTTGTTGTTGAAGTGTTTTCTTTAGTTTTTTGTTGTAACGAGTTTTCTTTTAGTTTCCAAGTAAATTTTCTTTGTTGGTCCTACCCACTCCCATTATTTTGCTTCCCGACTCCGACCTTTTAATTTTGCTGGGGGGGGGGGGATTTGTTACGTTCATTTTCGTAAATCATTAATTAGTTATATACAATAATTTTTATCTTAAATTCCTTTGGCGTGCAACACAAAAATTAATTCCGTTAATTAAAAATAACCCTTTTGTGTATTAAAATTTGTATGGTAATTAATAATAAATATTCTATCTATGTCAGTTGATAAATCTTTGTGCTTCATTCGAAAAATAAATATCCTTTCTAAGAATTTCGTCCCGTGGAATTTACGCCTTAATTAGATAGGCGACTTTCCAAATATTTTTAATAATTGAATGCTGGTGTGTTTTCCCTTTTTAAAGAATTCGGCGAATTTATTTTAATAAAATTAGGGTTTTCCTGGTTTATTTCCGTGCTTTGGTGCTTTAACAAATGTAACAATTCATTTGCTGTTCGAATAGCTACAAGAAAGCACGTTCTATTTGGCTTCGTTTGTTATCTTTATGTAAATTTCCGACACGCATTATTTAGCGTGGTGAGTATATGCAGTTTATATAAAACAATACGTTTCGGCTTCATTAAATTAATTTATTGTTCGTAACTATTCTAGCTTCCTGCGGGGGACACGTTAATCCCTTGAACTGCGCTTCTTTGGGGGACTGCGAAGTCAAATGCGCTCCGCTTGGACGTAAGCTTGCCTGTTCGCTGACGCAGACCAGCGACTGGTTTCACCCTGATGCCAGTAACTGGAGGGTGAGTTCTGTTTTTGCTTTTCTTGGTAAGCGCTTCTGATTTCGGAACCAGAACGCCTGGGGTTTTACCATTCTAAGATGGCATTTCTAAATTTAATTATCATAGATTAAAATTATTGAACTATTTTAGCATTTACTCCTCTTTGGTTACTACCTTACTATTTGTTTCTAAATTTCTAAAAATCTACTATATGTTTGTAAATTTAGTTTAAGTTTATCCTTACGATATTCTAGAGCTGTGGTTTTTAGGGATGCGTTTGGTTCTTTTTCTTTTCTTAATAAATACTGTCAGGGGGTTATTACCTAAAAATTACAGCTCGCCATTTATTTTGAGTAATTTTTTTGAATATTTAAGGGTTTCTAATAATGTATTTATAAATTGGGGACATTGAGACTTTTTTTGGGGTTGGGTTTGGGAGTACGGTTTTTTTGTATATATATTTTGTTTTTAATTATAAGTTCTTTTTTCCAGGGTATGTTTTGTTCTGAGTGTGAATGAGTGAGTGTTTTTATATATTTTTTTAAATTTTTTTTCAGGCCCTTCTTTACTTATAGGTATAAGACCCCGCCCACTCGCCGCCTGAGCCCGGACTTACTTTCTACTTTTTTTCTCTTGGTTTTTTTATGTTACGTTAATGTACGTAGCAATCTGTTTATGTAATTAAGATTCATATAAATAGACCGAGTTTCTACTTCAAATATCAGTTCCAACATCTGCAGAATTCGATACAAAAATAGGTAAGACCTTTTAAGTTTATAATTATCGTTCTTGCACTAAGACACTGAATTAATTCTTTGACAATATCTTAAAAGTATATTTCGGTTATAACTCAGATGTAATTTAATTGTAATATTTGAATTTCTACTTTAAAATTGTTATCAATTTATTTATTTTATTTCTTATTTTTTTCAGATCATATAAAATATGGATTTTACAAAATTAAATATGAATATCAAGCGTAAAACTACCAGAAGCCCGTCCGAACTTCTCACTGATAGAAAATATCGTATCTTAGGAATCAAGTCAGTGTCGACAAAGTATGAGGGTCGTGCTATTGTTGAAAGTGATGATTTTTTTGTTTTTTACCGGCGCGCTTTTTCGAATACCTAAATTCCGATGAAATAAAAACTTTCAGCGAGCTAATTGACGGTAAGAAAAATGTTTATATAATTAGCCGGAGTAAAGTCGGTGTAACAGTGAACATAGACTTCGAATCAAACTGAAATTAACATTTTCTTGTTTCTGAATTTTTGCTGATCTATGTATCTTAACTGTGTGCAAAATTGTTCTATTAGTGTATAGTATACCGAATAAACTGTATTAATGCATATTGTTCTTTTTCCAATGGACGGTTAATGATACATCCTGACGTTCCCCTTAAACAAGATTTGCGCTGAAAGCGTGTTCTATCCTTCTCAAAGACTACAGAGTGACTCGAAAAGTGGTTAACAGTAGTATACGGGGCGGTTCCATAGAAATTAGTTTAAAAGATGGTGCTGGTGATGTAAGCAGAAATGGTAGATGTGTAGAAGTGAGGTTAGGGTTCATGTTACTGGTACACCTGATTCAGTTGGCAACTATGTAACATGCGTATACAGGGTGAGTGAAAAAAATCGCACCAAGATGGTGGATACGTCTAAGTGGTAATTGTTACAAAAAATGACTCATGTACTACAATGACGTTTGAGACGTACTCTACATGGTGCTGGTGACATAAGCAAAAATGGTTATTGTGTTAAAATGATGCTAGGGGGTAAAGTTGCTGGTACACTTGATTCAGTTAATGACTATAGTCCACCGTGTGTTGATATTTAATCAGTCTCCATGGTTAGAGTCTAATTAGGAAACAAGATTAACCTCGAATTTAATGAGAGTTCCTAATCATTTCGATGCAAGTTTCGTAACAAAGGACAGTGACTACATCGTCGGCGTTTTGTTAAAAGAGCGAATAAGCCAATTTAAAAATTTTTTTTTACTGATTGTATTTGTTTTGTTTGTGTAAAAATGGCAAATATGTATCTTCACCCGAAAGGTCTGAAATTTTAAGTGCAAAAGGGCCAATATTTAAATCTTGTTATGTAAAATAGACCATTGTATCGTATTCGCCTATTTATAACTGTCTAATATTACCTTTGGTTTAAAATTCATATGATGTAGAGGTGATTATCTTATAATCGCCTTTACTGCATAATATAATACTGCAGCGGGCTACTACTTCTGCGTTTCACTAATTTAAAACAAGTAATAACAAGAGTCTTTATTACTCACTGTCCACAAGTCTTATTAACAGTATATGCCTTATTTATAGATGTTTTCAGTTCACTTAACAATGAAGCACTATCACACTAATGTGATTTACAAGCACTAATATCTTCTTAAACTAACTTCTTAACCATAGGTCTATTAACAACACTAACACAACTACTGTTTCGTATTAATTAAACTCAAACTATAGTGGAATAAAGTTGTGCAGTGCGCTTGCGCCTCTAGTAAACGCGTGCGAAAGTGACTTTGTTACGTTTGTCGACGACTCTTCTTTCGACCTAGTACCGGGACGGTTGTGCGGAGCAAGCTAAGCAAACAATAAAGTATAGTGCTTGTAACAGTGCATTCAACTGACTCCCCGGGGGCATTTCAGCAACATTGAAGAGGGCCGCGACAAAACCTTGCTGAAATACTCAATAGCTTTTTCTAGTCCGTCCTGTACTTGAGAAAGAACGCTTCCTATAACTGGGTTACTGGCATCAGTATTCAACACAAATTTCCCCTCCATCCGTGGATAACTCAAAATTGGTGCTGTAAACTAGTAGTCGTTTCAGTTGCTCAAATGCGATGTGGCAGTCTTCATTCCAATCATATTCTTGTCCATCTTCCGTTAATTTCGTTAACGGTTTGGCAATGTTCGCAAACCCAAGTATAGAACGTCGGTAATATGAGCACAATTCTAGAAAATTGCGTAGTTGGTGTATATCTGCTGGTGTAGGCCACTCGTTACCTTTTTTATTTTGTCAGGGTCAGCTCTTATTCCGGTCTCCAAAACGACATGTCCTAGGTATTTCACCTCTTTTCTAAATAGGTGACAATTCTTGGGGCTCAATGTAAGGTTTGCCCCAGTAATCTTTGGAATAGCTACTCTAGGTTCTTAAAATGTTCTTCAAAAGACCGGCCTAACACTATCACGTCGTCTAGGTACAGCAGACATGTTTTCCAGGACAGTCCACGCAGTAGCGACTCCATCAATCGTTCAAAAGTAGCAGGGGCATTGCATAATCCAAATGGCATGACCTTGAACTGCTATAATCCAGTTCCAATTGTAAACGTAGTTTTTTGTATATTGTTTGGCTCCAAGCCTACCTACCAGTATCCGCTTTTCAAGTCCAAAATCGAAAAAAAATTAGATCCGGATACAGTATCCAAGGTGTCATCAATTCTAGGCAAAGGATAGCTGTCTTTCTTTGTTACATTGTTAAGCCGCCGGTAGTCTACACAAAACCTTGTCGACCCGTCCTTTTCTTGACAAGCACTACCGGGTATGCCCACGGAATATTCGAGGGTTCAATCACTCCCTGTTATTCCATATCAGTGATAATTTGCTTGGCTTCCTTACGTTTTGCCAAAGGAAGCCGTCTGGGGTGTTGTCTTATTGGTTGCGCATCTCCAGTATTGATCTTATGTTCACAACATTCGTCCTTCCTTTCTCACTATTATCCAGTGCAAACACACCTTGATATCGTCCGACCAGTTTTTTACCTTGCCCAGTTGGTCGCCGTTTAATCCTTGACACGAAGGTATCAACATATCCAGCAATTTCTGTGAGCAACCGTTGGCTGGTTTATCTTTCGTGTCGTCCGCACAACGTTTAATATGGTATACTGGAATGCAACTTCCTACAATCATGTTTTTCTGCAGGCTCACCGTATGCAGATTAATGTTCAGCACCCTTACTGGTATCATATTTCGAAATTTTACTAGCGTTCCTCCAATTAGTAATTCCTCCTGACCCATTCCTGATTCAGTTGGTTCCATCATGCATACTTGTCCTTCTCGGAGCGTACTATCCGGGCGTTTCATTACTATAATATAATATAGTGAATCTTCTAAAGAAGCCCCTACAATCTTAATATTTGATAATCATGATCGTCATCTTACCATAGAAACGCTTAATATAGCTAAAGATAATGGAGTTACAATAAACCGCTACCTCCACACTGTAGCCATAAGCTATAACCTCTAGATACGTCAATATTTGCTACGTTAAAGGCACATTATAATGCTGCAGTTGATTTCTGGCTTCTACATCATCTTGGGACACCGTTATCTATCTATGAAGTTGCTGGTTGTGTAGGTGTGGCAGTCGAACGATCCATGACTTCATTAAATCTAAAGGCGGGTTTCAAGAAAACTGGAATTTTTCCTTTTGACCGGGAGATATTCACTACTGATGATTTTTAAACTAATTCAGTAACTGAACGAGATGTTTTAAATGACTCAGCTTGACCCATTGTCGATGAGCAAACTACGTCAACGACAATAGAAATTCGAAAGGCCATTGCAGATTTTACTGAAGAAATGCCATCAAGTTCTGGCGAAACACCATATTTTATAGAAGATCCGGACGACAAACATTGCGAAATGGCAATATCATCTACCTCCTCAAATACGCCACAGGCCACAAATACGCCACAGGCCACAAATAATTCGTCTGCTACAGTTTTTGTCAGTCCGTAGATATTCAAAAAATTCCCAAAAGCAGGACAAAGAAAATTACAAAAAACCCAGCGTAAGCGAGCTACAAGTTGTATTCCCACTGATACGCCGGAAAAGGAGAAAATTGAACAGACAGAAGTAGAGAAAAAAGATAAAGAACAGAAAAGAAGAAAGAAGCTTGCAAAAAAACGTATTTGCAAAGAAACGAAAACCGAATAAGAATATAATATCTTCAATGAAGATGATGGCGAAATTAAAAATGAGATACCGTTCCAAGATGATTCTGATGAAGACGGGTGGACTCTTGATGTCGGTCTGTCGAGCTTTGAAGAACTTGATAAAGATCCCAAGCCCAATGATTTTGTTTTGGTGCAATTTAAAGCAAAAAATTATATTTTTTTTATAGGAAGAGTAATGGAGCTAGAAACAGTATCATATGATATCAAAATCAATTTTCTAAGAAAAGCTCGAAGTTTGAAGGACATTTTATATTTCCAACTGTCACTGATATTGCAACTGTTCCAATCAATGATGTTAAAATGATTTTATTTGAACCAGACCTTTTAGGAAATACAAAACGGTTGAAATCGTATTATAAGTTTGAAATTAATTTTAATCAATTGAACATGCGTTAGTTTTGGTTTAATTATTAATTATAATGTTAATAATGCTTTCTTTCTTGTGTTTTACAAATATTTTCTTACAGTTAGAATGTTTTTCCTTTTGCCCCATAGGGGCCGTAATAAAGGGCCACTATGGCATTTTTTACATTTTTGTAGCCGTACTTATTCACCGTTTACATATTTGTGTCGTATTTACAATACACTATCCAAAAAATTGAATGAGACTTTTTACGTCCCATGATAGCCCACTCTCCCCTACTTCCTTCACTAATTTGAGTGTGAGTAAATAGTTAGCGAGGTTTATGAATTAGACCCGTTGTGATATAAAATATGGTAAAATTATTGACTTGCTATTTTGTTAGCGCATATGAAATTAAAACGATGTTTTCGACCACAATAATATTTACGTTATGGGATATTACACGTCCTGTAAGTTACAACCATGATAGACATAGATTTGCGTATACATTTTATATGGGTCAAGATTTAAGGTATAAGGACAATGCAGTATTATAACCTAGATGTATAAAATGCCCAAGCTTTAAATTATTTTAACAAACCTAAGAAAACCAACTCGAATTATTTTAGTGCAAAATCCGCAAACTTCGCTAAAAGGGAATCTTGAGCACCATATTTTACGTAAAGACGCTCAGGGTAGATATGAAAAATTAAAGCAAAGGACATTTGTATTAATAATGGATATTTAGTTAATAAAGCTTAACAATTGTCTAAAAATGCCGCACGTGATGCAGCCTTACATAAACGAAGGTTCATTAACATGCAATTTATGCAATTATACCACAATACGAAAAAGTGATTCACAAAGACATTTTCGGTCGCATACTAAGCAACGTCCACTTGTATGCAATTTGTGTGATTATACCGCATCACAAAAATGTCTTTACAAAGACATTTTCGGTCGCATACAAACGAACGTTCATTCGCATGCAATTTGTGTGATTATACCGCATCACGAAATAGTCATTTACAAGAACATTTTCGATTGCATACTAACGAACGTCCATTCGCATGTAATTTGTGTGCTTATACCGCATCACAAAAAAGTCATTTACAAGCACATTATCGGTCGCATTCTAACGAACGTCCATTCGCATGTAATTTGTGTGCTTATACCGCATCACATAAAAGTCATTTAAAAATACATTTTCGCTCGCATACTAACGAACGTCCATTCGCATGTAATTTGTGTGCTTATACCACATCGCAAAAAAGTACTTTAAAAATACATTGTCAGTCGCATACTAACGAACGCCCATTCGCTTGCAGTTTGTGTGATTATACCGCATCACGAAATAGTCATTTACAAGAACATTTTCGATTGCATACTAACGAACGTCCATTCGCATGTAATTTGTGTGCTTATACCGCATCACAAAAAAGTCATTTACAAGCACATTATCGGTCGCATTCTAACGAACGTCCATTCGCATGTAATTTGTGTGCTTATACCGCATCACATAAAAGTCATTTAAAAATACATTTTCGCTCGCATACTAACGAACGTCCATTCGCGTGCAATTTGTGTGCTTATACCGCATCACAAAAAAGTCATTTAAAAATACATTGTCAGTCGCATACTAACGAACGTCCATTCGCATGCAATTTGTGTAATTATACCGCATCACGAAATAGTCATTTACAAGAACATTTTCGATTGCATACTAACGAACGTCCATTCGCATGTAATTTGTGTGCTTATACCGCATCACAAAAAAGTCATTTACAAGCACATTATCGGTCGCATTCTAACGAACGTCCATTCGCATGTAATTTGTGTGCTTATACCGCATCACAAAGTCATTTAAAAATACATTTTCGCTCGCATACTAACGAACGTCCATTCGCATGTAATTTGTGTGCTTATACCGCATCGCAAAAAAGTACTTTAAAAATACATTGTCAGTCGCATACTAACGAACGCCCATTCGCTTGCAGTTTGTGTGATTATACCGCATCACGAAATAGTCATTTACAAGAACATTTTCGATTGCATACTAACGAACGTCCATTCGCATGTAATTTGTGTGCTTATACCGCATCACAAAAAAGTCATTGACAAGCACATTATCGGTCGCATTCTAACGAACGTCCATTCGCATGTAATTTGTGTGCTTATACCGCATCACATAAAAGTCATTTAAAAATACATTTTCGCTCGCATACTAACGAACGTCCATTCGCGTGCAATTTGTGTGCTTATACCGCATCACAAAAAAGTCATTTAAAAATACATTTCCGCTCGCATACTAACGAACGTCCATTCGCATGCAATTTGTGTAATTATACCGCATCACGAAATAGTCATTTACAAGAACATTTTCGATTGCATACTAACGAACGTCCATTCGAATGCAATTTGTGTACTTATACCGCATCACAAAAAAGTAATTTACAAACACATTATCGGTCGCATACTAACGATCGTTCATTCGCGTGCAATTTGTGTGATTATACTGCATCACATAAAGTCATTTAAAATACATTTTCGCTCGCATACTAACGAACGTCCATTCGCATGTAATTTGTGTGCTTATACCGCATCACAAAAAGTATTTAAAAGACATTTCGGTCGCATACTAACGAACGCCATTCGCTTGCAATTTGTGTGATTATACCGCATCACGAAATAGTCATTTACAAGAACATTTTCGATTGCATACTAACGAACGTCCATTCGCATGTAATTTGTGTGCTTATACCGCATCACAAAAAAGTCATTTACAAGCACATTATCGGTCGCATTCTAACGAACGTCCATTCGCATGTAATTTGTGTGCTTATACCGCATCACATAAAAGTCATTTAAAAATACATTTTCGCTCGCATACTAACGAACGTCCATTCGCGTGCAATTTGTGTGCTTATACCGCATCACAAAAGTCATTTAAAATACATTTCGTCGCATACTAACGAACGTCCATTCGCATGCAATTTGTGTGATTATACCGCATCACGAAATAGTCATTTACAAGAACATTTTCGATTGCATACTAACGAACGTCCATTCGAATGCAATTTGTGTACTTATACCGCATCACAAAAAAGTAATTTACAAACACATTATCGGTCGCATACTAACGATCGTTCATTCGCGTGCAATTTGTGTGATTATATTGCATCACATAGAAGTAATTTAAAAAGACATCTTCGGTCGCATACTAACGAACGTCCATTCGCATGTAATTTGTGTGCTTATACCGCATCACAAAAAGTATTTAAAAGACATTTCGGTCGCATACTAACGAACGTCCATTCGCATGTAATTTGTGTGCTTATACCGCATCACAAAAAAGTCATTTAAAAATACATTTTCGCTCGCATTCTAACGTACGTCCATTCGCATGCAATTTGTGTAATTATATCGCATCACGAAATAGTCATTTACAAGAACATTTTCGATTACATACTAACGAACGTCCATTCGCCTGCAATTTGTGATTATACCGCATCACAAAAAGTCATTTAAAAATAAATTTTCGCTTGCATACTAACGAACGTCTATTCGCATGCAATTTGTGTAATTATACCGCATCACGAAATAGTCATTTAGAAGAACATTTTCGATTGCATACTAACGAACGTCCATTCGGATGCAATTTGTGTGCTTAAACCGCATGAGAAAAAAGTAATTTACAAACACATTATCGGTCGCATACTAACGATCGTCCATTCGTGTGCAATTTGTGTGATTACACTGCATCACATAAAAGTCATTTAAAAACACATTTTCGCTTGCATACTAACGAACGTCCGTTCGCGTGTAATTTGTGTAATTACACTGCATCACATAGAAGTAATTTAAAAACACATCTTCGGTCGCATACTAACGCACGTCCATTAGCATCTAATTTGTGTGCTTATACCGCATTACAAAAAAAGTCATTTACAGGCACATTACCGGTTGCATAATAACGAACGTTCATTCGTGTGCAATTTGTGTGATTATACTGCATCACATAAAAGTCATTTAAAAATACATTTTCGCTCGCATACTAACGAACGTCCATTCGCGTGCAATTTGTGTGCTTATACCGCATCACGAAATAGTCATTTAGAAGAACATTTTCGATTGCATACTAACGAACGTCCATTCGGATGCAATTGTGTGTTATACGCATCAAAAAAGTATTTAAAACACATTATCGGTTGCATACTAACGATCGTCCATTCGTGTGCAATTTGTGTGATTATACTGCATCACATAAAAGTCATTTAAAAACACATTTTCGCTTGCATACTAACGAACGTCCGTTCGCGTGTAATTTGTGTGATTATACTGCATCACATAGAGGTAATTTAAAAACACATCTTCGGTCGCATACTAACAAACGTCCATTAGCATGTAATTTGTGTGCTTATACCGCATCACAAAAAAGTCATTTACAAGCACATTATCGGTCGCATACTAACGAACGTCCATTCGTCTGCAATTTGTAATTATACTGCATCACATAAAAGTCATTTAAAAATACATTTTCGCTCGCTACTAACGAACGTCCATTCGCGTGCAATTTGTGTGATTATACTGCATCACATAGAAGTAATTTGAAAAGACATCTTCGGTCGCATACTAACGAACGTCCATTCGCCTGCAATTTGTAATTATACTGCATCACATAAAAGTCATTTAAAAAGAGATTTTCGCTTGCATACTAACGAACGTCCATTTGTGTGTTTATACCACATCACTGATGAGTCATTTACAAGCACATTATCGGTCGCATACTAACGAACGTCCATTAGCCTGTGATTTGTGTGATTATACCGTATCACGAAAAAGTCATGTAGAAAAACATTTTCGATCGTATACTAACGAACGTCCATACGCATACAGTTTGTTATGATACCTCATTACAAAAAAGTCGTTTACAGGAATATTTTCGGTCGCATACAAACGAACGTCCTTTCGCATGCAGTTTGTGTGTTTATACTGTATCAGAAAAAGACAATTACAAACACATTATCAATCGCATACTAACGAACGTCCATTGGTGTGCAATTTGTGTGATTATACCACATCATGAAAAGTTAGTTAACAGAACATTTTTTGTTGCATACTAACGAACGTTCATTTCAATGCAATTTGTGTAATTATAACTCGTCACAAAAAAAGATTTGCAAAAAACGTTTGCGATCGCATATTAACGAGCGTCTGTTCACTTACAATTTGTGTTATTATACCACATCACAAAAATGTACTTTAACAAAAACATTTGCAGTCGTATACTAATAAGCATGCATATGTACGCAATTTGTGTAACTATATCACATCACAGAAATATCATTTACAAATACATTTCTGGTTGCATACAAACAAACGTCCATTACTTTGCAATTTGTATGATTATACTGCATCATGAAAAAGTCATTTACCAGAATTTTTGTAATCTCATACTAAGAAGCGTCCGTTCGCATACAAGTTTTGTAATTATACATATTCCACAACAGTAGTTTGCAAAGACATTTCCAGTGGCATACAAAGTAACGTTTGTTATATGAATTTCTGTGTTTATACCGTGTCACAAAAAGTAGTTTACAAAGACATTTGCGGTCTTATACTAATAACGGTCATTTGCTTGCAATTTGTATAATTTGCTACCTTATGCAGGGTGCGGGTCAGATAGGAATACCGGCTAACCGCCAATGCGGTGAGGGGTGGGAGGGATTCCTAGCAACACAAAAATACATCGCCAACGATTTTCTATTTACAATAAAAAAAATAGAAATTTCTATCTAAACATTGAAAAAAAGTTAAATAAGGTTACTATTTAAAAAAAAAGCAATTTTACTCTATGTACAAATTCAATATTTGTCCCACGAAGTGCGCAATTCGTAGCTAACATGCAATAAATTTAATCAGTACAAAAACGAATAATGTTGATATTTTCGTATAAGCAGATGGGTTAAGTACAAAAAGAAACATTAAATTTAGAAACTTTTCTAGTAAGGATTTTACGCTAAGAAACATTAGCGTATCTAATTTCAAAGTTTTTTTTCTTTTTTTTATTTAAAAAACGTGTTTTGTTCGTCAGCACGATGTGAATTGGGTTTATCCTTTGGTATGTTAAAAAAAAAGTCACATACATGTGTCGGGATACTTATCTTGTCAGCCCTCGAGAGCGGATCAGCACTGCATCGTCGCGGAGTCTGCAACAATCATGCTACTACCGTAATTGTAACAGCGGTTTGCACGCAAGAGCAATTGATTTACGTCAAAGAATAATCGGCCTACATAACAAATACTAATACTAATAACTAATACTAATAACGTAGAAGAACTCACCGATGCGGTCAGGATCTATACTTCTGATAAAAAAAACGTGCATCGCTCTTGAAGTAAGTAATTTAGGAAATACACCTAAGGACGAACTGTAGAATCAAATTCAAATGGTTTAAACAATAAGAGTTCAAGCTTCGATTCTCGAGTTATCAACATACCAAAAAGGAGATTATAAAACTCGACTCAAGCTTTATCAAATAATAGAATACACTATTTCATCGAGTCTTTCGATGGAAATCACGCAAGAATCAATTATGCGCGATCGTATTGTATAAGTTAACGGATAGCTAAAGGAAGGCATTGACTATTTAATTTTAGCATAAACTTTACGTTTCGAAATAAATAAGTTTAACATAATAATTTGTAGAGAACGTACTTATTGTAAACAGGATGTTGTTGAAGGATTTAAGAGTAGAAACCGGAATCAATGTAAACGAAATAACCAAATATTACCGAAAATGATCTAACAAATCATACCACATTACAAAATGTAATTTACAACGACATTTGAAATTGCTTACTAACGAGCGTCCATTTGCGTGCAATTTGTGTAGTTATACTAGGTCAGAAAAAGGTAGTTTGTTGCGTTCCGTCACTAAAATTGAATAATTTGACGCATAGCTGATTAAAAATTTCATAATCCTGTATTGTATGCACAGTTAATTGCGTATATTAGCGATTTCGACAGCCTTCGGCCAATTTAAACGATTACTCTTGAATCTTATCAAGTATTCAGTTGTAAAATTTAAGGTACTTGGAATTTATTTTGGGTTAGTTGTAAAATCTGCAATTGTTATTAATAACAAATTCAAATAGGTTGTGTCTAACCTGTTGATAACGTACTAGATATCAAGTTTTATTAGCACAGGTAATTATAATTTTAAAAATAGAAAATTATTTTTTTAGTGCATGCTTAAAAGCGTGTATCCATTTTATTAAAACGTGTGCTACAGAAATATTATTAGAGCATTTAAAATCTGGTATTAATTTTATTAAAACATTTATTATCAAAGATGATAGGATATTTTCGCGAAGGTTAAGTGTTTGCGTCTCTTCAGTAGGTTTGTTTATCAAAGTTTTTGTTTTTCACGAGAAGTTACAAGGTTTCATCATGTGGTCTATAAGGTCGATTACGGACATATTATAAAAATAGTAAATTCTTATAGTCCTATGCTGAAAATAGGCAACCTATGTTACATCCAACATTATGAATCTATAAAGATGACTGCAGAGAATGTTATTTCTTTGGACCCGTGCTCTAGACCGATTCGACCAATAGGTTAGTGGGTTTTCCCAAGATCGATGTTAGTTGTGACTTGGAAATGAAGGAGAGGCAAGATATTCGTTGCTGAACTTTCATTTCACGTCGTTCTAATAATGTAGCAATTCAAAATTAAGAATTATTGCTACGAAACCGCACTGATGAATTTATAATTTGGAATTGTGAAATTACTTTACCAGAAGTGGTTTCTTGAAATATGGAGTTTTCTTACAATTAAATTAGTTACCACGATGAGTGTCGTTTTATTATCGACTGATACTTTAGTATTCTTTAGTTAGTTCGTTGAAGAATGGAGTTCTCCAGCAGCTGAATTGTTTACTGCGGTTGGTGTTAATTTGCTTTATTGGAGAGATAGAGCTTTCCCGCAACCAAATTGTTGCTAATTTGCTTTTGATTGATTTCAACCTATCGCTGCTTGGTACATATGGACCTACGCTTGCGGTCAGATAATGAGTTGCTGCTGGCTTATCGGATAAGGGATCGTTTTTAGTTATTTTTCGATTAATCTGTTATTATCTAATTTTTAAACTTCAGTGATTGACTATAGCTTTTGTATTATATTAACTTTGTTAACCCGTCAATTTTTGATGGGATTAAAGGCGGATATTATAGAAGTAGATGAAATTGAAGTTTTATATGCACCGTTTAGCAGAGGCAGTCAGATTAAACTTCAATTAGTAAATGTTGCCTAGTTTAATCTTTAGATTGTGACTTAAGAGCCGGTTTTATAGTATCAGTTTAAACTTAAGTATATGGTTTAAATCTTAGATTAACAGATCTCTTCGTTTTATAGGAATCGGTTAAATCTAAACTTAGGTTTAAACTACCTTAAACTTTAATCGGTACTATAGATACCGTTTAAACTGAGGTTCTGCGTTTAACCTAATTTAGTTTTGGCTTGGATCATTCATTTGCTGTGTTTATTTTAGAGCGTTTGGTTATTCTGCATTTCGTGATGGATGATGAGTGAAAATTTTGAAATAGCTTTTTCAGATGATGAAAAAGAGATTATGAGTACCATTAAAGTGCCAAGAAATCCCAGAAATGTCAAATAGAGGCACAATCATTTTGAAGAGTGTAATGATTGTGAATTTTTGGACAGATTTCGTTTATGTAAAGTGCTACAGCATATTGAAGATATGATTGCACATCCAACAAATTGGTGAAATATTGTTAATTAGTGCTACTGGCATATATAATTATATAAATATTTAATTATGACAAATGCAGATAAAAACTTTTATCTAAATTAATTATTTTAGGAATCTTGCACTAAATTCTGGGCAGCAACTTTTAATTGCATTAAGATTCTATGCAAGTGTAATATGGAAATTGCTCTTGGAGATTTCGAAGGGGTCCATAAATCAATTGCTAGCAGAATTTTAAGAAATGTAACACGAGCCATTGCATCCTTAGGACGACAACGTATTACTTTGCTGAGGGAGGAAATTTCTATGGTGATACTCAAGTTAAATTTTATGAAATTGCAAGATTTTCTCTTGTATAGGGACAATTGATTGTACTCGTTAGGTTACAAATGTCCCGGTTGTTATGTATTCGGATACCCAAGGGAGCATTAAGACCGAGGATGACTACTTCAAGTGAATAAAACCAGTACACTCTGTCTTTACTTATATTACAGTAACTACACGCCTATAATAATATGCACCCGTAATGAGTAACAAGATAGCGCTCGACTCACTCCAAAACCTCTATTTCCTGACACTCTTTTTACACGTTCCGTCATCTGCTGTGTTTCCATATATATATATATATATATATATATATATATATATATATATATATATATATATTGCTATGCTACTGGAATTCTCGAACCCCTATGTTGTGCGCCATATTTATTTGCTATGTACTCTAAATTATTCGCGCTCCATTATTTGGACGACCATTTTAATATTACTATGAATAAACAAGATTGTAATTATCTCCGACGTTGGGCTGTCTTATTAATACTGCTATCAATTCCCTCCAGAAACTTAACTGGATTTTATCTTGAAGCAACCTTGTCTGCCAATAGCAAAATTCGATACGTTACCGCCTTGCGTGTTATCAATTTCTATTCAACTCGTAGCTCCTCCTTGAACTATATAAATTAGCAAATTACTCCCATTGACTTTATCTTATTACCTCGGCTAGCATTTATTTGGAATTATAAAATTCAGTAAATTTCGATTTTATATAATGAAACCAATATATTATGTACAGCTTTTGTAAATTATTTGAAATACACTTTTCAATTAGTTAATGTTGTAAATTTCATTTATTAAACATCATATCCTATTTACTCAAAACCCAAAGTCACCAAAAAAAATCTATTATTCTTATCAACGAAGCGTAGAACGTTCTAAACTTATTATCCTATTACTCATTTTATACTTATGCAACTTCTTTTGTTGACTTTTTCACAATCATATTATATTAAGCAAATTTAATATTCAAAATAAAATATATAGAAAAATAAAATATCTTATAACTAAAAAATCTGACCTGGTCTATTTCTTCACATCGACGCTTCCATTTGCATAAAAATTATCTTCCCCAATTCAGGATTACATTTAAATTATTGCCATTACACTATGGACTACCATTATTCATTTATGCACCCCAATTTATTGTCGTTTCATATCTGATTTATTACTTCTTATCAATCAATTTCTTCAAACTTAAAATTGTATTATTCTTCCCCCAGACGTACTTCAAAATTGTAGTTTATTTTCCCCAGACTTCAAAATTGTATTACTGTTCCCCCAGACATCAAAATTGTATTACTGTATTTTCCCCCGGACTTCAAATTGTAGTTTGTTTCCCCGGACATAGAATTGTAGTTTATTTTCCCCGTACATAGAATTGTAGTTTATTTTTCCCCGTACATAGAATTGTAGTTTATTTTCTCCCGTACATAGAAGCACTATTATTTTTATGTTTTAGTTTAAAATAAATTCACCAAAAATGTACTTACGTTTAATCGGCAATTATAGTTTTCACCTTGGTACTTATTTTGTCTTTCACTTTTAAAATTTACGTATTATTTTATTTTATAACGGCGCACTTCGGCCTTTGTTGAGTTCAAAACTGACCTCGTTATCACGGTGCCTACTAATATATTATTCTGTTCTCACTCCGTCAGTGGGTATGGTCTAGAACTCGTCGCTTATTTCTGACCAATCAAATAATTACATTCAAAGTAGTTTCTGATGTAATGCTCCACGATTCCCAATAATTGTAAGCTGGTTCCAGCTGTCTTTCGTTATCAACATGCTGTGTTTTGATAGATCTAATTGCTTTTCCATAAACAACTGATGCAACTCGACTTTTAATTTTCATATTTACCTAATGAATGTCTTCCTTGTTTCTACGCTAACTATGCGTCTTCCTATGTGTATCTGCGTCGCTTAAAACTATTTATACTTTATATACAGGGTGTTGACTGCTGACTATTTACAAACTATCTCCATTTCTCAATTCTTCACTAAATGAGTGCAGTTTTCTGCTGCCTATGCTAATTTCTCATTTCTAGATGACTTTTACTATAAAGTACACCCTTAAACAACCCCTTATCACAGCAATATATATATATATATATATTATAATATATAACCCCTTTTTTATTGGTTTTGACAATTATAATATATGAGCAAATTAGCAATTCACCAAATTGCCCTATAATTTCCTTTCTTTAATTAATTTATTAACTTCTCTGTTGTGTTTTTAAATCTGCGCCTCGACCAATAAAACTCTTATCTCAGGTTAATTTTGTGAATAAATCTATATCAGCATACAGCGTGAGTTCTGAACCATGTACAGATGTATGTGACACTGCCAGTCAATTGACCTCTAGTTAAGTATACTAAAGCAATTTCTAAATGTGACAGTGTGAACAATTACTTGAAAAATACGCACAGTAAAACAGTTTATGTTAGTTAATAATTTAAGATTTCAATCGAGTATAATGGATTAAGTGTTTAAAATATGACACTGACACTGATAATAATAATACAACCTAAACTTCCAATGAAACGTCTTGCTGCTGAACAATGAAGCTCCACTGTCTACAGCGACGATTCGAACCAGATGTGGGTTCTTAATACCTGTGGATAAGTACGTTTTAAAAATTTGTATTACTGAATTTACGCCTTTTATTTTAGGGTTTTAGGTACGTCAAAAATTCTTTAGAGACACTTAAACTTATCGTCGTTGGTCTTATCTGGAAACTCCGTGAAATCAACATCGTGCTCGACACCAAAAGTTCAGCAATTCCAGCGTTCTGATAGCACCAGTTTGGAACTCCTCTGTCTACACAAAAACCCTCCCAGAAATCCAATGGTCAATAATAAGACAATGACAAGGACTCTTGCATTTATCACTTTTTAATATCAACAGTTCCTTTATACTTTGAATATCACAAATACATTTTACATATGTTAAATTTTATGTTGGAGATTACAATAATAAAAGGTATACAATTCGTAAACTGTTACAAAAAAGATTACACTTTTTGTTCTCTAGTTTGTAAAGTTCTTTTTTTCAGTTCTTTTCAAATCAGTTTTTCTCTTAATTTTTAAATTTCAACAACTGTCACTTATTGAAAATTTAACATCTTATACCTAACTCAAATCAAATGAAAACGTACTAAGTGACTTCAAATCTCAGCTATACATACAAATTCACATGGCAGTGAAGTTTCCTTTTAAATATTTTAACAAAATTTTATGATATACAAGCAACAGCAGTTTACTTCATTGGCACATACTTTTCAAAATTACTTTACGAAATCACTAACACCCAATTTGAAATCTTAAAACTTTATTTTCTCTTAAATATATCATTTCACATATCTTTAACAAGTAACTGCCCTCACCATCTCCTTCATCGATCATTTTACGAACTAGAAGTCTATATCTGAGTGGTACTTCAGTGCGTCAAGGTTCAAATCTCATATATATCACATAATATCACAATATATATATATATATATATATATATATATATATATATATATCTATTAGGAGTTGTGGGTTTCAGGTCTGCTGGATTAAAGAGTACTCTTTTTTATCACCTAAATTTTCGGATATATTTCTATCCTTTTTTAAAGGTGTAAATTGAGGTTACTAATAAATTGGCGTTGTATAAAACCCACAACTCCTAATAAATAAATCTACAGCAATGTCATTAACTTACAAAATATATATATATATATATATATATATATATATATATATATATATCGTTGCGAGCTACTATTAGGCAACCCGTCAAACACATAAGCGCTCAAGCACCGTATATTCTCCATGAACCGGGAAGCTTCTAGCAATTTCAGGAGGATGAGTCATCCCTTTTAATTCACGGTATAAATAAGATCGATAATGAAGTACAGAGTTAGTCTATATCAGAATGTCGAATATAAATTATATCGTGTAAAGTTAAATAGTTGATCTTTTGGAAGTCCAACAGTAAACATAAATGTTATATGATGTGCACTTGTCTAATGTACATGCAGCTTGTAGAATACATAAATAGACAAAAGTGTAATAAATAAATTATAGTAGTTGTGTTAGTGTTGTTAATAGATCTATGGTTAAGAAGTTGGTTTAAGAAGATATAAGTGTTTGTACATAGCATTAGTGTGATAGTGCTTCATTGTTTATTGGACTGAAAACATCTTTTAATAAGGCATATACTGTTAAGTATTAAGTAGACTTGTGAACAGTGAGTACTAAAGACTCTTGTTATTACTTGTTTAAATTAGTGAAACGCGGTAGTAGTAGCTCGCTACAATATTCATATTTATTTTATATTTATTTACATTTTTAATTTACATTTATTTTGCATGTATTATATTATTTTGGAGCTTGAATTGTTTTTTCTGACGTTCTGCCGCCATTTTTGGTGGTAGCATTTTTATAAGATTGTAATTGATTGTAATAATAATATAAATCAGTTAGGGAATGACAGGAATAGCTAAGGACGATTTTAAACTAAAGATAAAATAAATTACTTAGACCAGGGAGCACGAATTTCTAAATTTATAGAGTAGGCAAAATAGCTAGATTCACTATTAAAATATTTGGCTAATGCTTAGAAAACTTGAATCCATTTTTTTTAGTAGGTAGCTAGATTTGGATAGTTCTAAAACAACCCTACAGGTCGCATTGGTAAGCAGAGCTGGCAGTTGCTATCTGGTATTTCGGATCCTTCCACCTTTCATTTTGCTTGTATCTTGTTGATCAGACACACTCCAAAGTCAACGCTAGGGATGCCATTATTCAAACCCTATTTTTAGTTTTGTTTCAGCTTGTTAGATTTTTATTTAGAGTAGCTTAATTTTGAAGTTAGATTACACTTGAAGCTCGTTAATTTCGCGTTTAAACCTAAGCTAGTACCTTCGGGTGGAGCATTGGGGACGTGGCCGCAGGATAGTGGTCCTTATTCAAATTATAATGTCTAATAGTGCGTTGACACCTACGCAATGGTAACTCAAGATTGGGACTAGGTACGGGTGTATCGTTGGATGGGAATGACAAGCTGTTACGTTGACTCGTGGGGAGCCGTGCGTAACACAAAGAAAGTCGAGGAATGACCGGGCTCAATCGGAGATTAGGGGGGGGTTGTAGAAAGTAGACTAACATAGAATGTACGCGGCTGAAAGAAAGTAGTGATTAATACCTGAAAAAAAAAGAATTAGAATAGCAACCTGCAATAAAAATAATTAAGCATAATTTATTCTGTACTGAAAAAGAAAATGTAAATAGACTGTTTGAATAATCTCTATAATATAGTAACGATAAAAGCAATATAAAAATTTTTAGTACAAAGTGAGGTAATATTGGGGAGTAGCAGAAACGTTTCCTTACACACCAATTTAACATAAATCAAGACAAAAATTTTAACAAAAGATAAATAGATAAGACACAATTGATATGAGTAATCTAGTAGTATGAGTCTTTTTTTTTCTATGTTTTAGAATAGCATGCAAGTCTTTTGTAAAAGGTATCAGAACGACAAAGATATGGTAAGCAACGGATAGATATTTAAAGTAATAAGACAAGTAGTAAAAGTTCACTTACAGAAAGCCCGTCAGTAACGCTTCCTTGCCATTGGAGTGGGGGGACTCACGATGTCCTACACTAACGAAGCACTGCACCCTTGACTGTGAGGGTGTGGATGAAATTGCTTACACTCTACACTAACTCACACCTATGTATTACACTGGGGTTAGCAGCAGACACCATCACGCGTCGGAACTATGCAGCATTGAAAAACTTCTTGTTAATTCTATTTCCCGAGACAATAATTTAGAAATATTTTGTAACACAAATCGTAAAACATGGTAATAACAAGTTAGAATCACGGGCTTTCAAGCCACGATGTAATGCATTAAACTAACCGTAACGTGAAGCGTTTTATTTGCTACCTATGGTAACACAGAAAAATCGAATGCTTTTTAATAACGAAATTTGCACCAACAGTTCCATTATAAAAAGATAAATCAACAAAACCACTATTAGTCTAACACCTGCAAACACTAAGCAAGTCCGTCAACTGTTCTTCGTCCAACATTATACAAGAATTAAACACCTAGGAATATAATTGAATAGGTTATGATTACCAATTCAAACTCCGCACGAATAAATATTACGAATACGCAAAACCACTTTAAAAACCCATTATCAGCACTTTATAACAAATTATATACCGTTCT
Organism: Platerodrilus igneus; assembly: GCA_036346225.1. Taxonomy (NCBI): domain Eukaryota; kingdom Metazoa; phylum Arthropoda; class Insecta; order Coleoptera; family Lycidae; genus Platerodrilus; species Platerodrilus igneus. The sequence continues at coordinate 106,112 of JARFIW010001588.1, forward strand.
TTGTATTTTATCACAGTTTATTTAGTGAAAAACGAGCTTGGCTCCAACAAACAACATCGCGTTTTTCCACACTCTCTTCAAAGCAAAAGCAAACAGTAAACTTTTTATTGTACACGAAAAACAAGTAAAGACACAATCAGCAAAGCAATGCGTACCACTCAAAGTACTTAATATACCGGAAACCAAGAACAAAAACCGACCACGCATCTGTTCATAACCGCTCGTGGTTATTACAAGCGCACTTCTTCTCAATCCAACAAGTTACAGACAAAAGCCTACCTCTTTCAAAGGTAATCAGAACTACACTTCTTATCTGTTTATATTTAGACTCGTATATCCACATTAGGTACAAATTATAATACGATGCACTTTATAATCAATTATAAGCGGTTTATAATTTTAACTAAGTTGGAAAGCAAGTTACGAATAATTCTCATAAGGAACGAAATTTACATATAGTAACAAAAGACAAACTAGAACTCAAAACACAATCAGTAAAGCAACAAGGAAACAGCATCTTGAACGTAATATCGGAACCAAAAAAAACAAACTCACTACTCGTAATTTATATGAACAAAACACACCTAACAACCACGCTAATCTGTTTAATGTAAAAATAGTTGTTTAACATAACACCTGAGCTTCTCTTATCTCAAACGAGAAGAGATAGCATATAGACGAATTGTATACGGCGAATATTTATTTATTTATTAAGGAAAATCGACGTTATACAACCAGCTATACAAAACGATGTGTTTTAAGTACGCTGACATTAAGGGAACGTAACAAAGCCACGAAATAGTTTTTCAGTTTCAGGTTCCTCACCTCTAGCCTCTGGGCTTAGAGGTACAGAAGAATCGGTACCCTGTGGTTCCATGATTGACTCTATGTTCGGTCTAATTTTCGACAGACATAGGTTTTACTTCTGGGGTTTGCAAGTGTTCAATTTCTACTGCATTCTTTATTTTCAAGTTATCGGCATGAATGTATTCGATTTTATCATCGACTAACACTAAGTAGGTGTTAACTCCTACGGATTTCATAATTTCTTCCATTTTCTATACTTGTTCTCGCGGTAAAATGACACGTACTACTGCCCCTTCGATATAGGTATCTAACACGCGCCTTCTGGAATAGACATGAGATTCTATATTATCTCCTTGTAATATCTCCTTATTTCCTCTCAAAAAATTCGGTTTGAACATATTCAATTTTGTTCTGGGAATTTGCTTAAATACAAGTTCGGACGGACAAATTCTAGTGACACTATATGGCGTATTGCGGTAACTAATTAAAAAATTATTTAATTTGTGTTGTACTGATATAGTAATGTTTCTTACGATTTAAAAAGTCGATAATTGCCGTTAAAAGTCGATAAATACAACACCGCAAGCGGGGTTTACTAGACACCACCGGTAGTTGGTAGCGCTAATCTTATACAGATTTTGGGCGCGCTCAACTGCCAATGACGTCACCAATGCACAATTTATATTGCGCAATAATCGGAAATTTACATAAATTTAAGATAATAAATAATACAGCGAACAAATTAACAAAGAGAGTACTCACTCAGAAATCCGGCGTCCAGCGGAGTTGAGGTAAAATTGGCTTCGCTAAGGTCCATCAGAGCTCCATCCCGGAGGGATTAAAGATGATACGCCCAACGCGTTTCCAAAGCGTTCGGACCAGCTCCGGCAATCATGAGCTCGTTCATCCAGGGTCATGCAGTACGGTTCGCCTAGGTGGCTGCAAATTTCATCTACCTATGTAGGGAATGGGCAGGAATACCAGGTATAAGGCGACAAACAAAGACAATTAGGCAAAGGAAATCTACATAGATAAGATAATGCAGGATACGATACCTCAAAGCGTCCACTCCACTCGAAGGTTCGGGCGAAAAAAGCCACGTTCAAGCGTCTAACCGAAACTTCTCACCACTTTTTCCCCTACTCCACTCGCGTCGCGCGATCTGGCGCAACGCACTGTGACGTAACGGAAATACGCGCCTAGTTTTTTGAAATTGTGGCGCGAAACTTTCGCACATTAAAATTAACCTAAAAACAATGTTTAAGGGCCACTTTGGCACGTAACAATCGCGACAAAGCCACAAAAATAAAAAAACTTAAAAAAGAAAAAGTCTGTTTGCACAGTAACAGCTTAAAATCCAAGTCCTAACTACCCTACATAAACCCTAACTTAAAACCTACAAAATGTTTATATAAGGCGCCACCTGGTTTTTTGACCGATAACACGTCTACCGAAGTACCAGGAAACGGAATAGGTAGCCCCATTGTTTTTGACTACACTAATAATCGACAGCACAAATTTGTCGGGGAGCAGGAAACACTACTTAAATTAAAGCAAATGCGACAAGTCGCCTAAACTATCTAACTAAAGCTAACATTAAAGTTCTTTCGTGCAAACACACATGAGTGTTGCATCAAAACTGTTCCTTGTTGGCAAGAAGTGCCCAAATTTAAAAATGTTCACAGAGTGAGTCACTATACACTCTAGCAAATTTTTGTTACTGGTACTTTGGTTTTCTAACGATATACATTAAAACTTGTCCATGACATGGTTGTGAATCAACAAATTTACCAAAAGTACTAACTTACTAAATCCTTATATGGCTAACCTAACAAATTACATTTCTATATCAGGCTAGCTTTTTCACTCAAATTTCAAGAAAATAATTCCCACGTCTGGTCATAGATACCACACGTTAGGAAGATAAAAAGATAAGGCAAGTTCTCAAATTGTTGTTAAAGATAGTTGATAAGATAACGATATTAAGCTTAAATTGTTATCCTCAAAGGTAATGGATAAGATAACGGTATTAAGCTTTAGTTATTATTTGAGATACTAGGTAAGATAACGCGATATTAAGCTAAAGTTATTACTAGAGATAGTAGGTAAGGTAACGCGATATTAAACAAAAGTTATTACTAAAGATAACCGGTAAGATAACGCGAAATAACTCGAAGTTATTGCTAACGGTAGTCGGTAAGATAACGAGAAATTAAACCAAAATTATTACTAACGGTAGTCGGTAAGATAACGATACTAAACTAAAGTTATTATTATAGGTAATCGGTAAGATAACGATATTAAAACTAAGGGTATTATCAAAGATAATAAACAAGACAAAGGTATTGGCTTAGTTATTACCCAAGACGATGAATAAGGTAAAGATGGAGTGGCTCTGGTAGAGCCGTTAAATAGGCATTGTCTCGTGCCCTCTAAAAAGAGAGACCTGTGAAGCAGGTCCGTTTGCAATAAACGGCACGAGGGACCGGCAAAGGCATGTGGGTGCATTTCTGCACCCGGCGTTAATTGATATCGGTGATACAATCACCCGATACCCACACGGTATATAGCGATAGCTATAAACACATCAACTCACACATTTACACACTCATACATACCTTCACTGCCAGTGCCCATGCACTGACAGCGGCACCGCATGACCCCACGAAAGATTCGCAGAAACGTGGTCCAGGTGTCTGTGAAAACCTCCCGCGCAACCACACGGTGACTAACGGAAATGAAAAGGCAGAGAAACAGGAACGGTAAAAAGAAGGAGGTAGGTTATTTGGAATGTATAAGAGGCACTTCCAGGTAGAAGAAAGTAGAGGAAGGGCTCGCATTGAGCAAAAGAGACAGAAAAAGGTGGATAGCAAAGCGCTACTCAACCAGCCAATGTAGTCAGTAGCTCGGAGTGAGGAAACATCAATCTTATGTGGCAGACGGGTGTTCCGGGACAAGAACAGGTCCACCGAAAGAAGAATAAGGCATACCGGAGACAGCGGGATAAGAAAAAGTATAATTTTTGGACAAGCGTCCGAGAGAAGGTAGAGAGTTGTCTCTGTTAAACACAGCGCAGTCTGAAGGACCACCTGCGATATTAATCCGACAAGATAAGGTATATCATAAGTTGAAATTCACTAGGCTCTTAAGAGAACTAGTATGATCATTTTCCTAACGAGTGCATCCACTACGATAAGAAAAGCAGACAAAAGTTGACACAACAACTTAAAAGTATCATTACAGATACAGACACACAAAAACAAACTGTTTTAAGGTGGTTTTTTAAAACGGTCGCACCCTAAACACACAAAAATGCCCAATTATAAGCAGTTAAATACAGGTACACTGTCCCCATATGCTAAAACAACCAGGAATTTAATAAGATATCTATAAGAAGCAATAGCACCTCACCACAAAGTTCAATAAAAAACAATGAAAAAAAAAAGTTTATAAGTTATGGTGATTTCGTAGAAAAAGAAACAAATAATGATGTAGTATAATGTGGTCGACTGCAATAATTCAGAGGAAAAACACATGGAATAGACAATCCTAGTTTTTTGCAACTGCGAATATGAACTATTTCTTACAATGGCATAGGTCGCGACTCCTATGTGGGCCCAAAGAAAAAAATCATCCACTCAACATCAGCTAAAACCAATCATAAAAATTCAATGAGTTATTTCAACCAAAGTTACGACAATTACCACACAATTAAACCATGTAAGAAAAAATACTAAAAACCAAAAAATGTGCTGTAGGAAAAGTTCGTGGGTTGATTAAAAGAAACGACAGAACTATATTGGGGGGTGTAGAGAATGAAGTGATGTATAAGTAACGGTATGGTCAAGGAAAAGTCAACCAAAAGAAAAAGATAGCTAATTTAAGGTAAGTAAAGTTAAACGTGTAAGAGATTATATTTTGTATGAGAGAGGGAATAAGTAATTAAAGTTTACTAATTGATGGTGAGAATAAAAAATATTAGGTAAATCGTAAGGGTTTAATCATATTAAGATACGAGGTATCAGGAATTAAATTTGGTAGGTTAAGAGAAACAACATCACGAGATAAGGCATCAGGTACGATATTTAATTTGCCAGGCCTATGCTTAACATCAAAAGTGAATTGAGATATACGTAAGTTCCATCGCATTTATAGGTTATACTGTTTAAAACATTCAAGGGAACAGCTTTTAAAACTATATGAAGCAAGGTCAATATTTAATAAAGGGATATATCATTGATAAACTACAAAAAGGCACTCCAAATTATAAAAACACGTAGGTAATGTGTTATTAAACAAAAGCAACAAGAACCCATAGTTTGACGTTTCATAAAAAGATATTAAAAAGGCAATTTATTTCGTTAAGTGCTTTTAAACACAATTTTATGTTAAATATATAACTGTCAAAGTTCCCCCATTTTACGGTAACCAATTGCGGCCTAACAAGGGTACAAAATTGTTTCTACTACGGAGCACTAATAATGGCGATTCTAAACTATTTATACTTTCTGTACGGACACTGACGTTTATTTGGCCTAATAAATTTAATTTTTCTACAGTTCACTTGTATTTATTAATGGAATACCGTTAAAATTATTTATGTAACAATTTTCTGATATGACACTCACTCTAGCTACCGTTTCAACTCCATGACAAATTATTTATTTTCGACAGATAGCTTTACAATTCACGGATCTACTTTATTTTGGCATGCACTTACAGTTGAAATGTGACTTAGTGTTATTCCATTACTGTCTCCTTTCTCTTCTTCTGAATTTGTTGGCTTTGACTGCGACACTGCATTAATTTTCGATTTTCGGCACACGTTTGCTGTGTGGCCTCCTTTTTGTGCATCCAAAGCGCTCCCAATTAATTGCTAGGCATAATTACACATTGTGAAATCTCCCACACCTATGCCACATTCCCGGGTTTTTGAATAATTTGGATGTGACTGATTTTCACTACTCTTTTTGAAGTAGATGTTTGGTTGTCTATTTAGATTTTTACTTCTTACACCGTATGTATAATTGCAATTTCCTATGCTGACGGATTTTCTAATAATTTAGATTGTTATTATGTTACTTCCATGGACGTAGAAATTTTCACCGCTTCCGGAAGACTTAGTTGTTCTTTTAATAATAACTTTTGTCTTATTGAATCTGACAATAACCCACAAACTAATTTATTACGTAGGGCTTTCATTTAGAAATTCCTTAAATTCACACGTGTGTGAAAGTGACCTTATTTTTAGTATGTACTTATATACCGATTCATCTGCACCTTGTTTTGCTGAATAAATTTAAATCGTTCTGCTATGACTAACCTTTTTGGTGCATAATGGTCTTTCAAGGCATTTGCTAATTCAATGTATGACTTATCCTTTGGTTTATTTGGACTTAATATATTTTTTAACATCGTTGAACTATATACGAACTGGAATGGGTTCGATCATATTGTTACGTGCCGAAATTGGCACTAAACATTTTTAATTTAGTTTTAATTTGTAAGAATTTCGCGCAAAGGATTTAAAAAGACGTGCGCGTATTTCCGTCACTTTAGACAGTGCGTTTGCGCGAGATTGCGCCGACACGGTGTGCCAAGAAGGATGGTGGTGATTTTCCGAGACGTGTCGGGACTGTTAATCTAGAGGCCAACGAATGTAGTTATCTTTGTATTTTATCGTGTCTTTTTTTGTTATGTAGGTTCCTTGCCTTATCTCTGATTATCGTTCCTTATATCCAGTTTCCTGTCGCCCCTCTACATACAAATAGGAAGAAGACAAATTTGAATTTGGATTCGATCGGGCCAACGAATACCCACGCCCGAAAGATCAACGGAGCCTGCCATCATGGAGTAGCGCTGGAGTCGACCTACAGTTTACGTGAGTACCCCTTTGGGTTTTCTTTAAAATTAGTATAACTTTTTTATTATGTTGTAATAATTCGAACATTGATATGACGCAATCTTTTATTTGCGCGTCATTTTTACAATTATTTAACATTGCTACCAACTGACTGTAGTGGCTCGCGTACCGCGCGATAGGGGTATAATAATATACGCGAAACACACAACGTGTGTCTGGGGCAACCAGAACAATAAGGTGGTACTTTCATCTTTGTTTTATACATACAGTTAAATGTGCGGTTGTAGACATTGTTAGCATTTTATTCAAATAGAATTACATCAGTTGTTTCTACCTGAAATATCGTAGCTGCAAGAAGTTCTGTAATATTGTATTTAGTTGTTGCAGCATTTATATATTTATAAAGTTGTTTATTCCGAAGTTATTTCACGCATAAAATTTGAAGCTGATGCTGTGTTGCAGTGAATAAAAAAAATTATTTTTTAGTGTTTAAAACTATTATATCATTATGGTTGTTAACTGTGTAGTCTATAGATGCAATAACCTACATGATGCAATAAATACAATTTCTTTTCATCGGTAAGTTGCTCGATTAAATACTGTAGCGGGCTACTATTAACGTATTTCACCAATTTAAAACAAGTAATAACAAAAGTCCTTATTACTCACTATTTACAAGTTTAATTAATAGTATATATATATTATTTATAGATGTTTTCAGTCCAATTAACAATGAAGCACTATCACACTAATGTTATTTACAAGCGCTAATATCTTCTTAAACTAAATTCATAACCATAAGTCTTCTTAACAACACCAAACACTACTATAATTTATCTATTACACTTTTGTCTATTTATGTACAAGCTGTCGCTACAATATACACGTTCACATAACACAAATTTATATTTACTATTGGACTTTCAAAAGCGTAACTAATTAACTTTACACGATATAATTTATATTCGTAACTTAGATATAGACTAACTCTGTACTTCATCAGTGGTCTTATATATACCCTGAATTAAATAGATGATTCATACTCCGGTATAAGCTGGAAAGTTCGAGACCTCTGTAGAATATACATCGGTTACGCCGCTTGTGTTTGACGGGCTGCCTAATAGTAGTTCGTAACACTGTCCCTCTTTAAAACCGTTACGTCTCATAACTGTAAATACATTTTTACGCCAATTCGATGACTGATGACGGTATCGGCAACTATCGTCTCTAGTGCATCCGGCATGTCGTTGCAAATAACAGTCAACACTCTTTTCTTGGTCTTGGTAGGCAACCGGTTGATTACAACAAAGAAGTACCTGGATGTTGCTTTCCTGGAAAACTACTTCTAGCATATTTCGAACTATTCTATAATCTAAGTGATCCAGTCTACAGTCTAGCTTGGGCACCGCTTGTCTCGTTACTCCATTTTTCATTGTCTGAGCCTTAAGTTTCAGCAAAGCCTCCCATAGATGTCCATAACTAGGTCTCTGCCATAAAGAATTTTGGGTGACCAAATAGTAAACAAACGATTTCTATCCTGAAGAACGAACGCTTTTCCTACAGTTGGCTGCTGTTGTACTAATTTATCCACACATTTAAACTTTCTCTTGAAAACAACAGCTATTCCTCTTGATATTTTCAGATCTTGAGCTACGCAATGTGCAAGAGAATACTCTTCTGGTGCTCTAAACAGATCTTGCTCTTTTTCAACAACAACGCCAAATCTCGCCTTAGCGGAACGACCATACGCCGCCATGAATATCTCAAAATTTACATTTGGCTCATGATGAATAACTCTTCGAACACCATTTTCATTACTCGAGTCGTCCTGGTTGTTGCCGGCATAAGATGTTAAACGGTCAAAGTGTACCACTTTCGGTTTTCCGCGGAGAGATCTTATGATCCGATACACTACATCATAAATTTTTTTTAACACTTTGTACGGGCTTTCCAATTATCTTTGTAATTTTGGCGACAATCCATGCTTTCTTTGTGGATTGTACAACCACACTAAATCTCCAGGATGGTAACCACCTTCTTGTGCTCTCGTGTCATATTGTGATTTCATTCGATCACTTGCTGCCTGGATATTTTCGAACGTTTTCGTGAATGCTATTTAATCTTTTACGAAGCTTACTACGTAATTTTCATCTGCGATCTTTTATTCAGGTTTAAATCTAAACTCAAGATCACATGGTAGTCGCAATTCACGTCCTAACATCACGCAAGCGGAAGAGTATCTTCTGCTGTCATCTACCGAAGATCGGCACGCCAGTAGCAACAAATGTAAATATTGGTTAAGAAGTTTCCTAACGTCGTGTTCATTGTTGCAACCATTTCATCCGATTGAAGATGAAGTGGCGTGTTTCTAGTCTTCCTGATTTCAAGATGCTTGCAGACGTTTTGCAGCAACGCTGATTCGAAGTTCCGACCTTGATCGAAGTGTAATTCCAACGGAACTCCAAAGCAACAAAATAACTCCCACACTAGTCCATATGCAACCGTCTCGGCTTCTTGGTTAGGTCTAGCATACACCTCCGGCCATTTGGTAAAATAATCCATTGCAACTAATGTATTTATTTCCTTTCACTGATTTAGGAAACGGACCAGCTAGATCAATGGCCACCCCCTAAAAAGGACTCCCCACGACATACTGTTTCATTGGCGCTTTCCATTTAGTAACAGGGCCATTTACAGAGGCACATAACTCGCATTTTCGGCATCACTCCTTCACATCTTCTTTGCAGTTGACCCAATAGAATCTTTCTCTCATTATTTTGAAAGTTTTTTTCACGCCAAATTGCTCTCCGGAAACACCATCGTGCAAGTGCTGCAACACTTCCGGCACTCTGCTTCTCGGCACTATCACTTAAAGTCATCTCTCCATGCCATCTTTACATTCCGGGCGTCGTTTCAAGATTCTATTTTCAATCACCAAGGAGTCCCACTGTGCCCAGTATGCCTTCAGGCTCCTACTTGAAATACTAATTTCTTCTCAAGCTGGTCGTTGTTCTCTACTTTTCCACTCAATAATACGTCCCAATTCGGTGTCATTCTCTTGGTCTTCTCGTATTCTTTCGGTATGCCAAGTATCATCGGTTACCGTCATTCTACGGATGACACTTATTTTCTCTTCCATCTTGGAGCAATGATTGCAGTCTACCGGACAAGGTCTCATTGATAGAGCGTTTGCATTCCGATGGCTAGTTCCTACACGATGTTCTCAAGGTCATATTCCTGCAGCCGCTCTATCCACCTTGCAACTTGCCCTTCAGGATTTCGAAACTGCAGTAACCATTTTAGTGCGGCATGGTCTGTTCTCAACAGGAATTTACGGCCGTATAAGTACATATAAAAGTGCTGGCGATGGCCAACAGCTCCTTTCTTGTCACACAATAGTTCCTTTCTGGCCGCAACAAGACATTGCTGAAATACCCAATAACTTTTTCTTGTCCGTCCTGCACTTGAGAGAGAACGCTTCCTATAGCTGTGTTACTAGCATCGGTATCCAACACAAATTTCCTCTCTATCCGTGAATAACTCAAAATTGGTGCTGTAACTAGTAGCCGTTTCAGTTGTTCAAATGCACTGTGGCAGTTTTTATTCCAATCATATTCTTGTCCATCTTCGTTAATTTTGTTAACGGTTTGACAATGTTTGCAAACCAAAGTATAAAAGGTTGGTAATATGTGCACAATCCTAGAAAACTGCGTAGTTGGTGTATATCTGCTGGTGTAGGCCACCCTTGTACCGTTTTTATTTTGTCAGGGTCAGCTCTTATTCCGGTCTCCGAAACGACATGTCCTAGATATTTCACCTCTTTTCCAAATGGGTGGCACTTCTTGGGGCTCAATGTAAGGTGTGCCCCGCGTAATCTTTGGAATATCTTCTCTAGATTTTTAAGATGTTCTTCAAAAGACCGGCCTGACACTATTACGCCGTCTAGGTACACCAGACATGTTTTCCAGGACAGTCCACGCAGTATCGACCCCATTAGTCGTTCAAAAGTAGCAGAGGCATTGCATAATCTAAATGGCATGACCTTGAAATGCCATAATCCAATTCTAATTGTAAACGCAGTTTTTTCTTTATCGTTTGACTCCAAGCCAACCTGCCGGTATCCGCTTTTCAAGTCCAAGGTCGAAAATCATTTAGATCGGGATAGAGTATCTAAGGTGTCATCAATTCTGGGCAAAGGATAGCTGTCTTTCTTTGTCACATTGTTAAGCCACCGGTAGTCTACACAAAATCTTGTCAACCCGTCCTTTTTCTTGACAAGCACTACCGCGGATGCCTATGGACTATTCGAAAGTTCAATCACTTCCTGTTCTTTCATATCGGTGATTATTTGCTCGGCTTCCTTACGTTTTGCCACCTGGGGTGTTGTCTTATCGGTTGCGCATCTCCAGTATTGATCTTATGTTGCACAACATTCGTTCTTCCTTTCTCACTATCATCCAGTGCGATATCGTCCGACCAGTTCTTTTACCTTGCCCAGGTGGTCGGTGTTTAATCCTTGACACGAAAATATCAACATATCCAGCAATTTCTGTGAGCAACCGTTGGCTGGTTTATCTTTCGTGTCGTCCACACAACGTTTAATATGGCATACTGGAATGCAACTTCCTACAATCATGTCTTTTTTCAGGGTCACCGTATGGGGATTAATGTTCAGCGTCCTTACTGATATCATATTTCGAAACTATATCAGCGTTCTTTCAATCAGTAATCCCTCCTGAGCCATTCCCGATTCAGTTGCTTCCATCATGCATATTTGTCCTTCCCTGAGCGTACCATCCGGCCGTCCCATTACTATCATTTACGCCTTCTCGGGTATTTTCATATCACAAATCATTCGAACTTGCATCGTCTGGTTACTCGTCCCTTGAAATGAAATCTTATCGTCATTTATCCGTAGCACATCTTCTTTCATGTTCACATGAAACCCATATTTTCTCATGAGATCCATTCCCAAGATCACCTCTTCTGTGATTTTAGCTACCAACACCCGATGATTAATTAGTTTGTTTCCAATTCCCAACGTTACGGCAGTCTCTCCGTGAGTAGAAATTTTCTCACCCCTTGCCGTTCAAAGACATACCGATACAGTTAGCACTTTTCCACAATCAACCAAATCTGGTCTCACAATAGCTCTTGTCGCTCCTGTATCCACGAGTAATTGGACAACCCTACCATTAATTCTACCATCAATATAAATGCTGTCCAGACTTTCCATCGACAATGCAGCACAGATGATAATCTCTGGGGCACTACGTTGTGCTGTCGACGTTTGCTCCCTTACGTCGACTTGCTTTAGTTTTCTTGATGCTCAACTGGTTGTCTTTTTGGTTGAGTACAGCGTCTCTGTATATAACCAACTTTACCGAGCTCCAGTATCGCAGACTCCATCTCCGCGGTCGTTGTCTTACCAGCCTTTCTGCTTTTGCTTTTCAAACACACGGTTGATTATTTTTTTTATGCTGTTCTGCGATTGACCAGGTTTAGCAGACACCACACAGGATGAGTCGCAAAATTCGGTCTTCCTTAGAAGTAAGACCGAATTTTGTAACTCATTGTGTGTGATGTCTGCTTAGCTGCTTCAAATTCAAGCGCCTGAGCCAGTGCGTTATCTAACATTTTTGACCGTGCTAATCTTAACGCTTGCTGTATTTTGCCGTCTTTAACGCCATCCACAAATGTTTGAAGATCCAGTTGTTTGAGGAAGCTATTTGGTGCCGTTGCGTATGCCAATCTAACTAATCTAGCAATGTCAACTTCGAATTCTTACAGGCTTTCATTTGTCTTTTGCGAGCGGTTCTTAACTTGTACATGGTAAACCTGTTGATGGTGAGCGTCTCCATATCTCATCTCATGCTTTAATGTTAAAAGACTGTAATCATTCTGCTGGTGATCGGGAATCGTTTGCAAGATGTTTAGAGCTTCTCTTCGCAGGGCCACTACTAAGGATATAGCCTTCTCTTTGTTGCACCAACCGTTGGCTATTGCAGCAGCTTCAAATTGTTTAAAATATGTGGATTAAGGTGTTTTACCATCGAATGTGAGTGGTGTCACTTTAAATTTTTTGACGGTATTGACTCGCTTCCTTCAATGCTTTTTATTTCTGGGATGTTCTAATTTACAGCTTGGTTTGCTACTCCAAGTGATCGCGTTCTTCCATTTTTACCAATTTACTGTCCCACTTTTGCTGAACTATTTTTACCTGTTCAGTGACATCTTCTTTTAATGCAATGGAGCTTTCCATTAATCTTTGTTCTAACGTGGTTGTCTTTTCATTCAACTTTTATTCCATTTTAGCAGTATTTTCACTTAACTTTTATTCCATTTTCTCAGCATTTTCACTTAACCTTTCTTCTATTTTCTCAGCATTTTTATTCAACTTTTCTTCCATACCGGATTTAAAATCCTTAAAGGAATTCATTAAAGTTTCTGCGTCCATTTTACTTTGGTTTCTTGTATCAGGCATGTACAAACTACTCAAATGTCTTTAGACTTGTTTTTTTAAATTAATCACTATACACCCAACACAGCTTGACACCAGTGTAGCGGGCTACTATTAACGCGTTTCAGTAATTTAAAACAAGTAATAACAAAAGTCTTTATTACTCACTGTTCACCAGTCTACTTAACAGTATATGCTTTATTTATAAATGTTTTCAGTCCAGTTAACAATGAAGCACTATCACACTAATGCTATTTACAAGTATTTCTATTTCTATTTCTATTTTTCTATTTCTCTTTCTAAAACTAAATTCTTAATCAGAAGTCTTCTTAACAACACTAAACATTACTATAATTTATCTATTACACTTTTGTCTATTTATGTACAAGCTGGCGGTACAATATACACGTTCACATACCACAAATTTATGTTTACTCTTGGACTTCCAAAAGTGTAACTAATTAACTTTACACGCTTCATCAGTGGTCTTATATATACCCTGAATTAAATAGATGATTCATACGCCGGTATATACCGGAAAGTTCGAGACCTCTGTAGAATATACATCGGTTACGCTGCTTTGTGTGTTTGACGGGTTGCCTATTGGTAGTTTGTAACAATACTAAAAATACTTTATTTTTTCTAAAAAAGAAAGAATTTTAACAGAATACATAAGGTAACCACTAAGAAAAATGATATTTTAATAGTAAATATATTTAAAATTTACTATTGTGATATCAAATTAGCTATACCTCTAATTTAAATTTTGAAATTTTATTTCCTCTGCACAGTGTACCTGATAGAATTCACTGCCCTTGCGTGCCCAGAATCTAAAAACGAATAGTAAGAAATGATTGCTTTTAAACTTAAAGTTGTCCGTATAGACAAGCCCAAAATTGCGTTGATCGATTGTTAAATTGAATTTAAAATAACAAATTAATTATAGACGTTTATTAGAATTTTGCTAGCCCTATTCCGTGCGTCTATTTTTAGTTTTCTTTTCAAGCGTCCTGCATTTCTGCAGCTTTGGATGGAAGCAATACGAAGAGAAAATTGGTTTCCTTCAAAACAAGTAAGCTTTGTGGCAAGCATTTTTTTGGCGTCTGATTATTACATAAAACCTGGATCTGTTGTAAAACTACTTAAACCCGATGATATACCGTCTGTGTTTTCTTTCCAAAAGAATTTATTAAAGAAAACAACTGTTGCTGACGTGGACCAGTGACTGGTTCCACCTCGATGCCAGTAACTCGAGGGTCAGTTCTTTTTTTCTTTGTATGCGCTCCTTACTTCGGAACCAGAATGCCTGGGACTTTACCGTTCAACTATGGCCTTGCTAAATTTAACTCTTACATATGAAAATTACTAAACTATTTTGGTATTTAGTGATCTTTTATTACTGCTTTACTATTTGTTCATAAATTGTAGCTTTTTACTTCCTGATTTTCGTTTGACGAGAATTTCCGATAATTAGAAATGAAGCCCACGGCAAATTAAGATGGAAGGTGGCTCTAAGTTGAGGAAATCTCAAAGGCAAGCGGCTAGTCGAACTATATGCTCTGGGTAGAGAATGAGCTGTGGGTCGGGGTGTAATTGCAACCACTAATAATAAGAATAAGGCGCCACCGTATTTTTTTATACTGAGAAGACCTGAAACAAGTCCCTTGTACAAGGCTAATGCGGAAACCTATTTTCTATAACCGCTATATAATTTTTAAAGACCTCCTAATCTTTGAAGTATCTTACCTTATGGTTCGACCTTGACCTTAGCAATCTTGCACTGCACCTGTGAACAGATTAAACAAAGAAAGGCACTGTTTGTGCATTCAAATTCAAAAATAATTAAACACTATCAGAATCGACTTTCATTCCTCTTAAATAAAAGATAATCTTTAGTCCGAAAATAAGAATCTATTCTTTTTAGTATCCAATAAAGTAATTTTTCATTTACAAAAAAATATGTCTTCCTTTATAAGTTAATTTAAATTAGAAAGAGTTAATTACAATGGTACTGAAAGTATCCGTACCACTTACTATTTAATGAAGTTTATATGACAAATTGACAAAGCATAAAATTGCTTATTTAAAGAAAGAGTTAATTATGGTAAATTTACCTTAATTTCACAGTAGATAATTACAGCTAATTGTTCATAAAATATCAAATGTAAAGATTCAATTTCTAAAGGTTTAAAATTATGAGAATTTAATTTATCTAATTAGTAGTGACATCTTCTGATGTTTCTTTGAGTTAATAAAAGAATTTATAGAAACAAATTACAGATTCATAACGTATGACTACGAAAAATATAACTGAGGTCTGGCCTTGACCTGTTTTAAGGCTAACACAAGTCGATTACAGCAAAATTTATCTTGTTACTACGTCGACAGTTCAGACAACATACCAACATAATTTTTTGTACATACCAGAGTTCCAATTTGCACCTATATACTTGCGTGAATGCTGACATATGTTTGAACAACGGAAAATTCCATTCTAAACAAACAGCTGCGCCGCTTACTGAAAAACCGTCATTTGGCTTCCATTAACTGCGTTTCAAGAATTCACACCACAAGAAAGCAAATGTTGTCTGTAATCGATCCGAACAACTTTATATATGTAATTCCATATTATACAAAGATACAATTGTTTTACATCAACTTCGAATGAATACCATTCAGAAAAGAGCTTATTCACAATCTACGTTGCAATATAATTTAAATTCAAATTTAATAATCTCCAATGTTACATGTTTTAAATTTATTAGTTTCCAAAGTTACATGTTCCTAATAGCATACACGGGCAATTTTCCATCGTGCACGCCTCCAACAGCAAAAATCAACCACGGACATCGCTCCTAAGAACAACTTTTCGACCTGCTTGAACCCCAGCTGTGTTGGAAGTGACCTGGCGGCTTGTTGCTGCCCAGTAACAAAGTTACGTTACGATTCCTGAGTGGAAGGGGATCCAGGAAAGATACCAAACAAAAGCTTTTATCTTGTCTCCGTAGAATTCAACTTTTAACATGAACTAAATACTAGTTCTTTATTGGACAATAGATATAATTATATTAAGTGGATTGGATTACATTATAATGTGTTATATTATTTAATATTTAATAAAAGGATTGATTATACAGATATATATATGAGGTAGAAAATAAAATTGCTACAAAATTACTAGAAGTATACTACTTAATTATGTAAAACAGTTTAAAGACTTGCTGGCACATGTAAAAATGTTGTGGCCATTATATTTGTAAATATAGGTTAAGGTTATACGTACGATGATCTAGAGCTGTGGTTTTTAGGGTTGCTTTTTGTTCTTTCTTTTTTTTTACTAATTACTGCCAGGGGGTAATTACCTAAAAATTACAGCTCGCCATTTTTTTTGAGTAATTTTTTTTTCTGTGTTCTGTAAATATCTTGTTTTAATTATAAGTTCTTTTTTTTCCTTTGTATGTTTTGTTCTGAGTGTGAATGAGTGAGTGTATATAAATTTTCTTTATTTCTTTCAGGTTACTTTTTAATTTCGCTATAGGTTTAAAACCCCGCCCACTCACCGATTGAGCCCGGTCATCCTTTCTTTCTTTTTCTTGATTTTTTTTATGTTACATCAATGTACGTGGCAATGACAGCATCTAGAGCACTGTTTGTGCAACTTATTAACTATACAACAAATTTTAAATGCCCCATTGCATATTTTTTGTTAAATAAAACAGATGCCAACATTCAGACCCATGTACTAAATGTTTGTATTAGAAATTAGTGAGAAAATGGTATAATTATCAGATCAATAACTACAGATGGAACCAGTACTAATTTAGCAGCACTACAAAAGTTAGGCTGTGATATATCTAGTGATACAATGATGCATTATTTTGCTCATCCATGTGCACCGAACACAAAAATATATTGTGTACTAGATCCTTACCATATGCTTAAATTAGCGAGAAATGGTTTTGCTGAAAAAGTCAATAAGTCTAACATGGGCATAACATCATGGAAATTATGAATGTTCGATTAGCAGCATAGTATATGAGCAGTGAGGTAGCAGATGCTATTGAAATTTTCGAAAAAATTGGGGTCATTGAATTTAATGGTAGTTTTGCTACAGTGGAGTTTATTAGAAATATTGATCACATTTTTGATATTTTAAATTGTCGCAATCCATTTGTGAAGGAATTTAAAGCACCAATTAGTCTTTATACTATTAAATATCTTGTGGAAATATTTTTGCACACTACAAATTATTTGACATCTTTATATATTGATGGTATTGCTTTACTGAACTATAACCGTAAAACTTTTGCTTTAAGTTTCATTTTAAGTATGAGAAGTACTATCGATTTGGTAAAGGATATATTTTCTTTGAATGAAGATGCGTTAAAATATTTTCTTTCCTGTAAGTTTTCTTAGGATCACCTGGAGTTAATTTTTTCTTGTATTATATCGAGGGGTGGATGGAATAATAACCCAAACTCACAGCAGCTGAAATGGGCATTAAGACAATTTTTGAAATACACGTGACAGTGTTAATTGCAACTGTTATGAATTTGGAGAGTTTTGCACTTCTGCATTTGGATTTCTCTCAGCCGAGAGAAGACAATGCGAAGAAATTCAAACTGACAACATTAATGATGAGATTTCTAATTACATCAAGTGCCTACAGCAAAGAAAGTTATCGTATGTTCAAGAAAATATTATTTATTATATTGGAGGATATATTAGTAGTATAACTATGGAGAAGCTGGGACAGCCCTTTTTAAAGGGTCATAAATATCTTGTAAAGGGTGTGTGTATTATGGAAAAGAGAAGTATGTATGTGTGAAGGTCATGTATGTGTAGGTGTGTGTGTGTGTTAGTATTAGTTAGGTTTGAGGATAACGATAGTATGACTATGGAGAAGCTGGCCGGCCCTTTTTAAAAGGATCATAAATATCTTGTAAAGGGTGTGCGTATTATGTAAAAGAGAGGTATGTATGTGCAGGTGTGTGCGTGTAGGGTGTAGGGTATGTATGGTTTGTCGGTGATGTTAACGTGGAAGTCGTGCCGCCCTCGTGATAAAAGTGTGTGTGTGTAGATATCGATCGGGGGGGGGCGGTGTTGTTGTCGTTTTATTTTCGAAAAGAAAGGTATGTATCGTTATGTGTATAGGTGTGTAGGGGGGGCGTGCGTGTTTTAGTCTACGACGAAATATCGTAAGGGGCGCGCAAGTGGTGCGAACGTGTTTTGTTTTAAGAGTGTGTTTTCGGGGGGGTGGTGGTCGCGATCGAAAATAAGTCTGGGTAAATAACCGCAAGGGTTTTTTTTATTACAGGTGTCGATAAGAAAAAAAATTGCGATGGCCCTTTTAAAAGGGCTGTCTCAGCTTCTCCATAGCTATACTACTGACGTAATCGTATTTTTGCTCAAGATGGTTCGATCGATGACGTGTGCGTGTATTTTTGCCTTCCGAGAGAAGATGATGAAAGTGCGCTATTTAATTCGTATACAAATACAGGGTCATGATTATCTCATCGGACACACGTGCAAGACGTTTCAAGTAAACTTTTAATAATTTGGAAATGTTACGCTCGATGTTTTCGTAGGCAATTATGATGAAGTATTTAAAATAACGCAGAGATTTCAGATCGTCGGGCGAGAGGAAAAAACGGGTCGCGATTATCTCATCGGACACGTGCAAGACGTTTTAAATGTAATTGTTTCGGTATAAATGGTAAAAGTTCTTCCTTAATTTTGTGTGCATTATATGAACCCAAAGCATATACGATGACGAAATCGTATTTTTGCCGAGAAATAAAAAGTGGTCGTAAATTTTGTATAGTATACATTCATTATATAAAGCGGAAGTTAAAATATAAATAATCGAGTATGTTTGTATAATTATTTTTTATTATCGAAGTCGGGAATCGCTTTTGTTAAAACATTGTATGTATAAAAGATAGCTTCTTGGAACGCGTAAAGAAAATACTGTAGTTTCATGATTACATCATTCGTGAGTAAGTTTTAATTTCAGTACACATCGTTTTGCATCATTAATTATATAGGAACCCATTATTTTTAACAAATATGGGCTCATAAATCCTCGAAATATAGACGTTTGGGATTTTATATTCTTTATCGATGCCGAGTCGGGGAAAATGTTTTAGTTACTTACATCTTTGAATAAAAAATATGCTCATTAATTTTTATGCGACTTCAATATCCGCATAATAAAAGATAACGTTTTTAATTTGAATGAGCTTTTTTTGTCCAAAACAAGGGCAATGCTATTTAATTCTAATGAATTGCTATCGTTAATGTCTGAATCGTGTATGTGGGGAGCGGTTTTCAGATGCGTAATAAATTGTACGTCATTCGGAGTGATATAAATAGAGGATCCCTTGTAAGGCTTTTTTATCTTGTAAAATATAAGTTTGAGAGTCGTGCAACGTGTTTTGTCATCGTGCAGCTTGCATTAAAAAACAGGTAATAATTGTAAATATATTTTTTAACTTTATGTAATTATATTCGTAATTAGAATTAAAATATGGAGTTAATTAAAAATCAATTCAGTAAGCCGCATCGATAGGAAGAAGACCGTAAAGTCAAAGATCTCGAGCTACAGCGCCCTTATCCGGTTTTAAGCATCAAATCTCTTCAGTCAAAGAAGAATTCTCGGATCATTCTCGTCGAATTAGAAGAATGCGTTGTGTTCCTTCCGCAGAGAATCGCGGACGTAATTAGCGACAAAGATATCGAAGAGCTGAATAAACAGGAATGCCTTTGTTTGCACTACCTAGGATCGTTCGAAGTTGGTCAGTATTTAATATTTTAATTTTTTATTTAAAAAACTAATACGAAATTCGTTTATTTTAAAAGTAAACCTAATCCTGCAGCGAGTATTTCCTTCTGCTGCATGGGCGAAAACAAAAGGATCCATCATCATCAGCCCTCACGGATCCTCCCAAGGAAAATCAAGAACGGCAAGAGCAAAAAAGCCATCCGTATCGTCATCACACTAGAATACCTACCTATACATGGTAATTAATTTTATAATTTTAGTATTTTTACATCATGATTTTTAAAGTTATGAGTATTGAATATAGAATTAGATCAGCAACCCATTACAATCGTGATATGCTAATTGCGGATTATCCACATAATTTTTATAGAATCGCATGCAAGGAATTGCCTGCTTATTTAAAAGACTTTAAATATCGGGACGGTTTTTGATTGGGTCTCGAGCCCTTTTCTATTTTGCATGCAATTTAATTTGTTCGACAATTAAACGTGCTTAGAAGATTCGTATTCTAACACAATAGCGTTTTGCTTCACCGACGTGTCTCGTATGAAAGAAAAGCTTTTTAATTTATGTAATTACGACCGAAGGGCATTTTATAATATTAGCGAAAGCATCTCGGCCGGTATTAGGTTGTTTAGATTTGTAGATCAATCTGCCGTATCGCCATTAAAAGCAGTGTTTAATTTTCAGTATAAATGTGAAAGTGACATTTTCTTTTATGCAATTCTAAGAACCGATTGCCTATACGTGGACTTAAAAATAGAGAATTCGTGTTTTCAACTCAATTTATTAATTCTTTGTTGATTTGCAGAAAACCCTCCGCATGCGCTTGCATGAAATCGGCGATTTATTTGTCTATAGTAAATGTGTTAGAACGACAGATGTATTTTCTATAAAATCAACTAAAATTACAGATTCAGAAAAATATGCTATAGACTTATCCTTTTGTATAAGATTTTTAAACTCGTGCAAATTGTTAGAATAAAACGGGAACTGCATGCCGAATTAGAAGCCATTTTATGGTCCTGCGATTTATCGCCCAAAGACGATACGCCGAACGTATTAGTAAAATTGCACGGTTCAAAATACAGAAAGTTGGCATTGAAATACGAAAAAAAAAATGTTAACTAACAGAAAAATCGAAGCGGACGCGGGCGTTTCGATGTGTTGTGATCAGATGCTACAGTTGTATCGAAAAGTGCACGCAATTTTAACGAAATGTCGTAAAACTAAAGTATTTCGCAATTGGGTTCGAATATTAAAATCACACATTCACAACACCGAATCGATTTTAAGAACGGTGAAACAAACTTCTTCTTCGCTCTCGGCTAGTTATCTGAATCTATTTGAAAATCTTCTATGCCATATGAAAAGATATAAAATGCTATTTAAAATCTATTAAAAAACTACTGCGGCAGAATGTTCCTAAACAATGGATGTATTCTCGGAGCACGCCTCGACATTCTGAATTGGTTTGGAAGCCGATCGTGTCTGCGTTTAAATCGAGAATTCAAACAGCTCAAATTATTAATGTTGCACATCTTAATTTATTTATCGAAGATTGTAAAAACTAATTTTATCCAAATTGTATACGATTTTTAAAAATCCTCGGTAAACCTTAAAATTAATGTCGTGTTAGCGTGCGATTTTTCAAATTTTCCGTCGCGCTCAACGAAAATGAGTTTCAAACTAGGTATTTTCGACGCCCAACTTTTAATTTGTTTCGGCAATTTAGAGAAGTTTAACGAGTGGTTTGCGTGCAATATCGCAACACGCTTGTTGGATAAAATAGAGAACGACGCAATGCACGGGTCAGGATTCACGCTATCCGAAATATTATTTTTAAATGTTAATATTAATAAATGCTATGATATGTTTCACGCGAGTTGTTTCATGCCTCTTCCTATCGCAATTCAAAACAAAAGGCCTGTTTAAACATTAGAAACAATGATTTTTCATGCTTTTATTGGAGCGTTTTAGCCGGAATAATTAAGCCTACAGCAGGTAAGCATGCTAATCGCACAACTTCGTATCCGCATTTTGCAGAAATTTTAATATGAAAAATTTGGTCAGCCCCATGCCTATATCGGATATATCGAAATTCGAAAAGCAGAATGATATTTCTGTAAATGTTTTGCTCTTATTTTAAAACGCGCTCGATACATCGTAACACCGGTACAATTAACTAGCCAAAACGAGATAAACACGTTAATCTGTTAATTGTTGAAGATGCGTATGTCGACGAGTCGTCAAAATTTAATTCTGACGACGGCGAAGACGTCAACGGCGACGAGGACGACGACGACGGCGACGAGGCCGATAAAGTTGGAAAAAGTTTGGAAGAATTAAAAAAAAATATTAAAGATTATAAACGGAGCGTTAGATATCATTATTGTCTTATAAAAAATTTAGCCTCACTTGTGAGAGGTCAATTAACTAAACATACGGGTCACTTTTACGTATGCGATAGATGTCTCTCCTATTTTTACGATCGCAAACGTCTCGATGCCCACGAGCAAGTATGCGAAAAACTTAACGAGTGTCGTGTTATTTTACCCTCCGAAAAAAACAAATATTTACAATTTAAAGATTTTAAGTATAAAATACCTGTGCCGATGGTGGTTTATTCTGACATAGAATGCCTTATTAAAAAACCGAAAGAGCTTCCGAATCAGAACGCACTTTCAAATACCAGGAACATATTCCGTTTTCAATAGGATATTATTTTTATTGTGGATATGACGAATCTCTTTCATATTACAGTTCATACACGGGCACAGACTGCATTTCTTGGTTTGTGCGACAATTAAAACATATTGCCATATGTTATGGGAGCGCATTTTTAAAAACGAGCCTGCTACGTCCTCTATAGATGCCTCGACGGCAAAAACGTGTTTTATTTGCGAAGTCGATTTCTTGCCGGACGACGAAAAGGTTATCGATCACGATCACATGAATGGTTCTGTAAGAGGTGTTGCGCATAGCAGCTGTAATTTAAATTTTAGGTTATTTCCAATTATTCCGTAGTCTATCATAATTTGAGCAATTATGATGCTCATTTTATTATTAAAGAGCTTGCTAACGCTTTCGAAGGCCCCATGAATATAATACCCTTGAATAATGAAAATACATAACATTTTCTAAAAAATACAACGACGCAAATGTGACGTTCAGATTCATAGATTCCTTTCGCTTTATGGCAATGTCATTGGAAAAATTAGCATGCGAGTTGTCTTTCGATGACTTTAAAGTTTTAAAAAGGAATTTAGCTCGCTAAACCCGGATCGCATTAAATTGCTAATGCGCAAGGGTATTTTCCTACGAGTATTTGGATGACATTTTGAAATTAAGCGAAGAAAATCTTCCTCCTATAGAATGTTTTTATAGCAATCTTAATGAATCACATATTGAAGAATCGGAATATATTCATGCGCAAACCGTATGGAGCACTTTTAAATGCAAAATTTAGGCGACTACGCGGACCTATATTTAAAATGCGACATTCTTTTACTTTGCGATATATTCCAAGACTTTAGAAAAATTGTCTTGAAACATACAAATTGGATCCCTTAAATTTTGTGACTTTGGCGAGCTACTCGTGGTCTAGCATGTTATTATATACTAAAATCAGGCTAGAACTAATTTGTGACGTCGACATGTTTTTAATGATCGAAAGAGGCATTCGGGGGGGCCTTACTCAAGTCGTAAAACGATATGTAGAATCCAATAATAAATATTATCCCCAAACGTATGATCCATCCAAGCCGAATAAATTTTTATTTTACGGAGATATTAATAATCTCTATGGTCATGCCGAATCTTGCTATTTGCCTTACGGGGATTTCAAATGGCTAACGCCTGAAGAAATATTAAAATTTAATGTTACAACGGTGAGCATTACGAGCGATAAAGGTTATATTATCGAATGCGACTTGGAATTTCCTACGGACATTCACGACGCTCAGAAAGAGTTGCCGATGTGCCCAGAACAGGACACGCCTCCGGGCTCGAAATTTTCAAAATTAATGTGCACTCTCACGAAAAGTTCAACTACGTTGTGCATTACAGAAATCTCCAGGTTTATTTATCTGCGGGCGTAGTTATGACGCGCGTTCATAAGGTTTTAGAATTCGGTCAGTCTCCTTGGTTGAGACCGTTTGTCGAATTAAATACAAGAATGCGCACGGAAGCTAAAACGGAATTTGCACAAAATCTATATAAATTTGCAAACAATTCCATTTTGGTAAAACAATGGAGAATGTTAGGAAAAGACGCGTCATAAAATTAGTGACTCATTGGAGCGGTCGGTATGGTGCTCTATCTTTAATTTCAAACCAAATTTCCATTCGGCAACGATTTTGACAAAAATCTGGTCGCGATCGAATTGAGCAAAACAGAGATAGAGTTCAACAAACCTATCTACATAGGTATGGCCATCTTAGAATTATCAAAACTTGAATTATATAATTTTCACTACGATTTCATGAAGGCAAAATTTGCAAATAATTGCGAATTATGCTACATGGACACCGACAGCCTTTTGTATAGTGTGACGTGCAATGATTTCTATGAAGAGTGTATAAAGACGAATCTAGAAAAATTTGATACGAGCGCTTATGATCCCGATAACATCTATAAAATTCTTTTAATTAATAAAAAAGTCATTGGTCTTATGAAAGACGAAACTAGAGGTCGTATTTTAACGCACTTTGTAGGCCTTCGATCGAAAATGTACTCTTTAAAAATAGAAGGCCGTGAGATAATAAAGAAGGCTAAGGGTGTTAAAAGTACATTATCGATCGGCAAATCTGTTTCGATCACTATCTCGATACGTTACGAAATAAAGTAGTCATAGAACGAGACCAAAATAGCATACGATCATATTTGCATAAGGTATATTCCATACGTCAAACGAAAATTGCTTTAAGTTATCAAGATGATAAAAGATACATTTTATCTAACGGAATAGATACTTTGCCTCATGGGCACTATCTAATAAAAGACCTTTGAATAAAACCATATTTTATTTTGTGAATTGCATGTTTATTATAAAAAAAATAATTAAAATCTTGTAACGAGAAAGAAATTGCATTGTCTTTTGTATTTTTATATTATAAAACCGCATTGTATTTTTTTAAATTTTTATATTATGTATAAAATTAATTTAAAAATATATTTTAAGCGCTGTTGTAGAGGCTCTCTTTGTTATATTGTAATCAAGAAAAAGCATTGTATTTTGTTATTTTTATATTTATTATAAAATTAATTAAAATATTGTAACAAGCCAAGATAAAAAAACTGCATTGTATTTTTATTTTTTATATTATGTATAAAATAAACTAAAATAATACATTTTAAGTGCTGCTGCATGTCAAAGTATCGCAGTTGTAGCGTCTCTATCTTTCTTATTTTTACAAGATCAAAAAAATGTATAATAAAAATCAAACAAAAAAAGAAACAAATTTTTATTTTTGAAACGTAACATATTTATATAATAAAAATATAAAAACAAATGTTTTATTTTTAAATGTAACAATCTATATAAGATCAGCTTTTTGAATCCAGGAAGGCTCTTGGAAGCCCAACCATTTGACGAGAATTTTGGTTCCTTTTCGCCTTAGTATTTTCTCGATAAGGTAAATATTTGGAACTCTCGTTTTCTGCAGCTCAGCTTCATAAAACTGTCCCAATACTGGATCGCCATGCATGTCGACGAGTAAATAAGTAGTCGGATTTGCTCGAAACACTTTACATATTTTAAACGTCTCCTCGCTCCAGTTTGCATTGTAGCCCTTAGAAAAATACTTCTATATTTTGAAATGCGTACAAAGTCGTCCACGGCATAACGAGGTTTTCTAGTCGCCAGTTTTAATTTATCGTAAACTTTCAGACGCGTTTTCGCGGTCACATTTTGGGTTTTCTTTTAGTGGTCGAATGCACCGTATCGTTGTATTTCGATACAATCGAATCGATTATATCAATCCACTTCCATTTGCCTCTCAGACTAAAAGCTTTATACAGTTTGTTTTTATCGTTCTGATTGCACGTTCTACGATGGCGGCTTTGATTGAGCTATATGTGGAGTAATGATTAATATCGCCATATTCCTTCATCAGCCGTGCAAATTGGCCGTTATAAAATTCTGTACCATTATCTGTTTGCAGATTTTTCGGTAAAGGCGGCCGCGATCTTTTAATTTCATTTAGAATCTCGCGCATCGCAGATGTGACTTCATGACCATTCTTGGATTTAAGCGGTCTCGTCCATAAATATTTCGAATAGCAATCGATCACGAGTAGAATATACTTATGCCCTTTATTATATTTCGAATATGGAATAAATTCAGCAATATCGGCTTGGAATAAGTCGTGATAAGATTTGATGATCGTTCTTCGACGTGGAAAATTTATTCTAACCCCTCTGTGCAGTTCATCCACTAGTATTTCCTTATATTTATATTTCTTAGACATTTTTAAGGTTTGACACGAGTATGAGAGTTAGACGACGAGGCTTTATCTTGCTCCAATAACACGTGCAGGTGTCTTATAACGTCGGTATTAATTTTGTGAAATTGTAAATCGTCTCCAGCAGACGTCTTGACTCCGTCTAATTTCAAGTGGTTGAAAATCAGGAAGTTCGTGTTTAAAACAACTTCGTTCAACACTTGAACGACCGATTGCAATACATCTCGAATGATCACGTTATCGCGGTGAATGGCGACACCTTCGATAAGATTTTGTATTCTCGCGTTCACATAGAACTTAGAAACGGCATCGTGCTCATCTTCGGCCTCGCCTATGTTGACAATTCTCAAGCCTCGAGAGTCGAAGTTCTTGGCCTTACCGTCGTCGATCGTGGTTAGTTTCATAAAATTTTGCGCTTTTTCTGACAACGTCGAGTCCACGTATCTCTTGTTAACGGCATCGCCGAGCTCTGCGGGGTCGTGCAAATTTACAATGGATCGCGATTTGGCGTCAAATTTAAGTTTCTTATTAGCATGCGTTTTTCCCGAAGATGAAGCGGTCAAACATATTTCCAATGCTTTGCCTATACGCAGATAGAGTTATTCTCTGCAAAATTTTAAGATTACGCCGTCGTTTGATTTTTAGGATCGGCCAAATTCACTATTCTAAAATCCTTCAAGTTAACTATTTTCTCGTCCTCGTCCAATACCAAGGCGCTTCGTTTATTTACCGCATCCGTTCCGGTCACGGGATTGCCTACGTTGCAAAGTTTTCTATTTTCTATGTTGAAATCGCCTTCCGGAGTTAGTTTAAAGCCTACACCAGGAGGCCCGCGCGCAGCGGTATTACCAAACCCTCCGCCTCCAGAGTCTCTGGCAACATACGCTCTTCCAAATTTATGGACGACCATTTTATTTCTGAGACTATTCTATAGGACGTGTATATTTTATTAGGCGATTAATTTCGCCTCCTTTAATTCGGATATAATAGAAAGAAATTCGTTTTGATTCTGAGAGCTATTGTTGCCCGCCGAACGTTCGGCCATCAACAAACGAAGCCGGCTCACCAGCTCGGCCGGCGAGTCCCAATGAACGTATTCTATCTCATGATTAGAATTATCGAATTTTTTGTATCGCCAAATTCTGCTTATATTACTCGATGGCTGTCTTTTTTTCGATAAATTATCCATACCGAGACCTTTCTTTTTCTTCGTTATTTTGGATCGTAATTGCATGGGAATCGTAGGAGTCGCCGATGCTGTATTCATCTCTCTTGACGACAACGACGACGGTGACGGCGACGAAGCATGTTGCGGCGAGGGAGGAGGCGTAGATATTGTAGTCGTCACGGGCGACGGTGTTAAATTCGGAACGATATAATTTTTATATTTGGGCGTTTTAGGCAGATCCTTGCGAAACAGTTTATTATATGCATTGGTTTTCTTCAAAATATCGATGTAATTTTTTACATCTAGCTCGGAAGGATTGCCAGCAGGCGTTTTCTTATTCGAAGGGATTTTCTTATAAGTTAACAATCAAAGTAAGCCCTCCGTAATAGGATATTTTTTATTTCTAATATTAATCGTAGATCCGTCGTCTGCAATAGCTAACTCTGAATTGCCCATAGACCATTTATTCGAAAGGTCGTCGTATTGAATGCCGATTCCGGTATCGTCTATATTGGGATCCTCGCTTTTGGACAGGATGTCGGCATACTTTTTAAGTAAGGCATCTGAACCGTCGCCGACATTATCAGATTCGTGCTCCGCATTCTGACGTCGAATATAATTAGGATTTTTACTTGCAGAGAATTTTGATAGCGATTTTAACGGTTCTAGTAATTGAGCATGCTTCATTCCGTATTTTAATTGAGCTCGATTTTGATCTCGTTTAAAATCTAAAAACTAAATACGAATAATAATCTTCTTTCGAAATTGTCTCTTCGTAGCGAGGCCTTTTGAATACGTCTAATTTGGCCACCTCGTCGAAACGTAATTTCTTCAAAGGAGAACTAATCACCGACGAGATGTGATCTGCGACCATTTTCGTGCTACTACCAAAATCACCACGTATTTTACCGCCACGTTTAGCCATTTCTAGTACTTTTTTTCTATCTCGTATTCAAAAGCTTGTAGCCGAGCGCTTTTAAGAAACTTGCGTCTGCGCGACTAAGAGCGAGGTTCTTCTTCCTCTGCTTTTTAATATGATGTCGCTTTTTCACACCTCTTCCGCTTTTTATTTCGTTATGGCCTAACGATGATTTGCGTGCGACTGCAGATTTCGAGAACGTTTTTTGCGTTTTATATAGGTTTGTTTTTGAGGAAGAAGAAGAAGAAGACTTCGGCAGCAACGAAGATAACAATGCCCAACGCGCGGATTTTTTCTTAGGTATATTGACGACTGCGGCTAACGTCTGTTGCTGCTGCTGCTGATGCTGACGCTCGTCATCGTAAACGACGCCCATTTTTAACTTAATAATAATTTTATTATTCGCGTCTTAGCTCTAGGCGAACGCAAAAGTACGTATCCTTCGAAAAATTAACCGCTTCACCCGTATGATCCACCAGTCTCAACGTAATGTTATCGAATTCGTCCACGCACAGAGGGAAACGAATTATATTGCTGGGTTGTTGTTCTATGCTGTAGCCAGGGGCACGGTTAGGCCAAATTCGTAAATGCTATGACAAAGTTGGTTATTGCGGTACGCTCCCGTCGTAATGTTAGTATCTACGAAAATATTAGATACCGAAATTATTTCCACATCGCGATCGGACGTATGCGAACGACCTTCCTCTAAAATTCGATCATGAAATCCCAGCATTCGACCGATGTTGCCGCGCTTCGTGAAGTCTACGGAGTATTTCGATTTTATTTCGCACTTTAGGGTATTATTATTAGCTCTTAAAGAAAACAAGCCGTCGACAAATCCGTCGTCGTCCAAAGTTACGGACGAATTAATTTCTTTGTTGGCTTTAGCCGACTCCAATATCTTTTTTCTCAGGAACGTGTTTAGCTCGTCTATTTCGTAGCATCCCTCGTCGATGGTGATTTCTTTATCTTTATCGTAATAGAACTTATTATTTCCCTCGTAAATATTTCGAACGGTGTTGCACGTGTAAAGACCCACCAAGCCGCAGGTGTACGTACCGCCATCGTTCAGTCTCACAGGTGGGTATAGCGTACCGCTGCTGATGGTATTTCCATACCCGAATATCGTGAATGTCCTAGACATGACTGTAGCGCTCCGAGGGCATTATGGTTCTTTTATGTAAAAATTTCAACACTAAATGACCACACACGATCGTGTTAAAGTCTTGCTCCTTTCCACGTTATAATATATATCGCTACCGTGAAAATATCTTAAGACTTCCTCGGAGGCCTCAGGTCTCCGAAACTATCGAAGTATATCACCGTATTGGCCCTTTTTATAACCGACCCAATGCGTGCCCGGACCGGATCCATCGTCTA
Source organism: Platerodrilus igneus (assembly GCA_036346225.1). Lineage (NCBI taxonomy): Eukaryota > Metazoa > Arthropoda > Insecta > Coleoptera > Lycidae > Platerodrilus > Platerodrilus igneus. The sequence goes on from JARFIW010001588.1 coordinate 135,957, forward strand.
AATTTATAATACCACTTTCGTTTCGCCACGGCGGTGCTAAGCTTCCGTCGCGTCTTTTAGCGGCAACTCGTCTCGCATGTACACGCCTCTAAAATACGGAACACCTTTAGCATATTTGTGCAGATCGAGATCGGTCAATGCGCGCATGGGAGGTGTAAAGGTGGTGGTGGTGGTGGTGGTGGTGGCGAGCTTAGCATTCCTCGGCACCGTCGAAGTCATCCGTTTTTTGAATCCCCCGGATAAGGTTTCAAGTACAAGGCGCTACCTTTCTTGTGAGGCTTTAAATACAATCCGCTGCCGACTTTTTCTCTTCCATGGCTCTGTTGTGACGTGCGTTCTCGTCGAAATACCTCTTTGCATTTTGGCCGAATTGATGGCGTTTGCGACGCTCGACGCTCCGCCGGCCAGTGCTCCGAGCGCCGAAAGACCCGCAAATATCGGAATCAAAGGCAATAAGCCTCCTCGCTTGGGCACCGGTATTATGCGCGGTACTTTAATTTTCGAACGACCTCCCATCCTGTTGACTATAATTTTGCAGCATTCATCGCGCTCGAAATGAGACGATTATGCAAAGCATCTCCGTGTCCTTTACTCTTGATGCTTTGTTTTCTGATTTCTTTAGATATTTTACTTATAAGACCGCCTCTGAAGGAGCATTTTCTGCCGACGTTACCGTTATTGTCTTTGAATTTACCCGAGCATCGACGTACTCGACGTCGTTGTTTTTCGTCGTCGTCGTCCTCCTCGCTGTCGACGATCCAGTTTCACGGCCATTTTCTTGTCTATTCCCATTCCTAGTTTGCGTTTCGCTTTCATTGCAGCCGTTACGCCCAACGCTGCGAGCTTCTCGGACCACTTAGAATCTTTGGCCTTGACTCGCCGCCAAGCCGCTTCTTGCAAGACCTTGTCGGCCTCGTGCCTGCGATCCACGTCTTTGTGATGCGAATACGCGATGTCGTGCTGCTTGCACGCTTCGTCTAGAGGATTAATACCTTTGTCTCCGCGATTTAAACGCTCTTGTAGCCTGGTTTCGGGACCGCAGAAGTTATGACCAGGAAGGTGCAGTTCGAAGAGCAATTTATTTAAGAGGTTGTTGAACAACCCTTCACCCCCGTGTACCAACATTGACTAACATCTCTCCTGCAATAACGTAACAATTTAAATATATATATATATAAAAAAATAACTGCATACAGAATAAATTTTATTTACAAAAAAAGGATCATACACTATCTTTAAAATACAAAGGTTTCATTTCGACATTTAAATTCTTTTGATATAAACATAATACGTCATCGACAATTTCGTGAGGGAAATGGCGCGTGATTTCTAATAAGCCGAGTCTGTTGATGTCGTAAAGAACGTTTAGGGTACTTAGGGATGGATTTCCAAATACGTATTCGCTTATCATCTCGACTCGACATAAGATTTGATCCTGCACGTTCGAATAAAGTCCAGCATCCTCGAGGAGGGGGACGCCTTCACCTCCATCGTCGTCGCCGTCGCCGCTACTGCTCTTGCACCTGTTATACGCGTAAGCTCCGAACTCTTCGGGAAGGCAAGTGGCGACGCACTCTATATTTCTATCGTAGAACTCTTGAAAATCTTGTCCTTTCAATATTTCTAATTTGAGCATTATAAGAGGCGCTAGAGTAAACACTTTTGCAAATTCTTCGCGGAGAGAGAAATTCGCGCAACATTGTATCCGGATCCTGTTGTTGTTGATTCTAATGCGGCGAGAGCCGCAGCAGTTTTGCACCTCGACTCTATAAATGGACTCGTATTCGTCTTTAAATTCCACTTCCAAGTATCCGTCGATCGTCTGATGCATTTCACGCCTCCAGTGCCATACGTCTGCGACTACGGTGGCGGCGGTAGCGCCTGCAGATGCAACCGTGGCAGTATCCGAGCGGTTGGAAAAAATTTTCTAAATTTATGTTCAATATTGATAGACGACAAATCTTTCCACTCGTTTTCGTCCATTTGCAATTCGCCTTCTTTACAAAATCTGTTGGGGCATATAAGTCTGATAACAGGGCTAAAATCCATATTGCTCTTTCGTTTGGTTAAGCCCACTTCGATCGTATGACCGTGAGCGCACCATTGCGCATTCTCCTTGGAGGAATTCAATCGGTATTCGGTGCTACATATCAGGATCCATCGCCTGATCGTTATCGTAGACATGAATACCTGACAAAACTTGCGGCGATCCAGATACTGCACACGTAGATGATGATGATGACGAAATTATGTCATCATCATCGTTATTTAAAATACTTGACTGTCGTCACCACTTGTATGATTATTTTCGTCTTGAATATACTTCACCATAATTGCTATTTAATTAAGTGCAAAATTTCACGCACACATACACACCCTGAACGAAGATACCTCCCGGTTAGAACTGAAAATTATTTTGCATGCGTAGGTTTTCGTTCGAGCTCAAACGATGTTGCTCATGCGCGCATAGTTTATTTTTATATTTGTAATAGATGTAGTATGCCCACGCTCCTATTAATTGCATAAGTACGATGTGTTCTAAATACGTCCATACACCATCTGAACTATCAAATTCTCGATCTTTTTTTTCTCGCTCTCTTTCTCTTTCGAAGGCGATTCGTTTATGATTCCATGGCATGACGTACCATTCGGTCTCCGTAAAACTGCTATTATATTTAAATCTTATTTTAAACATCAGAAAAGGATCGATGCCAACTCCGTCTCCGACACAATCGCCCGCGGATCCATTGTTCAACCATTCGGCACCGTCGTCGTCGTCGTCGTCGCCGTCCTCGCCGTCGCCGGATCCATCTACGTTTTCTATTTCTCGTCGTCGTTGAAGGCGTCCTCCTCCTCCTCCTAGATAACTTTTATAAATTAAAAGGTCTCTCGATACCGCGGACGATGACGACGACGACGACGTCTCTGATGATGGCGATAAGGGAACCTCTTCCGAATGGTTCTGTTGCTGCTGCTGCCATTGCTGTTGCAGCTGCATGGTAATTAATTCCATACGTTTCCAATCTTTAGAGCGAGAGCATCTTATTTGTTGTTGTTGTTGTGACGACTCGGACTTCGACAATGCCAAAACGTCTTTATTTTCAACAACCTCGAAACATACGAATGCATTCGGAGGATCTACGGGAACCGGATTTCTTTGCCAGGAGGGCACGCTCGGTTTAAATATGTATAGGTAATTATTACATATTAAAGAGTAGGCGAGATATGCTGCGACGGCTGCGGGCGGTCCTTTAGAGTCATTTCGAACAATGAGCATTTTTAATTGCATTCATAGGTTTTTATTGCAGGGCTGCGATGTGTTGTTGTGCGCGCGTACATATGGGGTAGAACATGCGCATTCAGGACACGATTTTATTTGCAGAGGAGGTCCATCTATCTGATCTGCATGCGACGACGATTGTAAGCCATGCGCTAAACAATAGCGATGCGTCCATAATTGTTTTTGCAAATACTCCGGTAATTTATCGAAATTTCTGGCGACGTCTTTACTTGCATGCCTCTCGATATACTCGAGCGGTAATTTCGTAAGATCCTCGACCGTCAACATTCTTCTATATTACAAACGTATATGATTATTAAAATAAACATATCATCTCGTAGACAATTTTCTTATCCCCCTTCCTTAAGAATGCATACTATAGGTTCCTGCATGATTTATATTGACGCCTAAATTTAATATTCTCGAAAGAGCTAACCCGCTCTGCTTTTCGGTATATTCGTCCAGTTTATTGTTCAATTCCTGAATGGCTTCGGGTTTAACTTGAGTTTGAAAGTCTTCAATTTTTAAAATTTTATAATTTTTAGTAGTAAAATGTCTGAGCGACGACGACGATGATGATGATGACGATGTATCCACGGCTTCTGAAGACGATGATGTTGATGCGTTGGGCTTTACGTATTCACCGTTAAACACGAAATTAATTTTAAGAGATCCAAATTTTAACAAACATTTTCTCAAACGTCGCTCTATTAGGGCGAATGCATCTTCTAAAAATTGCATGGGATCTATGTGATATAAATTGACCACAGCACTCGAACGTATCCTGCGGGCGAAAGCCGATTTCAAATCGACCCACACGATATTGTTCGACGTTCTACGTCTTTTGACATTCTTCTTTGATGTTAATCTATCGAAATTTTCAGCAGGATCGTCGACTTCGACGTCGTTCGCATAACCCTCGTCGTCGTCGTCCTTCGCACTAGTATTATCGCCGGATCCATTCTTTTTACTAATACCTGCCCTCTGATCGCCCTATCACGCTTGCTTTTTGCATTAGAAACGATCTGATTACATTTCAGATTTAGCAGCATCGATTCATAGTGACGTTTTCGACCTACGTTGCAAGCACTTTTCAATTGTTTTAAAATTGCACGCGTTGAGGTAGGCGTGTCTGGAATTTTTAATTCGTCCGAAGCTTGAGACATTTTTTTACACTTTCGACACACGATGTTTATCGTTCGAATAATTACACAATAATAAATAGAAAAATATTTTGGATATTCTTTTACCAAGACGACGAAACTATTATTCGTAGTAGGGGAGAAATTTTTTTCAAATACAAACGCAGCACGCAATTTTTCTTATCGACACCTGTAATAAAACCTTGCGGTTATTTCCAGCCTTATTCTTCTTATACTTCATCATAATTGCCTACGACACATCGAGCGTAACATTTTTCAAATTATTAAAGATTACTTGAAACGTCTTGCACGTGTCCGATGAGATAATCCCGAAAACACACTCTTAAAACAAAAACACGTTCGCACCACTTGCGCGCCCTTACGATATTTCGTCTTAGACTAAAACACGCACGCCCCCTACACACCTATACACATAACGATACATACCTTTCTTTTCGAAAATAAAACAACAACAACACCGCCCCCGATCGATATCTACACACACTTTTATCACGAGGGCGGCACGACTTCCACGTTAACTTCACCGACAAACCATACATACCCTACACCCTACACGCACACACCTGCACATACATACCTCTCTTTTATATAATACGCACACCCTTTACAAGATATTTATGATCCTTTTAAAAAGGGCCGGCCAGCTTCTCCATAGCCATACTATCGTTATCCTCAAACCTAACTAATACTAACACACACACACACCTACACATACATGACCTTCACACATACATACTTCTCTTTTCCATAATACACACACCCTTTACAAGATATTTATGACCCTTTAAAAAGGGCTGTCCCAGCTTCTCCATAGTTATACTACTTATATTGTCAGAAATTTAATTAAGAATACCTCATGTAGGAACTGCATTGCAATTTTGCTCTACAAAAGTAAACAATCTATTTATGACCATGAGTATTGTGTATCAGGTGATAGTTTCAAAAATCTACATATTTTGTAAGTCGTGGTGGTTTGTTATATGCTTCTAATATAGTGTACAAAATTCTATATTTTTGTGAAAGACAATTTCGGTTCTTGAGAGAAAAGGGCAATTTATTAATCACAAAAAAACCAATATCAAAAAGGTTTTAACCAATATAGCTGTCAAATATTTTGCGACAAAAATGGACTATTTTTTACCTCAACACCCGGTTAAATCCGAATTTCCTGCTGAAGAATTACATGAAATTCAAAGTATTAAAAAGGTCGTTGAGGTTTTTCTGAAATGTAGAATGCATCATCATTCAAGATTGTATAATTTAGAATTACATGGCAACTCAATCACAATTCGGCAAAAAATGTCCAAACTAGTTTTATTTGATTAAAGGTTAGGTATTGTAATTAATGTTAAGGCGTAACTTTTAGTTTTGTTTGGTTTTATTTTACGGAATGGTTGGAAGGGCGTACAGAGGTCATTTATGGTAATTTAGGTTGTAATACATAAAGTGCAAAACTTTTCTTTGTAAACGAATTTTTAGATTAAACATCATACTATCCGGACAATGGCAAACTTGTAAAGAGTGCTTGTACAATCCACAAGCTTGTAACGCCCAAACAACACGGTTTGTTTTTGGCATGTAGTACCGTAATGAATTTGGTTATTTTAACTCAATTCACCGCTGAAGTTTCAGATAAACAAGGTTAAGTCGATGCGATATATGTTGACCTTTCTAAAGCTTTCGACACTGTCTGCCATGAAATAGTAATGGGAAAACTACAAGCCATCGATTGTAATCCAGCACTTTCCAAATTTTTTAAATCATACTTATGCAACAGAACAAACTTTGTGGAATTAAAAGGTTACAATTAAGATATATATGTTGCGACAAATGGAGTTCCACAAGGAAGCAACCTTGCACCACTTTTTTTTTCTATATTTATCAATGATATAATTACTGGCATAAAAAGTCAAATACTAATTTTTGCAGATTATGTCAAAAATTTTAGGCCTGTTGACAATAGGAGAGATAGGATGATAGGCCACATACTACGGCATGAGGGAATAGTGCGGAATATACTAGAAGCAGAGATAGGAAAAAGAGAAGAAGAGGTAGATCTAGGTTAGACTACTGCACACAGATAGTAAAAGATGTAGGCTGCAGGAATTTCAGGGAGATGTGAGGGCTAGCCCAGAATAGAAATCAATGGAGGTACGCATCCAACCAATCCCAAGATGGATAAACTAATGACGAGAAAATAACTGTGCTTAAACACGATGATTATTATAAGTAATTACAAGAATTGGTTGGGTAACATTCTCGAATAATGTTAAGTGTGTGAAAGGATTTACTAAAAAACCATTATTTCAGCAAATGTCTAAGTGTTGGGGGATCTTGGTAGCCACAGGTTGCTTAACCCCCTTCACTGAATCTCGGTGAAATAGGGCATAAAATTAGAAAACAATAGAAGGTGAACGAGCTGTATACACATGCCGTGCGAGAATTTAAGGGAACTATGTAGGCTAGCTCAGAATATAAATAAGTGCAGGTACGTGTCCAACCACTTTTCAGACGGAAAACCTAATGACGAAAAAATAAGATAAATCTGATGATTAGTATAAACAATTTGTTGTTGGCTGCGAAATATCTGCAATTAATATTGAATGTGCGAAAAGATATATTGGAAAATATATTAAATCGGTAAATGGTTAAGTGTTGGGGGAACTTGGCAGCCACAGGCTTACCTCCCTTCACAACCTTGTAACAATTTTATTTCCTATCAAGATGAGTACATATAATTAATCTATTTATTTAATAAAAAACAATACAATGCATAATAATGTTACACAATCCACTAAATAAATATTAACTATTGTCCAATAAAATATTAGCTTTCAATTCAAATTAAAATTTAATTTATACGGTGACAAAATAAACTTTTTATTTAGTGTCATTCCTAGAGCTCCCTCTGTTAGACAGTTGTAAGGTAATCTTGTTGTCGGGCAGTAACTCGCTTGACACGGGCACTTCCAATACAGCTGTGGTGAAAACAAGTCGAATTGTTCCTTGAACCCGAGGAATGGCGTTTGCAGTTTTTGCGTGTTGGAAGCACGTGCGATTTAAGTTGCTTTAGGAGAATGTCATCTCCGAAGCGCATTTTTGTATTGTCCACTTGCTGGAACATAGCTCGTAGATGACGAGAAATTTTTGGTTGAAGGGCCGTGGTAACAGTAAGTAAAATTTGATTCTGTAACCATATTAAGTAAAGATTTTCAGTGCAACTTTACATATAACATGCAATTTTACATATAGTATTCAACTTTACTTATAGTATTCAACGTTTGATATAATATTTATTTTGGAAATAATGGTCGTAATTTTAATTTATACGTAACGCAACCTTAATTAATATGCAGTTTGTTAATGGTATGAAAATTGGAAATGATGTTTAGCTTTGAAAAAACATACAACCTTTAGTTAACAGGAGTTTGGTTTAACGTAATTTTAATAAATGCACTAGAAGAAACTATTAGAATTTACGCTTTGGTCGAGTGTGGATCTGACAAGTATCAATTACTTAAAATGATGCCGTGATGTAGTTTGAAGCTTCAGGAAGCAGCAAATTTACTTGTACTGAATTGGAGATTCCGTTATTTAAATGCTGACGCAAGACGCCTAGCAGGTATTTTTCTGTCAGAAGAGCATCTGGTATGTAGAAATCTGTTTTCGTATGTTGGTTGAATTATGGATATAGTAGATAGATAATTTTTTGTTTAATCAAGTTATTTGAACTTCAAAATAGGTCAAGGACAGACTATATATATTTTTCAATATTATGTAACAGGAACCTGTAATTTTACATTTCTAAATCTTTTATTAATACACTGAAACAAAGGAAGATGTCATTATGTGATACAGAAAGTAAATTCTTCTATTTAAGAAAATTATAAATTATTTATTGTGAGGTTACGGTAGATCTACTTAAACCGACAGATAATGTTATTTGTAAGTAATTGCTCAGAAAGCAACTTCAGACTTAATCATTCTTAACAAAATTTGGCTAGATATTTCTTATAGAGATAATCACATTTTAAACTGGAAGGTACTGACTATACCCAGTGTTTTTGTAATTTATTTTCATGAATTAAATTAATTTAAATTATATATAAAAAACTGAAAAGATGTTTGTAAAAAGCCCGTTAACTGAATACAAGAGGAATAGATTTTTATTTTGATCAAGACTATTTTTTTTAATTAGAATGAATGAAAGTTGATTCGAATTGAATTTTAAAATTTTGAGTATAAATGCACAAACAGTGCTATTCTTTGTTTAATCTGTTCACAGGTGTAGCAGTGAAATACAAAGGTCAAAGTCGAGCCATAAGGTAAAAAACTTTAGGGATTATGTTGTCTTTAATAAATTGTATAGCGGTTATAGAATAAAGGTTTCCGCATTCGCCTTGTACAAGGGACTTAAGTAAGGTCTTCTCAGTACAGAAAAATACGGTGGCGCCTTATTCTTCATATTTTTGGTCGCAATCCAACCCCGACCCACAGCTCATGTTCCACCCAGAGCATATAGTTCGACTAGCCGCTTTGCCTTTGAGATTTCCACAACTTCGGGCCATTTTCCATCAGAACTTGCGGTCGGCTCTATTCTCTTACTGGAAATTCTCGTAAAATAAAATCCCATAATAAGTAAAAAGGCTATAACCTCTGAAGGTCGAAGAAATAGGGTATATATTTGTAAAACAATAGAAGGTGACCGAACGGCATCTAACAAGAAAGAATAGCGCCTATGAGGAAAGACAACAAACATAGAACAAGAAGAAAATTGTCGAAAGCATATGTGTGGAGCACAGCACAGTATGCCTATGAAATACGGGCAGTCTGAAACGCAGACAGAAAAACGGTAGCAGCCTTTTGAAATGCTGTGCTTCAGATGTATGAGGACGATAGCATGGATAGACAAAGATAATAACAAATAGATTATAGAAATAGTAGGGGAACAAGGATATCTGGGGAAAAAGATAAGAGAAATAGAAGGATTTTTGGGTAATAGTGTGGGATATATTACAAGCAGAGATAGGAAAAAAGAGGTAGATGCTGACCTAGATCAGATAGTGATAGATGCGGACTGTGAAAATTTCAGGGAAATCTGTAGGTTAGTTTAGAGTAGGAAACAATGATGGTACGCGTCTAACCAGTTCCAGGACTGAAGACCTAATGATGATGACAATATAGCTGTCTGTGAAGCCTTGTATTTCTGATTGGTACATTTACAATAATTTGTCATCAAATGTAAACAAATGCAATACAATGCGCTACACATCAAGTCAAAACAATTTCATTCAAATACACCATATCCGCCATTGAGCTTATTGAGAAAATAACCATTAAAGATTTAGGCATTACGTTTGATAAAAAATTTTTGTATAACAAAATCAGCAACCAAAGCACTAAGATTTATAATAAGACAAAACTTTAACCAGGAAAAAACTTTACGCGTACTTTATTTTAGTTATATGTCTGTTCTATTCTTCAATACCTCCCCTTAGTTTGGAACCTTCTAAATGATAAATAGAAAGTATGCAAAGAAAAAGTACTTAAATTTTAAACTGTATGGTACTTATCCCTCGAGGGGTATAGATCAAAAAATTCTTTCAGAACGCTTTAAATTGCCTTCGCTACAAGAATGTAGGACATGTAGCAACATCAGGTTAAAACTTGCTCACTAGTTGAATCATAGTAAAAAAATTTGGGTTGCTGGTTCAAATTGGGTTAATTCAAACTGCTAGGCCAATTTGGGCCATTGAGTGTTTGGGCATATCCCATATTGAGTAGGTCACTGAGTCTTATGGGTCGCTTTTAGGGTGATCCATTTCACCTTTGTTTGAGTATAGTACATTAGACTAAAATCCAGTACTCTTATAATATATCTATCTTGTGTTTCAATAAAGGCATGAAATAGCTGCTTATATTTAGTTGTTATATTTGATAGAAACTTTTCGATGCGAGACGTTTGCGAGACTGGCAATATACCTCGTGAGATACAAACACAAACGCCAGTATCGTCTCGATTGTTTCGTATTCGAGACGATATTTGCGAGACTCTCATGAACGAAACTTATCACGGGCTATATTGTTACTATTGTTATAGAAAGTAGCAAATTCATGTTATCTAATTAATACAAGACGTAATGTGTATAAAATGTGATTAAAAATGTTAATTTGTATTGCTGAAAATTAGGATTTTTGCTAAAATCATCATGATCATCTGATTTCTCGCACTTGCAAACCTAGATCTACATAAAATTCTGAATAAAACACATAAATAATATTGTGTTAATTTTTCACTTAAAACTACAAATATTAGAGAACAATTTTATTCCATTTAAATAGTTCAGATATTCTTACAATTAAAAAGTTTGAATTTACAATCCCGCAAGCGCAGAATAAGCGACGCAACGGGCAGATGGTAACCCTTATCTTTAATACAGATTTTAGCGCGCCCATCTGTCAATGACGTCACACAATATGCAAATTAATAAGCATAAATGACGGAATATATATCAAATTGGCAAACAATTTGTAAAGATTGAATACTCACATGAATAGGTCCAGCTTCCTACGGAATACGTTAAAGATGGCGTCTCACAGGATAGCTTCCTTCAGGGTTGCTAGGAGCCCCCTTCAAGATAATTTACGGATGGTGCGCCTAGCGTCTTTGGATAGTCCTCCGACTAGCTTCGGCGGTCGTGGGTTGCTCCCAGGTCGTATCCAAATTCCTATATGTAGCGGGAACGATAAGGTACAGGTATAGGGACGACAAACAAAGATAACAGAGGAAATCTACATAAATAAAATAAAGATACGATACCAGGTACGACCACTGCACTCCAAGTTCAAAGGAAAAAAGCCACGTTTTTGCGTCTCCCGGAAAAACTCCCCACTTTTGTTCCTTACACGCGTCGGCGCGAAGTTCGTCCAACCCACTTCTGACGTGACGGAAATACGCGCACCAAGTCTTTGAAATTTATGGCGCGAAAACTCCCGCACAGCAAGACTAAACTAAAAAATATTTAGTGCCAAAATTGGCACGTAACAATATATGCTATTTAATTATTTACAATCAAATGTCATTACAAAGAGACAAGTTATGCATTCCGACAATGTATTACAAAGAGAGGCAAATACCGCCGTTTTCTTTCATTTCGTGGCCCTTCCAGTTCGTATAGAGTTATATGGTATAAAAGAACACTATCTTTGTTTAACTTAAAGATACTACAATCACGAACTTTTAATGGCAACCGGTAAAAAATGGAAGACTATTATAAACCTAAACACAATCTACTCCTTTCTTAACTAAAATGGAGTATAGAACGATAATAAAAATCGCCGCTACAATAACAATAGTTTAAAAGTTTTAAGTCCTAATCAAACACGACGAATATACTATTAAAAATAAATATCAGTTTAATGATGGAGACAATGTATCTACAAATTGGACAGTTTAAATAATTGTACTATTAATTTTGTTGTAATTAGTTCGTTTAATCAACCGGCGTAAACTTAGCAGACACAAACACGCTGCTTAGCAGCGAATTTCAAAACACATTAAATCATATAAATCGTATAAAATGCGCTGCTCTTCAATTTTAATTAATCTTATTAGAATGCCACAAATTCAAATTATGAACAACTTTATTAACTATTCTTGAGCGAATTTATAATTTCATACACCTTCAGTCCCGCTAAATAAAACAGTTTGTTTCACAGATTTTTATTTATAAAACACGATTATTAATAACATACAACGGAACAATTTAAAGTAAATAACATAAAACATATTAAATAGCAATTCGTCTTTAAACCCGGAGATACACGATTATTCTAATGCACTAGATATTTAGAAAGGTATATATAGAATGAAACAGATGAAAAAATCACACACACAATATGCGCAACAAACCCCGAAAAAAACTTCGAGGTTAAAGTTGTCGATTATGGTCTAACTATAAATATTCATATCCGTTTTTTTTAAAACTGCGTGGGTTTGATCCGAGCCAAACTCTTTAGGACGATCCGTAGCAAGCCCTGAATAGAAGTAACATACCCGCAATTCAGGCAAAAATAGAATACCACGAGCAAATCTTCGAGTTTAGTGTAGCCGATTCTAGTCTAACTATAAAAATTCATAACCGTTTTTTCTTTAAAACTGCGTAGGTTGGACCCGATACAAACTTTATAACACGATCCGTTGCAAGCTCCGAATAAAACAAACATACCCGCAAATCAATCAACAACAGAATACCACGGGAAAAACTCCCAGATTAAAGTTGTCGATTTTGGCCTACTAAAAATTCAGAACCGTTCCTTTTCTGGGTTGGGTCTAATCCAATCTCTTTAGGACGATCCGCAGCAAGCCCCGATTAAAAGAAAGATGCCCGCAATTCAGGCAAAAACAAAATACTACGAGTAAATCTTCGAGTTTAAGGTTATCGATTCAGTTCTAACAATAAAAATTCATAACCCTTTTTATTTTAAAACTGCGTAGGTCCGATCCGATCAAAATTCTTTAGAACGATTCTTAGCAAGCCTCGAATAAAACAAACATACCTGCAATTCAGGCAAAAGCAGAACACCATGGGCAAAACTTCAGGTCTAAAGTTGTCGATTCTGGTCTAACTATAAAAATTCATAACCATTTTTTCTTTAAAACTGCGTAGGTCGGATCCGATCCAAACTCTTTAGAAAAATTCGCAGCAAGCCCAGAATAAAAAAAGCATACCCGTAATTCAACTAACTATAAAAATTCATAACCATTTTTCTTTAAAACTGGGTAGGTCGGACCCGATTCAAACCCTTTAGGACGATCCATAGCAAGTCCCGAATAAAAGAAACATACCCGCAATTCAATCACAACAGAATATCATGGGCAAAACTTTGAGTTTAAAGTTGACAATTCTGGCCTAACTATAAAAATTCAGAACCGTTTATTTTTTTAAAACTGCGTAGGTCAGGTCTGATTCAAAATTGACATAAAATAACCGCCAAATAGTATAAGTACTGATAACCCAAAAACTATAGAAGAGCTACAGAGATACTCGGTCTCTCTACAAAACTCCATCGTAGAGTCCTTTGAACAGGCATGCCCGGTCAGGACAGATTCTACTCGCTCCAGTACTCCATGGTGGGGCGCGGAGCTACAGAAGCTGAAAAAGACCCTGGGCAAACTGTTTAATAAGGCAAAGAACACCAGAAGTATGGCTGACTGGGAGGCATATAAAAGCCACCAGCGACTATACAAAACGACAATTAGAAAACGACAGAGAGACTCATGGAAGACCTTCTGTAACTCAGTCGAGTCTACCAATGCAATCTCTCGCATTAACAGGATCTTGTCCAAAGACCCTCGTCATCAACCATGCTGTCTGAAACGTGTGGATGGTACATACACCACCAACGAGGCAGAAACAGCGGAGTTACTCGCGGACACGCACTTTCCAGGCAGTGTCACACGACCTTTGTCTTACGGGTTGGATCAACCCAGCTCGGCCCCTAACGGGGCCGACTGGGAGGTTTCAAACCGGGTAGTGGATGAGAGAAAAATTAAATGGGCTATCTCAACTCTCAAACTGTTTAAGTCCCCTGAAAGGGATGGCATCTTCCCCGCCCTACTACAGTGAGGAGTGGAGAGGCTGACACCGTTCCTTGTGGTACTTTTTAGGGACTGTATTGCTTTTAGATACATCCCCAGCAGTTGGAGAGAGGTTAGAGTTGTCTTCATTCCTAAACCAGGCCGGAAGGACTACTCCCAGGCTAAATCCTACAGACCGATCAGTCTCACGTCTTTTCTGCTAAAGACCTTGGAGAGATTGTGCGACAATGATATGAGGGAGAGGATAATGCTTTCTTATCCACCTCACCCAAATCAACACGCCTTTATACCAGGTAAATCAACGGAATCTGCCCTGCACGCTGTTGTAGGACGGATCGAAAAAACCCTAGACAATAACATGTCCGCCTTAGGCGCATTTATTGATATTGAGGGTGCGTTCAGCGAAACTACTTTCGCAAGCATCGATAGAGCTCTACGGACACATGGAGCTGAGGACACCCTTCGGCAGTTTACCATGCAGATTCTGCAATGTCGACGGGTACACATAAATGTGGGAAACCTCAGTAATTAGGGTGGTGGATAAAGGCTGTCCCCAGGGGGCGTGCTGTCACCGCTACTATGGAATTTAGTAGTGGACAGCCTTCTCCAACGTCTTAATGAGGCAGGTTTCTTCACGATAGGTTACGCCGACGACTTAGCTATTCTAATAGTCGGCAAATTCGAACAAGTGCTGTGTAATTTGATGCAAGCAGCACTAAGGATCACGGAGCTCTGGTGCTCCGATAACTTTTTAACCATCAACCCCAACAAAACGGCGTTGGTGTTGTTTTCCAATAAAAAGAAGCTGACGGTAACTAAATTGCCAATGCTCTTCCAAACTTCCCTGCCCTTATCAGCAGAAGTCAAGTATCTGGGCATTATACTTGATAAGAAGCTGAACTGGGCCAAACACCTACAAATGAAAACTAGCAAAGCCAACCAAGTGTTCTGGCAATGCAAACGTGCCATAGGCAAACTTTGGGGTCTTCCACCAAAGGCTGTCCTGTGGCTATACATCATGGTAGTAAGGCCGATGCTCTGTTATGGCGCTGTAGTCTGGTGGCGCAGGACCAGACTGGCCCATACAGTCCAAGACCTTACTCATATCCAAAGGGTGGCCTGTCTAAACATTACAGGTGCATTGCGTTCCACACCTACTGCAGCCTTAGAAGCCATCTTAGGCCTCACTCCGCTGGACCTACATGTGGAGGAGGAGGCTTTGAGAGCGGCAATGAGGCTGCGATTCAAAGGTCTATGGATCGATAAGGGAGGCGGTGGTAGACACCACAACATACTAAGAGAGGCGGTGCAGAACACCCCTATCTTGGGAGGAATGGTTGATTCAATCGCACCCATATTCATTTCCAGGAGGCGCTTTGGGGTTTGTCTAAACACTGAGGACGCCTCCTTAACGGAGATCTCCATCTACACAGATGGCTCCAAAACAAATGAAGGTACCGGGGCAGGCATTTTCTCCGATGACCTAGACCTTCAGGAGTACATGGTAACGAACAGGCAGATTCTTTGGCGAGGCAGGGAGCGGCTCGGGGTTTTGTCGGCCCTGAGCCATCGGTTGCTATTGCGCCATCTGTGGTGTTCTCCATGATAAGACAAATAACCCACCGCCGTCACAAGGATAGGTGGGCTTGTACATTAAGCTGCCGGCAGGCAAAAATGTTTATAAGGTCTCCCATGACCAAAATAGAAAAATTTGTCATACGCTTGCCAAGACAGAAACTACGGCTACTAGTAGGTATTCTGTCCGGGCATTGCACTTTAAGGAAGCACCTGCACAGGATGGGTCTGTCAGACAACCCCACCTGTCGCGGCTGTCAACAGGAGGATGAGACGGCGGAGCACATTCTGTGCACCTGTCCGGTACTCGCCCGACTTCGAGGATCCATGCTGGGGGACTTTTGGCCCGAGAAGGCCGGAATTCGAGATACCCCCTGGTCCGACATCCTCAAATTCACCTGCAAGGTCGGGTGGTTGAGCAATGAAGGACCAACCAATGGGCCCACCAGGAGGCCTAAGTGCGCGTGGCTTTAAGTCACCCTTCCCAAGTTAATCAATCAATCAGTATAGGTGTACCACCTCCTTGAAATCTCCATAATTTAAAAAAAATATACCACTCAAGGCTTACAAAACTATATAGAATAAACAATATAATTAATTAATATTTATGGGCTATGACATAGTCATTTTTCACAGAATATTGCTTTTCCAGGGATAATGCATGCCCACTATTTTTTGTTGCTGTGGCAGGTCCTTCTTTCCTGTTTTGTCGGTAATAGATGAAACGGTTATGAACGATAACAGCATATATCTGAAATATAGATACCATAAAATACTGTGCAGTAGTTATCGCAGATTGCAATAAAGTGGGCATGTTGAATTACATCCGTTCTGTTTTGTTAAAAACTTCTTTAATAAACATTTCAGAGAATATGGATTGATAAGATTTGTATATCTTTTTTTGGAGTCTAATGGCATTTAGAAAAAAAAACTCAAGACTATTTAATATGTTTTAAATATTTTTGTTCTGCAGAAGTTATTTGGTACAAGCGGCGAGTATATAGCGCAGGTGAATGTTAAATTTCTTAGTATCATATTATGAATTTTTATAGTTAGACATGAATCGGCAACTTTAAACTGGAAGATTTGCTCGTGGTTTTCTGTTTTTACTTGAATTGCGGGCATGTTTCTTTTATTCGGGGCTTGCTGCGGATAGTCATAAAGAGTTTGGATCGCACTCGACCTACGCAGTTTTAAAAAAAGAAACGGTTCTGAATATTTATAGTTAAACCAGAGTAGTACATTATGGGCGTAATCACCGCCTCATTTCCACCAGCATCCTCATTTCCACACACATCTGGACCAAAAAGTTTTCTTCGACTAACCATTTTTCATCTTTCGAGATAAATATATCTTAAATTTTTCATCTTTCGAGATAAATGAGCATCCTCATTTCCACACACGAGATAAACCTATTTTTAAGATTTTTTTTTACCGCTCACATTCTGGACCAAATAGTTTTCTTCGTCTAACCATTTTTCATCTTTCGAGATAAACCTATCTTGTTTGGTATCAATTAATATTAGATTTTCTCAGCTACCCGAATTTCTAAGAATTTTTAGATAGCATCATCCCCAAGGGAGCTACCCTCATTTTAAAATTTCTTACCTGTAGCGACTTTTGAGCGTTCTTATAAATTTTTTAGTCATGCGATACATCTTGTTAGTCTAAAATTTTATGCAGAATTCGAATCTGCAAACAGATTTGAAATCGGACTACTTCTTGCAAAGTTTCACTTTAAGCTCTCAAACCTCTTTAAAAATTTTTGCTCGTATGTATTTAACTCCATTTTTTAAAACCTTTTTCGTTATCCAAGATATATGCTTTAACCAAACACTTAGAGGTAGTAACACAAAATTAAGCACGCAAAATTTTAATAATTTATTTTATCCAATTTACAGTTTAATAAACTTATAGAATACAATTTTTACAAAGTATAACATTATTTCCTGTGTGTAGCCGAATCCAAGTAGTTTAACCTGTAACAAAAAAGAGATTAATGTGTTGTTTAAATAGACCTGTAATAAAAAGAGATTAATGTAAAAAAAGAGGAAACGTGTTTTCAGTCAATAAGACATATTGTTGTTAATCTAACAATATGTTTTACCGTCCGAAAAACAGCTATCAATTTTCAGGTTTAAAATTTTACCAAGTACGTAACACGTAATCCAGCAAATATTTTAGAAAACACCATATCGCTTCAAAACTACTGTCTTTACAATCATGCGAAATACCAGTGAAAGCCGTATATAATTTCTTTCTATTAATTATTGACTGTATATTTGGGAATACAAGAAATATGTTTCAATGACGTACATTAGAAACCCCCGCATAATTACTTGTAGATTAATAATAACACAAGGTACTTTCTACAGTGTTCGCATCTATCACCAAATCTTGCTTTAAATTTGTAATACCTTGTTAATGCAATTATAATAGTGAAAGCGGATACCTCCTGCTACATTCTTATAAAGGTAAAACGGTGTTTTATATCATGCTATTGTTTACAGGATAGTTGCTAATAAAGAATTAAATTTTAAAATACTTCTACATAATATAATAATGTTTTACAAAATTAATATAAAAGTTCAAAAATAATATTCTTTAAAATACAAACGTTCTGTTTGGTGCAGTTCAGAAAATACTAACCATGTTAATTAGTGAATTACCGATTTAGATTCTAATAAATAGAAATTTTGTGGATGACATCATTAACTACCTAAATTTCAGAATTAACAAAATGTAATAAACCAGATTAAGTACTGTTCAATAATAATCAGAGTGAAAGTAAATGGGTCTTATTACATATTGATATCCTACATCATCAATTACCTAAATTACCTTACGTGACGCGGTAGAAGCATTATAACGCAAATTCCGGAAACTTCCAATGTAGTATTAATTCATTTGTAGCTCGTAATCCAACAAATATTTTAGATTCTTAACGAACATGTGAAAGCTGTTTAAATTTCTTCTCTAAACAAATGCGGTTATTACAATAGGAAAGTACGCTAAATGCAAGTCAATTAACAGCAATTTAATAGTGTTTACTGACCTACCTTAATTGTTTGTACAAGGAAACACAATAAAATATATACAAATATAGTAACTACCTTATTTATTTATGCCCCATGTGTAGCTTGCTGTACTATTAGGACCAGGGTATGCAGACTTTAACACCTCCATCTCGCACGCTTTACACGTATGTTGGTTGTTTCGTACAAGACCCTTTAACAACTGGCGGAGCTGAACGTTTACTGCTTAATGACATACCGTGCTGTTTTTCCTTGTGTCGCTGTGAGCTATTCTTGTAAAAGCGATACTGCAAGACCCAGAGCTTAAGTACTTTGCCGTCGACGGATGTATAAGCTTAACCGTGGACGATGATACACCACGACATTTGTTCTGGTGCCGTTTGAGAACATTTTTCCAGGTATAGGAAGCACCGCAAGAGATGCACTTAAAAACGTTTGCAGATACCATTTTAGTACAAAACAAAACCTGCACTATAGCACTTTGGTTAAACTTGTAAGCGAACTAACTAAAAAGCTTACTCGAGCGTACCTGATTTATGTTCCTTATAGAATGCATACCGAAGGTTTCCGAAGACGACCGAACGATGTAGAGGATTCACCGGGGAACTAAATGACGTCATAATCCCCGCTGCTCGTCCAATACATTTAGCGCCAATGCATGCACCTGGTTCGCTTCGTCGATGGTGCGAGTGCAGTTAGTAGAAACACCGGAAAACGTCTTCCATGTTATACGGATCGCGTGCATATTAAAAATCCAAAAGGGTGATAGCACACGCACACAAATTGTGTGCAAGTCGTGCTGTAGAAGATGCAGTGCTACTATAACCAAAAACACTTTAAACCATTACTAAGGAAATACCAACTTGTTGTCTACAGGATACTTACTAATAAAGCAATTTAATTTTAAATAACTTCTACGTCATATTTTAGGAAATGGTGGGCTTGAATATTTTCTAAATGAATCACCGAGCGAAAGTATATGCTTAGCAGTATTTAAATTAACTATTAATTTCCCATTTTTACGACCATAGTTAATTATAGATTAAAATTTAATTTGTGCACGTTCGAGCTTCTCGTAAACTAACATATTTTATAGCAACAATGCGCTGTATAATACATGCATACCCTTCGTCGCGCTACTGCTATTCTTGTAATTGCTAGAAAAGTCACTCTCTTTTTACTGTTAGGACTGGGCAAAGCACCAATTTTTTATACTTTCTATAGCACATCGCGCGCTTTTCGTATGATAATTAAATTTTGCTTCTGTAGGCTTTACACTTTCGCATAGCGGTCGACCGCACGTAATGATTTCTAGAACCGGTAAGTACTCGATATCGCCCAAATAGAGAATTAGATGCTCGATGTCTGTCAACTTCCAATTCCCTCGTAAAGGTAGAAAAACTCAGTCAATCATCCATTAAACTTCAACCCGCTCCTGTTCTGATAATTTACAAACATTTTCAAACAACAATGGGCCGAGAATTTTAAACCTCCGAGGGATCTTTAAGTCGTGATCAATTACACATCCGAGCTACGCGTAAACTAACATATTTTGCAGCAACTGTATAATACATGCATACCCCTTCTCTGCGCTACTGCTATTCTTGTAGTTGCTTGGAAAAGTCAGTCGCCCTTTTTACTGCTAGGGCTGCTAAAAAACACCATTCCATACTTTCTTTATAAGTGTAGCACATCGCGCACTTTTTGTCGGATAATTAAATTTTTGTTTATGTAGGCCTTTACACTTTCGCTTATTTAAACATCTAAAACGACCGATTAACCACTTTCGATTATTCTAACGGGGAACCACCATACATCCCACCGCACCGTTCTTTTTGAATCCAACGATCCTATGGGCTTCCGCACACTAACACCTGACGTATCTTTCCTACTAGTTGTTAAACAAAAACTACCGGTATCGCCATTGTGGACGTAAGCAGATGTTTGTGGATGTGTACGAGAATATGTCATATACATTAATCAGTCTAAGCTATTTTATTTAGTCCAAGAAAATTATTATTTTTCTAATCCACAATTAATAATCGCCTTTATAGGTTCCACATTTCTACCATTACCCAATGACTTTAATTTCTTATTGGAGAGAATCCTTATTCTCCCGCGCACTGCTGCGTAGTTGCATGCTCACCCCTTTTGGGAATATATGCTCGTTATAGGTTGTAAGACCCTCGGTTTTGCTTAACTACAATTCGTGAGACCCCTTTAATTTTTTTAATCGTATCTTTCTCGCCTACAATACAGTAGGACTTAACATTACTACCAACAAATTCTAATACTGGACCCCCATTAAATATGTTTTTAATTTCCCCTACAACTTTTTTTGTTGACAAGTGTTATATTGTATTTATTATACGCGGGTAGTCACTCTTTTAAGATAAATATATTTTGCTAGGTATCAACTAATATTAAATTTTTTTAGGGATCCCAAATCTGTAAATAAATTTTAAATAGAACCACCCCATACAAAGTTATGCCTTTTAATGACCCCAAACTTCTAATTTTTACCCATCTTTATTTAACTCCATCTTTAAAACCCTTTTTTGCTACGCAAGACATATGCTTTAACCAACCGTTTCCCTAGAAATCTAAAACCGCAGTGTCCCGCGAATACCACGTGGAGATAACACGTATACTCTGTCAACCAGGATTTGGAAGGTGGGAGAAGAACTTAAAAATTATGGAATCTTAAAACTGATATATACAATAGATTTACAAATCCATACAAATATAAACAACTATCTTATATCTTTACGCCCCCATGCGTAGATTGTTGTACTATTAGGAATGATGTACCTTTTGTCATCTTCCTCGATAAACTAATTTTATTAATAAGCTGCGTATGCAAATCGTATTCTTTACCCGGATACATACGCAGGCAAGTACTCCACACCAAATAAAGAATTGGATGCTTGGTGACTGTTAACATCCGCTTCCTTCGTGTACGCCCAGACATATCCCAACCCATGCGCACCCCTGCGCATGCACACCCCTGCCCATGCGCGCCCATGCGCGTGCGCACCCCTGCCCATGAGCACCCTTTCTGTGCGACTGCTATTTCGGGTAACGTTACAGCCTTTTATAAATAAAGAACAATGTTATATACTATTATAAAATGTTTATTCTGACATTATACATAACAAATTTTAAAAATATTTAATACCAAGCATGGAGTCATTTAACTTAATTTTAATACAATTACTTTATGTTTGTTTGCACTGGTTTTAATTTTATCTAA
The DNA here is from genome assembly GCA_036346225.1 of Platerodrilus igneus. Taxonomy (NCBI): domain Eukaryota; kingdom Metazoa; phylum Arthropoda; class Insecta; order Coleoptera; family Lycidae; genus Platerodrilus; species Platerodrilus igneus. The sequence goes on from JARFIW010001588.1 coordinate 157,864, forward strand.
TTTTATTCGCAGCTTAAAATTTAAATCGACACCCAAGTCTTCTATCTCCTTTTCTAACCAATAGTTTGATACATAAAGACCGTCTAGGTTTTCGAATTGTAAAATGTACCGAAGTTTGCCTCTATATTTAAAGTCTTTGATTCCACCGACAACCAGATCCATTCCTTCGTGTAATTCTTGCAGCTTGTGACAATCTTTTAATCGCAGCTTTCCCACTATATCCTGCATACGTATCTTGTTAGCTTGATCGACTTCTTCTTGTCGGTATTGGAGGAAATCCTTTTTCTCCCACACACCGTTGTGTAGTTGCATATCCACCACTTTTGGGAATATATGGTTGTTATAGGTTGTAAGACCCTCGGTTTAAATGATCCGAAAGGTTCTTTACTAGGTAAATATACAATGTTTAGCGGAACCCCCTTGCGTGTGGTGTACGCCAAGGTTACGAAACCCGCATTCCTTAGTTCGTCTTTGTTATCTGCCATTTTGATAAATACGTTTTAGAATAACCTTTTAAAAGTATACTGATTTAGTACCATCCTTTTCTGCAAGAACACCTACATAACTAAAAGAGTCTTTCTTACTAACCGCAAATGCATACAGCTTGTACAACCCGGATGTATCTAAGTCAGTCCATCGACACATAAAATAATCTTTTAATTCTTCCTCATTTTCTTTAATAAGATGTTCTTTGTCTAACACATCTTTGTATTGTTCGCGTATTGTCGCAGTGTTTTCCATGTAGTCCAATTTTCGCCTTTTTGCATCCATTTCCTCTAATTCCAGTTGTCTTTTCCTTCCACTTACAGCGTATGGCATGCATAATGGGACAATTTCCTTTAGCGTAAACGGATAGAGTTTACTACCAATATTTGCGCGTTGTCGTACAACCTCTGGGCGAATGTTAGGTGTATTTATCAATTCCAATTCCGAAATGACTATTTCTTTTGGAATTGTAGAATATGGTGTTGCAGATTGTGTAAAATATGTACTACCTGCTTTAATGTAGCACTTGTGTAAGATTTTTATTTTATCTTGGCTGTCTTCCTCCTCTACTATCTCCAAATAATTTACGGGTAAATAGTTAAAACTAAAAGCCGAAAGCATATACTTTATCAATGTTTCCCTTTCTTTTGGTTTTTCGGACAACTTAATTTGCAAGCCCGTCAATTTCTTTGTATTACCATTACCCCAATACACGTACTGTAGCAGGTTATTATACACTAAACAGCAGCTATTTTGTAGCTTGTCCGATAGCTTACTCCACATTTTGGCAAGTGGTGCCGAGTACATTGGCGCCTTTAGGAAGTATAACTTACTATCTTCCAATAACGTTAAACAGTCTTTTAAGGGATTATACACCCGTTCCGCACTGACATGGTTTCCAATTGCACAATTGTATATTGTCGCTTCCAATCGCGTAATACCATGTTCTTTGGCCAAAGTAGATGCAAAAGTTTCCCTTAAACGTACATCTGGACAACGTAAAAATCTAGTATATGATTGCCAAGTTGTTTATTAACACAAGGACTTGTTATCTGACACACAAATTTGTTGTATATCTTAATTTTTGCATTGGTTGTTAGCCATGTTAAACAATCAATTCCTACAGTTTTATCGTTGTCAACTATAATATTACACTTTTCTTCGTATTCGCCCTTATAGCAAAAGTTATGGTTTGTAGTTAAATAATTACACATCTCCATCTTGCTAAATATACCCGCAAAATCTTGGGTTACATCCATGTCAAAAAGATAGAAATAATCTTTTTCGAGTTCGTCTAATATATCTGGTAGTTCCTCCAATAAAGTTTCCAACTTAGCATCTGTCAGATAACAAGTCCTTGTGTTAATAAACAACTTGGCAATCATATACTAGATTTTTACGTTGTCCAGATGTACGTTTAAGGGAAACATTTGCGTCTACTTTGGCTAAAGAACATGGTATTACGCGATTGGAAGCGACAATATACAATTGTGCAATTGGAAACCATGTCAGTGCGGAACGGGTGTATAATCCCTTAAAAGACTGTTTAACGTTATTGGAAGATAGTAAGTTATACTTCCTAAAGGCGCCAATGTACTCGGTACCACTTGCCAAAATGTGGAGTAAGCTATCGGACAAGCTACAAAATAGCTGCTGTTTAGTGTATAATAACCTGCTACAGTACGTGTATTGGGGTAATGGTAATACAAAGAAATTGACGGGCTTGCAAATTAGTTGTCCGAAAACCAAAAGAAAGGGAAACATTGATAAAGTATATAACATTGTTCTTTATTTATAAAAGGCTGTAACGTTACCCCGAAATAGCAGTCGCACAGAAAGGGTGCTCATGGGCAGGGTGCGCACGCGCATGGGCGCGCATGGAGGTGTGCATGCGCAGGGGTGCGCATGGGTTGGGATATGTCTGGGCGTACACGAAGGAAGCGGATGTTAACAGTCACCAAGCATCCAATTCTTTATTTGGTGTGGAGTACTTGCCTGCGTATGTATCCGGAGTAAAAGAATACGATTTGCATACGCAGCTTATTAATAAAATTAGTTTATCGAGGGAAGATGACAAAAGGTACATCATTCCTAATAGTACAACAATCTACGCATGGAGGCGTAAAGATATAAGATAGTTGTTTATATTTGTATGGATTTGTAAATATATTGTATATATCAGTTTTAAGATTCCATAATTTTTAAGTTCTTCTCCCACCTTCCAAATCCTGGTTGACAGAGTATACGTGTTATCTCCACGTGGTATTCGCGGGACACTGCGGTTTTAGATTTCTAGGGAAACGGTTGGTTAAAGCATATGTCTTGCGTAGCAAAAAAAAAGGGTTTTAAAGATGGAGTTAAATAAAGATGGGTAAAAATTAGAAGTTTGGGGTCATTAAAAGGCATAACTTTGTATGGGGTGGTTCTATTTAAAATTTATTTACAGATTTGGGATCCCTAAAAAAATTTAATATTAGTTGATACCTAGCAAAATATATTTATCTTAAAAGAGTGACTACCCGCGTATAATAAATACAATATAACACTTGTCAACAAAAAAAGTTGTAGGGGAAATTAAAGACATATTTAATGGGGGTCCAGTATTAGAATTTGTTGGTAGTAATGTTAAGTCCTACTGTATTGTAGGCGAGAAAGATACGATTAAAAAAATTAAAGGGGTCTCACGAATTGTAGTTAAGCAAAACCGAGGGTCTTACAACCTATAACGAGCATATATTCCCAAAAGGGGTGAGCATGCAACTACGCAGCAGTGCGCGGGAGAATAAGGATTCTCTCCAATAAGAAATTAAAGTCATTGGGTAATGGTAGAAATGTGGAACCTATAAAGGCGATTATTAATTGTGGATTAGAAAAATAATAATTTTCTTGGACTAAATAAAATAGCTTAGACTGATTAATGTATATGACATATTCTCGTACACATCCACAAACATCTGCTTACGTCCACAATGGCGATACCGGTAGTTTTTGTTTAACAACTAGTAGGAAAGATACGTCAGGTGTTAGTGTGCGGAAGCCCATAGGATCGTTGGATTCAAAAAGAACGGTGCGGTGGGATGTATGGTGGTTCCTGTAGAATAAGCGAAAGTGGTTAATCGGTCGTTTTAGATGTTTAAATAAGCGAAAGTGTAAAGGCCTACATAAACAAAAATTTAATTAACCGACAAAAAAGTGTGCGATGTGCTACACTTATAAAGAAAGTATGGAATGGTGTTTTTTAGCAGCCCTAGCAGTAAAAGGGCGACTGACTTTTCCAAGCAACTACAAGAATAGCAGTAGCGCAGAGAAGGGTATGCATGTATTATACAGTTGCTGCAAAATATGTTAGTTTACGCGTAGCTCGGATGTGTAATTGATCACGACTTAAAGATCCCTCGGAGGTTTAAAAATTCTCGGCCCATTGTCGTTTGAAAAATGTTTGTAAATTATCAGAACAGGAGCGGGTTGAAGTTTAATGGATGATTGACTGAGTTTTTTCTACCTTTTACGAGGGAATTGGAAGTTGACAGACATCGAGCATCTAATTCTCTATTTGGGCGATATCGAGTACTTACCGGTTCTAGAAATCATTACGTGCGGTCGACCGCTATGCGAAAGTGTAAAAGCCTACAGAAGCAAAATTTAATTATCATACGAAAAAGCGCGCGATGTGCTATAGAAAGTATAAAAAAATTGGTGCTTTGCCCAGTCCTAACAGTAAAAAGGAGAGTGACTTTTTCTAGCAATTACAAGAATAGCAGTAGCGCAACGAAGGGGTATGCATGTATTATACAGCGCATTGTTGCTATAAAATATGTTAGTTTACGAGAAGCTCGAACGTGCACAAATTAAATTTTAATCTATAATTAACTATGGTCGTAAAAATGGGAAATTAATAGTTAATTTAAATACTGCTAAGCATATACTTTCGCTCGGTGATTCATTTAGAAAATATTCAAGCCCACCATTTCCTAAAATATGACGTAGAAGTTATTTAAAATTAAATTGCTTTATTAGTAAGTATCCTGTAGACAACAAGTTGGTATTTCCTTAGTAATGGTTTAAAGTGTTTTTGGTTATAGTAGCACTGCATCTTCTACAGCACGACTTGCACACAATTTGTGTGCGTGTGCTATCACCCTTTTGGATTTTTAATATGCACGCGATCCGTATAACATGGAAGACGTTTTCCGGTGTTTCTACTAACTGCATTCGCACCATCGACGAAGCGAACCAGGTGCATGCATTGGCGCTAAATGTATTGGACGAGCAGCGGGGATTATGACGTCATTTAGTTCCCCAGTGAATCCTCTACATCGTTCGGTCGTCTTCGGAAACCTTCGGTATGCATTCTATAAGGAACATAAATCAGGTACGCTCGAGTAAGCTTTTTAGTTAGTTCGCTTACAAGTTTAACCAAAGTGCTATAGTGCAGGTTTTGTTTTGTACTAAAATGGTATCTGCAAACGTTTTAAGTGCATCTCTTGCGGTGCTTCCTATACCTGGAAAAATGTTCTCAAACGGCACCAGAACAAATGTCGTGGTGTATCATCGTCCACGGTTGCTTATACATCCGTCGACGGCAAAGTACTTAAGCTCTGGGTCTTGCAGTATCGCTTTACAAGAATAGCTCACAGCGACACAAGGAAAAACAGCACGGTATGTCATTAAGCAGTAAACGTTCAGCTCCGCCAGTTGTTAAAGGGTCTTGTACGAAACAACCAACATACGTGTAAAGCGTGCGAGATGGAGGTGTTAAAGTCTGCATACCCTGGTCCTAATAGTACAGCAAGCTACACATGGGGCATAAATAAATAAGGTAGTTACTATATTTGTATATATTTTATTGTGTTTCCTTGTACAAACAATTAAGGTAGGTCAGTAAACACTATTAAATTGCTGTTAATTGACTTGCATTTAGCGTACTTTCCTATTGTAATAACTGCATTTGTTTAGAGAAGAAATTTAAACACTTTCACATGTTCGTTAAGAATCTAAAATATTTGTTGGATTACGAGCTACAAATGAATTAATACTACATTGGAAGTTTCCGGAATTTGCGTTATAATGCTTCTACCGCGTCACGTAAGGTAATTTAGGTAATTGATGATGTAGGATATCAATATGTAATAAGACCCATTTACTTTCACTCTGATTATTATTGAACAGTACTTAATCTGGTTTATTACATTTTGTTAATTCTGAAATTTAGGTAGTTAATGATGTCATCCACAAAATTTCTATTTATTAGAATCTAAATCGGTAATTCACTAATTAACCTGGTTAGTATTTTCTGAACTGCACCAAACAGAACGTTTGTATTTTAAAGAATATTATTTTTGAACTTTTATATTAATTTTGTAAAACATTATTATATTATGTAGAAGTATTTTAAAATTTAATTCTTTATTAGCAACTATTCTGTAAACAATAGCATGATATAAAACACCGTTTTACCTTTATAAGAATGTAGCAGGAGGTATCCGCTTTCACTATTATAATTGCATTAACAAGGTATTACAAATTTAAAGCAAGATTTGGTGATAGATGCGAACACTGTAGAAAGTACCTTGTGTTATTATTAATCTACAAGTAATTATGCGGGGGTTTCTAATGTACGTCATTGAAACATATTTCTTGTATTCCCAAATATACAGTCAATAATTAATAGAAAGAAATTATATACGGCTTTCACTGGTATTTCGCATGATTGTAAAGACAGTAGTTTTGAAGCGATATGGTGTTTTCTAAAATATTTGCTGGATTACGTGTTACGTACTTGGTAAAATTTTAAACCTGAAAATTGATAGCTGTTTTCGGACGGTAAAACATATTGTTAGATTAACAACAATATGTCTTATTGACTGAAAACACGTTTCCTCTTTTTTTACATTAATCTCTTTTTATTACAGGTCTATTTAAACAACACATTAATCTCTTTTTTGTTACAGGTTAAACTACTTGGATTCGGCTACACACAGGAAATAATGTTATACTTTGTAAAAATTGTATTCTATAAGTTTATTAAACTGTAAATTGGATAAAATAAATTATTAAAATTTTGCGTGCTTAATTTTGTGTTACTACCTCTAAGTGTTTGGTTAAAGCATATATCTTGGATAGCGAAAAAGGTTTTAAAAAATGGAGTTAAATATATACGAGCAAAAATTTTTAAAGAGGTTTGAGAGCTTAAAGTGAAACTTTGCAAGAAGTAGTCCGATTTCAAATCTGTTTGCAGATTCGAATTCTGCATAAAATTTTAGACTAACAAGATGTATCGCATGACTAAAAAATTTATAAGAACGCTCAAAAGTCGCTACAGGTAAGAAATTTTAAAATGAGGGTAGCTCCCTTGGGGATGATGCTATCTAAAAAATTCTTAGAAATTCGGGTAGCTGAGAAAAATCTAATATTAATTGATACCAAACAAGATAGGTTTATCTCGAAAGATGAAAAATGGTTAGACGAAGAAAACTATTTGGTCCAGAATGTGAGCGGTAAAAAAAAATCTTAAAAATAGGTTTATCTCGTGTGTGGAAATGAGGATGCTCATTTATCTCGAAAGATGAAAAATTTAAGATATATTTATCTCGAAAGATGAAAAATGGTTAGTCGAAGAAAACTTTTTGGTCCAGATGTGTGTGGAAATGAGGATGCTGGTGGAAATGAGGCGGTGATTACGCCCATAATGTACTACTGACCAGAATCGATAACATTAAACTCGAAGATTTGCTCGTGCTATTATGTTTTTGCCTGAATTGCGGGCATCTTACTTTTAATCGGAGCTTGGATCGGATCAGACTTACGCAGTTTAAAAAAAATGGTTATGAATTTTTATAGTTAGACCTGAATCGACAAATTTAACTCGAAGATTTGCTTGTGGCATTCTGTTTTAGTCTGAATTGCGGGTATCTTTCTTTTATTCGGGGCTTGCTGCGGATCGTCCTAAAGAGTTTGGGTTGGGCCCGACCTACGCAGTTTTAAAGAAAGAAACGGTTCTGAATTTTTATATTTAAGCCAGAATCGTCAACTTTAAATTCGAAATTATGCCCGTGGTATTCTGTTTTAATTGAATTGCGAGTATGTTTCTTTTATTCGGGGCTTGCTACGTATCGTCCTAAAGAGTTTAGATCGGGTCTGACCTACGCTGCTTTAAAGAAAAAATGGTTATGAATTTTTATAGTTAGATCAGAATCGACCACTTTAAACTCGAAGTTTTGCCCATGGTGTTCTGCTTTTGCCTGAATTGCGGGTATGTTTCTTTTATTCAGGGCTTGATATGGATCGTCCTAAATTATTTGGATCGAATCGGACCTATGCAGTTTTGAAATAAACACGGTTATGAATTTTTATAGTTAGAAATGAATCAACAAGTTTAAACTCGAAGATTTGCTCGTGGTATTCTGTTTTTGCAAAATTGAAAATTTTTTATTCGTTGTCTGTTGCGCATTTTGTGTGTGTGTGATTTTTTTTCATCTGTTTCATTCTATATATACCTTTGTAAATATCGAGTACATTAGAATAATCGTGTATCCCAGGGTTTAAAAGCGAATTGCTATTCAAATTGTTTTATATTATTTACTTTAAATTTTTTCGCTGTATGTTATTAATAATTGGGTTTTAAATAAAAATCTGTGAAACAAACTTTTTTATTTAGCGGGACTGAAGGTGTATGAAATTATAAATTCGCTCAAGAATAGTTAATAAAGTTGTTCATAATTTGAATTTGTGGCATTCTAATAAGATTAATTAACTCTAGCTTGTTCATTTCAGCAGAGTAATTGTGATTAAGTTGGAAACCAACGAAACTGAAACTTCTCAGATTCATAAGATTAATTAAAATTGAGTAGTAGCGCATTTTATGCGGTTTACATGGTTTAATGTGTTTTGAAATTCACTGCGAGCAGCGTGTTTGTGTCTATCCTTCTTTACCGACGCCACTTCTCGTTCGGCAAAACTCCTAAATTCCCTACTGGAAATTAGCTGCTAAGTACACGCCGGTGTTTAATCAACACAAGCAAATTGTGGAGAGAAAAATGTTTTGTAGAATTTGTTGTTTAGTAACAGAGAATGTAAAATAAAAATGAAATGTGCACATGAATATTAAACCAAGTGGACGAAAAAGTAGATGATAAAAAATTATTCATACATATTTGAAAAGGCAGGCAATTTAAGTAACATTGTGCTTCACGTATGAGGTCTAACCCCCGAGTTTGTCCGTGGTGTGTTTTTTGTGCTACCACAAAATAACTTACACGACAATATTCTAAAGAACATATGTGCCATATCACTTATGAACTTATTCTTCAACCTAAAAGAACACAATGATATGTTATCACTTACTAACGAATGCCCATTTGTGTGCTTTTTATGTGCATATTCTGCATTTTTAACAGTACGTTCATAATCCATATGCGGTCCCATACAAACGAACGTCCATTCACATGCTATTTGTGTAATTATTTTGCATCTCTTAAGGATAGCTTAAAAGGGCATATTTGGTCACATACTAATAAACATCCATTCGCATGTAAATTATGTAATTATGCTACATATTGTAAAAACACCTTAAAAATTCAAATTCGGTCCCATACTAACGAAGGTACTTCCGCATGCATTCTATGTAGTTATTCTTCATATTGTAAAAATACCTTAGTAAACCATATGTCGTACCGTACAAACGAACGTCCTTTTGCATGCAATTCCTGTACTTATTTTGCATATCGTAAAAGTAGCTTGAAAACACATATGCGATCCCATACAAACAAACGTCCATTCGCATGCAATTTATGCACTTATACTGCATCTTTTAAAAGTACGTTTGAAATTCATGTGCGGTCCCATACAAACGAACGTCCATTCGCTTGCAATTTATGTAATTATGCTGCATCTTGTCAAGGTCACTTGAAGGCTCATATGCTCTCCCATACAAACGAACGTCCATTCGCATGCAATTTATGTACTTATACTGCATCTTTTAAAAGTACCTTAGAAATACATGTGCGGTCCCATACCAACGAACGTCCATTCGAATGCAATTTATGTAATTATTCTGCATCTCAGGAAACCAACTTGAAAACACATATGCGATCCCATACAAATGAGCGTCCATACACGTGCAATTTATGTAATTATACTGCATTTCGTAATAGTCATTTGAAGGCTCATATGTGGTCCCATTTAAAAGAACGTCCATTGGCATGCAATTTATGTAATTACGCTGCATCTTGTAAAGGTTACTTGAAAGCTCATATGCGCTCCCATACAAACGAACGTCCATTCGCATGCAATTTATGTACTTATACTGCACCTTTTAAAAATAGCTTGGAAATTCATATGCGGTCTCATACAAACGAACGTCCATTCGCATGCAATTTATGTAATTATTCTGCATCTCAGGATAGTAACTTGAAAAGACATATGCGGTCCCATACAAACGAACGTCCATACGCATGCAATTTATGTAACTATGCTGCTTCTCGTAATAGTTACTTGAAGGCTCATATGCGCTCCCATACAAACGAACGTCTATTCGTATGCAATTTATGTACTTATTTTGCATATCGTAAAAGTAGCTTGCAAAGACATATGCGGTCCCATACAAACGAACGTCCATACGCATGCAATTTGTGTAATTATTCAACATCTGATAAAGATAACTTGAAAAAACATATCTGGTCGCATATAAACAAACGCCCATTTAAGTGCAATTTATGTAATTATTCGGCACCTCATAAAAGTAGCTTGAAAAAACATATACGCTCCCATATTAACTAACGTCTTTTGCATGCTATTCCTGTAATTATTCCCAATCTCATAAGTCATTTGAAAGTTTTGGCGATTTCATGCTAAGATATGTCAATTTGTGTACAATTTGGGGGATTATACCGCAACGCAGAAATGTCATTTACAAAAGCGTATGTAATCACATACTAACTAGTATTCATTGAATTGCAATATATAATCATTCTGTATAAAGGTGCCTTGAAGGTTAATATATTGTTGAAAATTCATATAGTCTCACATACTAATGAATGTCCCTTTGCATGCTTTTTATGCTGATATTGTGCTATTCAAAATAGTAGCGAGTTCTTCAACAGACCTCGACAACAATAAAAAATCTGTGTGAATTATTTTTAATAACAATTTGACATTGCGTATTTCTATTAAAATGATTTGCTATATAACGGTATTATTTTTATTGTTTGCATCAATTTAATAACATTTGTTGATATAAGATCAACATTGTGAATTTTGGTAATTGACAATTATGCTAAAATATTTTGAAGTTACGGAGTTGCCATATATTCCATTTAACAGAATTAAAACTCAGATATATTATAGACATTCTTGCAATTATTTACCATATATGTATATATTTCTTTTGACAATAATTATTAATTTATGAATAACTTATTAAATTAAAGCAGGTTATTTCTAAGCACTAAATTCTACAATAATTGAAACGAGTTTGAAAATAAAAATCTATTGACAATGTAGCTGTACTTATAATTTATTCTGTCAGGATCAACAATATAATGCAAAATAGTTGTTTTTAGGTATAAACCAGAACCATATAATTTACATATAGCGATATGTTGTTATAATTATACTATAAACAGCACAATCCCTGAGGTCATTAACTACCATGCATTTTACTGAACGCGGTTGTTAAGACGTTATATGAACGTCTTTTGCAAAAAAATAAGTAATATTTATCTCAGTTTGCGAAATGTTGAAACCTTTAGATTCGTAAGTTATGCATATCTTTTAGAAAACATATTTGCTTTTATGAACAAATTTTTGATTTACATTCCTTAATTTTAATAATTTCACTAATCATGTTTACAGAGTCTTTTTAACTAATAATATCCCTTGAACATACTATCATCTGGAATACAAATTTTGTAATACCTAGCAGTGTAAAATTTAACTAGAATAAATAATTCGCCCTCTTTTATTGTATTTTATTAAATCGGTCTTTTAACAACAAAAAAGGTATTTTGCACATTGCAAATTATTATTACTATGCTTGTAGCAATAAATATTACATAATAAATGGTTGGTTATTCACGTAACAATAAGATTTTACACTAAAAAGACATAATTGGTGTATGCTGGGTTGCCTGCCATAGATATGCATATATTTTTAGAATTCAATTAAATTTAAGTACACGTTGGTAGATAGGTGAAAGTTACTTTACCTTTCAGTATTCAGCTGTATTGTAAATAGTTACTGACATTATATTGAAAAGAACGGCACCCAGTATTGCCAGATGTGTAAAAAATGTTTTGTTTCAGCAGTGAATCAATCAAACTGTATGAAAATATATGAATTCATTAGCATGTAATTAAAATATGCCGGTAAGTGAAACTAATATAAATAAAACATTAAAATTTTGTGTTTCTTTTTAACATTATTTATTTAATACAAAAATAATTTTTTGAAATTCTCGGGGGATTCTTCAGCACGTGCACGTTTTAGCTTAACCTAAAATCTCCGAAGTATTCAATCACCTAATGGGTGCAAAGCCTCCGTTCAGAACACTTAATGGAGTTCCATTCCGCATTTGAGAATGATTACATCACCATCCAAATTCTTCACCACGTTTTAAATAACGACATGATTTGCATACATTTTAAGGTTATATTTTAGATCCGGGTACGAGTTCAGTGTAATTGTATAAATTATTTTGGTGATGCAATCATGAATAAAATAACGAGTGACCTGTCTTAACATGTTTTTTTGCACACACACACATCCACACACCAATATTTTAAATTAAAACCATTATAAAATACGAGTCGAATAATTTCTCCTATTCTTTTTGATATTTAAAACAAAAATAATGGGGCACAGCCCCGTTTAGAACACGTTAAGGAGCCCCCCGACATTAAGCATTTTGAGAATGATTACATTACATTACATTACATTTCCTATTTTTGCTTAATCTAAAAATCTCTTTTTAATTAACTAATGCAACGCGAATAAAAACGAAGACGAAGCTCTAAAGAGCACAGCTAAATTTTTCTCTACATGCACGTTTTTGCATAACCTATAAATTCTTCATCACGTTTGTGAAATTAAACGAGCTATATATACATACAATGTCTAATACGTTCTCTACATACAATCACCATACCTTTAAAAGTAAAAGAATTTTTATTGCCACCTTATAAATTAAATGTATAATTACATTAAATATTTAAATATATCCAAATTGCTAAATGTAAGCAAGAAATCTTTGATATAAGATCAAATTAATTTTTTTATTCGAGAGACAAATAAATCGTGATGAAAGGTGATATAATTTGCATATATTTTAAATTCATACGGGTATAATTAAAAGATTATATGGCAAATCCGACTGCAAGTTCAGTGTAATTGTATAAATTATTTTGGGGTGATGCAACCAAGAACAAAATATAATATATAATATATACCTGTTCTAACATGTTTTTGCACACACCTTATGTTAATTAAATCCATTGTATTACAAGTTGAATGTCGATACGATTTGCATATATATTACCAAAGAGCTATAATTACAATAAAAAAACACGGGGTTATATTCTAGATTTCGGCTGCGAATTTTTGTTATTTTATCTTGGTAATGAAATCATGAAAAATGAACAACTTGTCTTTACAAGATTTTACATGCAGACTTTGTAAATTAGATCCATTATATCACATTTCGTATATTTTCTAAATGTTATTCGATACTTAATACAAATACAGCTCTTGAGGGACGCTAAAAAATTATTTACCACTTGCACGTTTTTGCTTAACATAACAAAATTCTTCACCGCGTTTAATTTTTAGCTTAACCTACCAAAAAATCTCCGAAGCAATCTAGCACCCAAAGGAGTACTACCTCCCTCAGAACGTGGACTCCATTCTACACACATCATTTTGAAAAATGTTTAACACCATCCCCATGTTATTTAATATTAAACACGAGAACGCAGCTAAAAAATTTCTTAAAAAAATATCCCCGAAGTAGCTAATCACCTAGAGGGGTACGCGGGGGTGCCAATTTATCATTTGACATTGTTTAACGTCATTCCCAACGTTTATTGCACACCCCACATACTATCTAACAACAAAGACGCCCGGCGGGGGGTGCCCATTTATCATTTGACATTGTTTAACTTCATTCACCACGTTTATTGCACACACCCCCCATACCATCTAACAACAAAGACACCCGGCTGGCGCTGCGCGCGCACCCCCAGCACAAATGCCTAACGACCCCCGGCGTAGCAAATTAGCATACAAAGACAATTTTGTTCTCAAACCGGCGTATACATATCTTGCTGTGCGGTTATTTCTCAAAGCGGCATAGCTAATCTACTTAAAAAGTATTAGTATAAAAACCTTGAACCTAATTTTCTCGAAAGTATGTTTTTCTAACACTTTCATCCATTCATGTTTTCAATTATTCCACTACAATGATCGTAAAGTAGCGTCAAGCGCTTCACTAGTACATATGTAAATTTAAACCCGTCTGTTTACTCTAAAACGATGCCGTGGTTTATAAGTCTTTCAATCCTATGAAATACTTTCAAGGACATTTATTAAAATGGCTGCTACGTTGATAATGATTTAGATATTGTTAAGTTAAGAACACGATAAGGCAAATTTATATCTACATAATTACAGAAAAAAGTATTTAAAATTAAGTAAAATGAATACTTTGTATTCAAGTCTTTTAACAATGTCCTGTGAACGACACGATCGATAGCTAATATTGAAGTAAAGAATGTCTAGTAGAATTTATTGTTTAGTACGAGTTGATGTCTCATATTAAGAAGAAATACCTTTAAACATTGAACCAACTCGCCTCCCAAAGTAAAATATTATTAGAATAAGCTATTTGTTTAGACAGGAATTTGTGTGTTTATTGTACATTACCAATAATTGACCTATTAAGAAGTGTACGTTCTCATCCTCAAACAATGTCTATTGAAATGTTATTTGCACAGCAAAAAAAAAAGTAACTTACCTATATATATAGTACGGTCGCATGCTAAGGAACGTTCGTTATAATACAATTTATATAATTATTATTCCCTCTATAAAAGTTTAATTAAAGATCGTATGTGCTCACATACTAACGAACGGCTATTCGCGTACTTTTTATGTGCATATTCTGCATGTTGTAAGAGTAAATTAAGAATTCATATGTGTCCTCGTTTTGCTGAACATACATTTTTATACAATTTTAGTGATAATGCAACATTCTAAGTCTTCCACATTGACCTATTCAGTCGCATACTAACGAACGTAAGTATTTATACAATTTGTATGATTATACAGAATCTCAGAAAAGCACTTTAACATACACAGTTGCATACTAACTAATGTGCATACATTTGTATGCAGTTTATGTAACTATACCGCACTACTGTAAAGTTATTTACGAAGACACATCATGTCGCACACTAACGATCGACCATTTGCCTGCAATTTATGTAATTATACCGCATTAAGGAAAAATAGTTTACAAACACATATGAAGTCGCACACTAATGAACGTCCATTTGTCTGCAATTTATGTAATTATGCCACATCACAAAAGGTAGTTTAAACATACATATTAGGACGCACACTAACGAACGTCCATTTACTTGCAATTTATGTAATTATGCCGCATCACAAAAAGGTAGTTTAAAAATACATATGAAGTCACATACCAACGAATGGCCATTCGCATGCAACTTTTGTAATTATGCCGCATTACATAAAGGTAATTTAGAAGTACATATGAAGTCGCATACTAACGAACATCCATTCAAATTCAATGTGTGTGACAATGCTTCATCAATAAAACATAGTTTACAAATACATTTGAAGTCGCACACCAACGAACGTACATTCGCATGCAATTTTTGTAATTATGCCGCATCACACAAAAGTAGTTTAAAACTACATATGATGTTGCACACTAACGAACGTCCATTTGCTTGCAATTTGTGTTATTATGCTGCTTCAAAGAAAAGTAATTTAGTAATACATATGAAGTCACACACAAACGACCGTCCATTCGCTTGCAGTTTATGTAACTATACTACAATACATAAAGGTAGTTTAAAAATACATTTGAAGTCGCACACTAACGAACGTCCATTCGCCTGCAATTTGTGTAATTATACCGCATCAAGGAGAGATAGTTTACAAACACATATGAAGTCGCATACCAACAAACGTCCATTCACATGTATTATTTGTAATTATGCCGCATCACAAAAAGGTAGTCTTAAAATACATATCATGTCGCACATTAACGAACGTCCATTCGCATGCAATTTATGTAACTATGCTGCATCAACGAAAAGTAGGTTATTAACACATATGAAGTTGCATACTAACGAACGTCCATTCGCGTGCAATTTATGTAATTATACCGCATCAAGCAAATATTGTTTACAGATACATATGAAGTCGCACATTAACGAACGTCCATTTACGTGCAATTTGTGTAATTATACCACATCAAGGAGAGATAGTTTACAAAGACATATAAAGTCGCACACAAACAAACGTCTATTCGTCTGCAGTTTATGTAACTATACCGTAATACATAAAGGCAGTTTAAAAATACATTTGAAGTCGCATACCAACAAACGTCCATTCACATGTATTATTTGTAATTATGCCGCATCACAAAAAGGTAGTCTTAAAATACATATCATGTCGCACATTAACGAACGTCCATTCGCATGCAGTTTATGTAACTATGCTGCATCAACGAAAGGTAGGTTATTAACACATATGAAGTTACATACTAACGAACGTCCATTCGCGTGCAATTTATGTAATTATACCGCATCAAGCAAATATTGTTTACAAATACATATGAAGTCGCACACTAACGAACGTCCATTTACGTGCAATTTGTGTAATTATACCACATCAAGGAGAGATAGTTTACAAAGACATATAAAGTCGCACACAAACAAACGTCTATTCGTCTGCAGTTTATGTAAATATACCGTAATACATAAAGGCAGTTTAAAAATACATTTGAAGTCGCATACTAAATAACGTCCACTCGCCTGCAATTTGTGTAGTTATACCGCATCAAGGAGAGATAGTTTACAAACTCATATGAAGTCGCACACCAACAAACGTCCATTCGCATGCAATTTATGTGATTATGCCACATCATAAAAGGGTGGTTTAGTAATACATATTAGATCGCACACTAACGAACGTCCATTCTCATGCAATTTATGTGATTACACCGCATCAAGGAAAATTAGTTTACAAATGCATATGAAGTCGCACACTATCGAACGTCCATTCGCTTGCAATTTGTGTAATTGTGCTGCATTAAAGAAAAGTAGTTTATTACACTAACGCACGTCCATTCACCTGCAATTTGTGTAATTATACCGCATCAAGGAGAGATAGTTTACAAACACATATGAAGTAGCACACCAACGAACGTCTATTCACATGCAACTATTGTAATTATACCGCATTACATAAAGGTAATTTAAAAGTACATATGAAGTCGCACACCAACGAACGTCCTTACGCATGTAATTTGTGTAATTATACAGCGAGATAGATTTTGGGCCTTTGGGAGTTTCTTTTTAAAAACATTTATATCCCAAGAAACTCTTTTATAGATTTTATTCTCAATTAGACAATTACAAAAATGACTTATCTCTGTTACAATCAACTTAAACGTTTATATTCACTAAACTAATTGAAATTGACAAAATACTTGAAGTTAATAATTAATATGGTCGAAACCATGAAAAAAGTCGTCTGCGTCATCACGTGTATTCGTACGAATTACGTTCAAAATGTAGTATCACACCAAACACTTAATTTTCATTAATTCTGTTAAAACTTTAAAAAGTATATTTCATTTAAAAAAAACTACGAAAGATATCCTATTTTAAAGAAAAGGCATAATTTTACCAAAGGTTAATCTGTTAGGTATATAAAGTTTAAAATATACGGACACATACTCTTCTCTGTTGTTTTCCCAGATAAACGTATTCACGTTTGTCTTTACTTAAAACACATACAAATCGTATTACTATCTTTATTAATATATATATATTAAGTAAACTTCTAAATATTCTTAAACGTATGTTTTGAATTGAGCGAGACACCTATGACGTAGAGTACTTCTTTCGTGGTTTTTACTATAATTAAAAATTATGGTGAGTAACTTGAACCACCAACGATGTTCAAGTTATGCGAGACTGACTGGCCATCAGGGGCTCCTAAGGGTATTTATGTAACCTTTGCTCTCACATCATTTTTTGGGAAATGCAGATCTCACCGTCTGCTACTTCTTGATAACATACAATGTCTTATATCTTAGTAAGCTTAATTAAGTCTGCTTTTATTGCAGTTCGTTGTGTCCTGCACCTGCAGTATCAGGTTGCGTCTGGAATACAAAGTAACCTTTTATATTATTACCGCTAATTATACAATGTAACATGCTATTTCTTAAGACAATAATTGCATTTAAATTTATATACATGTTAATTGGGAGATATGTATCTCCTCCCGACTTAGATGAAAATTAAGGATTGTGCTTAATTTTTAAAACTCATTGATTTTAAAGTTTCATTTATAGTTTCTTTGTTTCTATATCTAATGTACATTTTATACAATAAATATACAGTTAATAAAAATAATACAATGATCAGTAAAATTGTCCAGACACTGATATTGTCATAGTGTAACTTTGGCACTTTTAATTCACTTAATTGTTCTTTATATTTGTCCATTAATTTCACTGCGTGGTTAAATTCGTCGAGGTCTAGATGTTCTAGTTGAATCGGTTTTTTGTTAATTTCGTTGTCTACGGTTTGAGAAATCTTGAACTGTAGTTGTTACGCGCCAAAAATTTTGGTACTAGACATTTTTAATTAAGGTTTAATATGTGAGGATTTCGCGCCACAAATTTAAAAAACTTGTTGCCGCGTATTTTCGTCACTTCAGAAGTGCGTTGCGCGAGATTCGCGTCAACGCGTGTGGGGGAAGAAGGAAGTGGGGAATTTCCGAAAGACGCGTAGGGACTTGCCTCCGAAACGCGAACAAGAGTAGTTGGTCTGGTATCTTATCGTATCTTTTTGTTATGTAGATCCCTTTTTTCTCTTATCTTTCATTATCGTTCCTTATAAACCCGTTCCTGTCGCTACCTCTACATAGGAAGAAGACCGGTGAATTTGGATGCAACGTGGTTCAAGATCCACGACCCGAGAACCATCATGAAGTAATCCGGATGCAAGCCGCCGCCATCATGAAGTAATTCTGAGGGAAGCTTTACCTATTCACGTGAGTATCCCTTAGAGGTCTTGTAAAATTTGTATATTTAAAAAATGTGTTGCAATAATTTGCATATTGTGTGACGTCATCGAAATTTGCGCGTCGATTTTCACATTATGTAATATCGTTACCAACTGTCTTTTGTGTCGCATGTACCGCGTTTACGGGACTGTAATAAAGTTCGGGTAGGTATGCAAATTTCTTCGTTACTGCTGGGTTTTGATATACTCGAATAATTTCACTTTTTTACTTTTTAATAGCAATCTCCCTTTATGGTGATCACTTTGCTTCTAATTATGGCTAAACTAGTTTTGTCCTTGTTGCAATTAGCGGTTACTAGTACTTCTTGATGAAATACATCAATCCATTTGTTGTCTGTAACTTTTTGAATTTTCAAATCTGTAACTTGTACTATTTTGGCATACAATTCTCGTAGTGATTGGAGAATCGTAATAGTTGTACTTCACAGGGGCTATCTGTTTGAATATCTGTTGTCTTTATTGATTGACATAAGTATTGGCCTGGTGCCACTTTTTTACATTTCTCATTTATGAATCCATACCTAAGTTTATTTAGGGAAAGGAACTTGGTCTTTGGGATAATAACTTGATATTAAATGTTAACTTTCATAGGGAAAGCAAATAAATTATAATAATTATAAGTATTAATCTCTACAGTGGGAATTTCTATTATAAACGTAATTTCATGATTTTTGCATAACCTTTTACTATGGCTATTTTTTCAAATACAAGTATGTTAGATTCTGGCACTTCAATAGGTAGTTTACTATGAGTTACAGGTGATCTAATTCCTAATAATTCATTTAATAAATCAATTGGTTCGATAATACTAGCATGTAAAGTATTTAATTTAGCATCTGATAATCTCGGGTTCTGAATTATTAAACAATCGAATATATAATTCAGAAAAGCTTTTGTACAAATGTTCCGTTGTGAAATAAAAGTAAAAACATTTTTTCTCCTGGGTATATTCTTTTAAAAATTTAATTATTTGCTCCTCGTTTCGTTATCTGAAATTGATATAGTTTTCAATTGTCTGTTTTTGTATATTTTACCGGTTCAGGCTTGGAAAAAACTTCGGTAATTATAAATTGATTCGGTTTCATATCTATTGCTTGGTTTAGAATTTTAATTGCAGTTTTTGGTTCGTCACTTTGCGTCGAAGGTATAGTTTGCATTTCTTCAGGGTCTTCGCTCATCTCTGTTTCGTCAACATTTCCTATAATTGACTCTCTCTTTATAGCGTTGAGTTGTATTCTGCTTAATGCGTCCGCATTAGTGTTATATATTCCTTTCTTGTATATGATCTCGTAATCATACTCTTCCAATCTAATCCTCCATCTCTGCAATTTTGAGTTTGGTTCTTTGAGTTTACATAACCATACTAATGGTCTATGATCTGTTTATATATAAAATTTCCTTCCATAAAAGTGTTACGTTCATTTTCGTCGTTTCATTGTTTATTTCATTTCAAGCAATTCCTTTCTACTTATAAATTCATCAACCTGTGAATAACAATAAGCTGTTTGATAATTTTCACTTAAAACCCCTTTTTCTGTTTAAAACGAAAATTAAATAGTTTACATTCGGTAAAACTTCCCTTGCTAATCATACGTCCGCTGTACGATAAATGTTACATAAATTATGTTGCTATTCTTCAAATCTATTTGCGTTAGAACGAAAGTTATGCGATAATGAAATAATTCGTAGCATGTCGTAGGTAACCTTCAATTCGTTTTGTCTAGAACAATTTATGACTACTAATGGTGCAATACTTCGTAAATCTTCAGGATTAAAAAGTGGCTAATTTTTCTTTTCGTAGTATGATTGCTGAAACTGGGCATACATCTCATATAACAACGCAGTCTGTTTATTTTCGAACTTCAAATTTAAGTTATCGTACGGGAAAATTTCTGAATTTAAATAGAGTTTCATTTTGGTTAAATAGCAATGATCAAAACGACTGTAGTTGCTCATGTATCTATTTTTTCGGTTGGTTTGGAAACCAACAATCACAAATCTTGGTTTTTCTAATTGTGTTGTTGTTTTAATGTTCCATGTATGACGTTGCGTTTCTTGTAGAAGTTGATATTCATGCAACTCCCATCCTCTAAACGGAATATGCAAATCCTGATTTTGTGCAACGCATTCTATTAAATTAATTCGTTGAGTATCATCAACGGCTACATGCGGCATTTTCCATAAAACTTTGTTCAAAACAACTTTTATTTCTTCATCGGGTGTAGGATTAATTATAGCATTAGTATCAAAACTAGAACGTAGTAAGACTAACTCATGACGGAGGTTTAAAATAATTTTTTTAAAATCTTCGCATAATCCGAGAACCATTGAAAGGTTTATTGCAACATTAAAATTCCCATTGGCATCAACTATTTGCGAATCATCCATAGGAGACCACCCAGCGTTTTGTAAATGTTTACTTTGATTGCTATTATATGAAACATATCCCTTCATTATAGACGTTAATCCAGGATTCCGAACACGATCTACAATGACACCACCAATCTCATATCTAATTTCATCAAAAAGCAGCAAAACCCCATTATTTACAAACTTTGCTGTCTGAGACGGCGTTCCATCTGTTCTAATTTGCCTTCTATGTACAGCATGCTCTTCGATGGTAAGGCGTATACATCTTGTTGTTGTATAGGGATTCGAATTTCATCATTATTGTTTAAAGATGTGTTAGCATAAGGTTGATGAGTATGTGTTTCAATATTATCAATTGTATTGTCGAAATAAACTTTTTCACGCACGTTCAGTATTTCACTATTCATTTTACTTTTTAATTAAGTAAATGCAGTCCTAACGATTGTAGAAACTGCCGGTTTTGTATTGTTAGCGGTCTTGAAACAACCAATCGAGTATCGATTGCTTTGAAATTTCCAGCATTTATAGCAATTCTTGACATGTTGCGTGCATTATACTTAATACCCATGGCTATTACAGATTTTTTTTAAATGCAACCTTACAGTTAGCAGTTCTCCTCTGAAATTAACCAAATTTCCATCTTGATCTAACACTTTAACTATTATTTCATTTATTATACGTGACCTGATTGGTAGATATATAATCGTAGGTGGGCACTCGATAATTTTAAAACCTGCAGGTACTTGAGGAAAAAATTCATGTATTACATGTGCTGGTTTACTATTTAAATAGGATGCACTTGCAATATTACAATCGATTAAAACTGCATTCACTTTACAAATTATGATCGCGTAGCCTGCTTGATGCGTGGCATATGCTAGCAATTTTCGTGGATTGAAACCAAGTAGAGAACCAATTAAATCCTTTTTGGTAAAATCCACATCTTCACTACATTTAATACTACATTTAAGTGTATTATTGTCTGCTGTAATTTCTATATACACTGGCGTCTTTCTGGCGCTTTGTGATTGTTCCATACGACCACGCCATCTTTTATCACCTACAGATTTTTGAAGATATTTATTAATTTCTCTAATCTCATAAAGACCTTCAGGTATTTCTATGAATTCCCCGTTAGATTCATAATAAAATTTATTATTTATTCCTTTTTCTATGTTTGGAATTGTGTTATAAGACTCAAAATTTGTTAATCCTAATACGTACTCCGAATCATTATCCAAGTTTATAGGCGGATTAAAGTTGCTTGTTAAAACTGAAGTGTTTCCCGTTAGAGTAAAAGTGTACGACATGACAACTTCATACGCAGTTCTATGTACTACTTAAAAATTGTAAGCATAAATGACCGCAAAACACAGTATCATACGATTGTTCTTGGTTAATGTTATAAAGAATTTTACATTTACCCCCGCTATTCAAATAACTTATCAACTCTGTTGGCAGTCGCAAGTTTCCGTAGCTGTCATAGTAAATAGCGCTACTACCGTACTTTATATAAGAGGTGCAATGCCTACCTAAACGTTCTATTCCATCTAAATTGATTATACCACATTCTTTTAAATTAACTTTCTTGGGAAGATTGTTTCTCATGAACACTCCACGGAAATATGGTACTTCTAATTGCTTAACAAACTCTATTAATTCTACATTGCTTAGTGCTCGATTAGGTAAAATCAAGTTGCGTTCCTTTGAGGTTTTGCAGGGGCTAAAAAAAGACCAAAACCTTTTTTATAAGGTTTGATGTACATGCCGTTTCCGACTGCAATGTCCTCCATTGCCTTGTTATGACGTTGTTTTTCCGCTAGTTGTTCCTTAGCTATTTTAGTATCTGAAACTGCTTTTGCAACAGCAGCTACATATCCAGTAAAAGTACCAAGGGCGCTTAGGCCTGCAAAAATTGGTATTAGTGGTAGAAAACCTCCTGTTTTAGGAATTGATATAATACGAGCAGATATAATATGCTTCTTTTGTTTTGCTGTATTGGCGGCCTTAATTGCTATGTTAATTGCATCCATAATATTAGATCCTTTAGCCTTTTTTAAAGCTGTACGTGCTTGTTTGATAATACTTTTAATACCTAGCGTACTTCTTATTTTACGTTTCTTTATCAGTTTTCTTATTTTATTGATATTTTTTGTTCTCAGTGATGCACAGGCACCCATACCAAGTTTTACTTTAGGTTTCATTGCGGTAGCTACTCCAAATGCTGCTACTTTTTCACCTAAAGACGAGTCACCAGAACTTAGTCTTTCTGTAGCTAACTGAGCTAACTTCGAATCTGCTTGATGGCGTTTAGATAGATCCTTTTCTTTGGAGTATGCAATATCGTGCTCCTTACAAGTCTCGTCTAACTTGTTTATTCCCATGTCTCCCCGAGCTAACCGTTTGATTAGTTTTGTACCCGGACCGCAAAATTTGTAACCCGGAATATGCGCTTCAAATGGTAAATTGTTAATTACAGTATTTAACAGTCCGTTCCCAGTAGTTTTAGAATTATTTTTGGTAATCATTAGCGGACAACTGTCCTCTCAAGCTGTACAGTAAATAAATAAAATATTGTGAATTAATGATTCTTTATATACTAACCGTTTTTTATATATATATAATTCCAATTTTTTTATAATCGAATTTAGTACTTGCAAACATGCGTGTTGTGAAACAATCAACATTTTTAACCATAAACAATAATGACATTGACGTGCAATCCTTAGCTAAAAAAAACATAGCATTCTTCTATCTTTATTTATTCGATGTCTAGTTGTTGGTCCATCAAATTGCGGTAAAACCAACGTTATGATTGGGCTGATAGAACATCCTAATGGTTTAAAGTTTAAAAACGTATATGTTTATTCTAAATCACTTTATCAACCAAAGTATCAATACTTGAAAGTCTACTGCGACCAATAAAAGGGATCAAATATTATACATTTTCCAGTTCTGATAATATTATATCACCATCTGATGCTCGAAATAATTCTATATTTGTTTTTGATGATGTAGCTTGCGATAAATAAGGTATCATTAGGGAATACTTTAGTATGGGGCGTCATAAACAAGTAGACAGTTTTCAACCAAACTTCGTTTGGTTAATGAGATGGTCTAGTCTGTCGGTCGGTCTGTCTGTCTGTCCGTTGCACGGTTCCCGTGATGTTACAAGACATACAATATATGATTCTTATCCAGTTTTTTACGCTGAATACGAATACGCTATTCACTTTTCGATATTTCAATTATTAATCAAGATATTCGACTTTAAATATGAATTTTTACACATTACTATTTATTATTTTCGCGTACAATTAAATTTCAAATATTTAACACAAAGGTAAGTAATATTTGTTGAACTTAATGTCTAAGTTTGGTTGTGAGCCGTACATGCGGCTTAGATTTTTTACCTTTGTCAAAGTTATACTCGTATACCTAAGCACTTACTACGTGATAATGCTAATCTTTTAGTTTTATTTAAACAAGATGATTTAAACTTAAAACACATATATGACGATCACGTCAATACTGACATGAAGTATGATAAATTCCGTGAAATATGTGCTGCTTGTTGGCAAGACAAATACGGTTTCTTAGTTGTAGACAAAGATAGTGATCCAGATCAAAGAAGGTACCGAATAGGTTTTGATCACTTCATACATATTTAAACCTTGAGAGACGCAAGTATCGTTAGTATCGAAGAATTTTTTTTATTACAATAAACTTTTTACACAATGAACAAGGAGACTATAAAACTTAAAAGAATTTTAATTAAGAAAAGAAACAAAACAAATTGCGCCAGTTAAAAGATAATGAAGTCGTCCAAGTGGAATCAATCTTACCCATAACATCACGATTAGAAACTATTGCTAATAAACTGGATGGGGAAAGTGTGGTAAAGAAAGAAAAATTTAAAGAAGAAGAAGAAGAACTGCCTCATATCAGTGTAAAAAAAGTTAAACCTAAATTGCTAGAAAGGAACGTTGACTATATTGATTCGCCGGTTATTGCTCAGCATATACTGAATATAAAAAATGATGGCATAGAGGAAGATGACGATGATGATGTTGAGAATGAATACGAAGCGGAAGTTAATCGAAATGCTCAAGAAGCCCAGGAATATATACAAAGCTTTACTGATTTACCTGGTATAACACATTATCTCGAACAGTTACATCCGCTACCTCGAGAATATATTTACAATATGTTTAAAGATGTTAAGAACGAATTTGATCATAAATATGGTATTAGGTTTAACCCTGATTCAAATGGTCTTATGATAGGCAATTCGAATTTCGCGTTGAATGACGAAAATGTTCTAATAAATGATTTGAAATATAAAGGTACTCCTGGATTATACGAACTACTGTTTAAAAAATATCCTGTCGGGTACAGATTGCAAGATCTAAAGTCATACCTTGATATTGTGAAAAGAACAAATGCTAATAGAAGATATTATTCTGAAACAGAACAAATTCAGGTTAATACTTCATATAAGTATAAAAATATAATATCTACATTAAACATACTTCCCCAAACAACCCGTAGATCTAGAACATTACCCTATAGAAAGCGTCTTGGAGACGGTATGACAATGGAAGTATCAAATAACGCCATAGATTATTTATATTGGAATGATCCCAATGAACTTGTTGATAGATTACGGTTTTTAGTTTCATTTCAGGCTGCTGGACACACAGGTCACGGCAACGAAATAAATTCGATCATTGAAAAATTGCGCGAGGCGAAAGTGATTGGATAATATGACAATTGAAATTTGGAAGGCACTTAAATAACCGTAAAATAGATATAAGTGAACAGGAATATGAAAACAAAAATTAAGGTTTTGAAACCTTGATTGAGTACAAGTTACATATGCTATATTACACGGTAGTAGCAACGTTTTACTCTAGTACATTCCTCGACAGTTGCAAGACATTCCTTATTTTCAACATTAAACATAATTATAATTTCCTTATAAGGAAGTAGTCACTGAGAATATTAAAGGATACCCGCAAGACATTGAAATTCTTATAAACAAAAAAGTTATATAATTGCACAGTTACAAAGATTTTTGCTTAAACGTATGGATGTAATCAGCTTTCGTGACAGCGGTGCTATCATAAACAATACCACAATGTTTCTTGATTTTATATTAAAAGTTCCTTTCAAAGCAAGTGGAGCCCTCGACATTCAAACAGAAGTTTTTATTAATTATATTTAATAAATCCTGATTAGAAAAAAAAGTATTATGATAGTTGCTCAATCAAAAGTGAAAAAGGATATAGTAAATGAACTTCATAAACCAGCAAGAATAAATTTTAAGAGACGCAAAGTGATAGTAAAAGGTTTAAATAACCTTCTTCAGACCAATTTGATTGAAATGCTACCATATTCGCAAACAAACAAAGGATTTAAATACATTTTAGTAGTTATTGATTGTTTCTCCAAATACGTATGGGCTGTACCACTTAAAAGTAAAACGGGTATTGATGTTACTGCTGCAATGAAAACAATTTTAAATAAATTTAAAAATCCACCAAGAAATTTGCAGTCTGATTTTGGTAAAGAATATTATAATAAACACTTTCAATCCTTAATGCAGACATATGGCATAAACCATTATATTGTTTTTTTCTACAAAGAAAGCATGCATTGTGGAACGTGTAATTGGAACTTTAAAGGGAAAAATGTGACGCTTGTTTAACTTGAACGGTTCTTACAATTGGATAAAAAATTTAAGCGATATTGTGAAATAATACAACAATACAGTTCACAGTACTATCGGAGTCAAACCTGTAAAAGTTGATAAATCAAATGAAAAAACTATTTTTAAATCATCATTTACCCACATCAAACTTGCAACCAAAATACCAAAATATTCAATTAAAGACAGTGTGAGGATTAGTAAACACAGGGAAGCATTTACGAAAGATTACACGCCAAACTGGTCAAATGAAATTTTTAAGATTAAAAAGGTAAACGTAACCAATCCGACAACATATATATTAGAAGATCAAGACGAGAAGGAAATCAAAAGTGCATTTTATGAAATGGAGTTGCAAAAGGTTAAACATCCATGATTTTACCTGGTAGAAAAAGTCCTAAGAAAGAGTGGAAATAAAGTCTTTGTAAAATGGTTAGGCTTCTCTAACGTACACAATAGCTGGATCGATAAAAATAATGTTTGCTAGAAGTTGTAATAATAATAATAGTTAATAATACAGACACAATCTTTCTATTGTTTTTTAATATTATCAAACCATTCTTTTAATAAAAAGATATTCTGTTTTGCACATTGCAGATTATTATTACTGTGTCTACAACAATGGATGTTATATATTAAACGATTGTTGGTTTTTAACTCCGATAGCTTAGGACAACCTAGTGCAAGCATATCAGTTACAACGTTTTGCATTAGATAGGTTTCAATCAATTTCTTCTTTCCTAGACCCTTTACAAATACTTCTTCACCGGTTCGGATAATTTGCTTCAAATAAAGCGCTATATATTATGACACCATTCCAGCCGTTGAAGATTCATCCCAAGAAAGACTATGAATATTCTTTGTCACCCAGTCGTTATGTTTTATATGATCTTGACTCAAACAACTAGACTGCATTGGCAGTTTAAAAATTTGATGCCAAACAACACCTTCCAACAAGTCCAAAACCGCAATTTCTTTACACACAAACTCGTTTTTCTTGTATTTAAATCCCTGAATGTCAATTATATACATGTTTGTATGTAAATATATGCAGTAAACTTCGACTAATTAAATTAATATCAGGAGCAATCTCCTTATATAGCAGATTACCACCATCTGCGTACTTTGCCAACCCACTTTTCAACCTATCACATTTTGAATTGAAACCGGCTCATGTGTATTTGCAGTCTCTAAACAAATGTAAAAAACATAAATCAGAATCCACTTTAATTAAACACAATTGACTTGAATGCGATATTTTGCATCTGACCTACTTTATAACTTCTCGCTAGAAAACCGAATTCAAAACAGCTACATTTTCTCTGCACTTACATTTTTCAACGTAACATACGTGTGTTTTGAAGTCACACGCGTATGTTCCATTGAAAGTAATATAAAGCATGTCTGACTTTAAAACGTGCCCACACGTATTTTACATTGACAGTATATAAGGACGTGTATGTTACATGGAAAAAACATACGCGTACAATTCAGACTGGCCTTACTTCACTACTCATCTTTTTTCACAAACACAAAATTTATAAGCAAAATTATCATATAATGAGAGTAAAATTTTGATGGCAGAACTGCTATATTTGTATAGTTTATGATTTTTAATATTGCTTCAAGTACAGGATCAAAACTGTCAACAAGGGGCGTACCTCCACCCGTGTCATGTAAATATTTACGCATTTGTGCTACAACCTTGCTTAGCTAAATTATCTACTTCGATTGAAGTTGCTCAATCTTTTCAAACCTGAGCCTCTTCTTTACCACTGTAAGCTATTCCTATTTTACCCCAAGCTTGTTCCTAAAGACCAATTATACAAATCAGAGTTTTAATAAATACGGCTAATTACCTTTTCTTTTAAAATGACTTTGTTTGTGACTTTGCATTCTATTATATCCTTAAATTTAGCCACTTTATACAGTAACAACAATTCTTCTTTGGAAAGGTTGGAAGACCGGCTTCTATTTCGATTAAATTTTGACGACCCACTTTGAAATTGCGACGTCATATTTAATAAAATTACCAAAATATTTAAACTTGTTTACTTTTTTGTGTAGTAGAAAATAACTATATATAATCTCAGTAGTTCATATGTTAAGTTAAAATAACTATTTCCAGACCTCAGAACTACCAATATATAATGTAGCAGGCTACCACTGACGCGTTTTGCTAATTTAGAACAAGTAATAACAAAAGTCTTTATTACTCACTGTTCGCAAGTCTAGTTAACAGTATATGCCTTATTTGTAGATGTTTTCAGTCCAATTAACAATGAAGCACTATCGCACTAATGCTATTTACAAGCACAAATATCTTCTTAAACTCAATCCTTAATCATAAGTCTTCTTAACAACACTAAACATTACTACAATTTATTTATTACGCCTTTGTTTATTTATGCACAAGCTGGCGGTACAATATACACATTCACATAATACAAATTTATATTTACTATAGGACTTTTAAATTGTCTTAACCAACTAACTATACACGAGATGATTTATATTCGAAATTTTGATATAGACTAACTTTTACATTCATTATCGATCCTATATATACCCTATAATTAAATAGATGACTCATATTTTGGTGTTTGCTGAAAATTTCAAAACTTCTGTAGAATATATCTCGGTTATATAGCTTGCGTGTTTCACGGATTGTCTAATAGTTGATAACACTGCTCCTCTTTAAAACCGCTACGTCCCGTAACTGTAAAAACGTTTTGATGCCAATTCGATGACTGATGACGGTACCGGTAGCTATCTCCTTTGGTGCATCCACCACGTCGATGGAAATAACGGTCACACGCTTTTTTGGTCTTGATAGACAACCGGTTGATAGCAACAAACAACGACCTGGATGTTGGTTCCCTGGAAAATTACTTCTAGCATATTTCGAACTATTCTCCAATCTAAGCGATCCAGTCCACAGCTTAACTTGGGCATCGCTAGTCTCGTTATCCCATTTTCCATTATGTGCGCCATAAGATTCAGCAAAGCCTCCCATAAATGTCCATAACTAGGTCTCTGTCATGAAGAATTTTTGGTGACCACATAGTAAACGTAACGATTTCCATCCCGAAGAACCAAGGTTTTTCCTACATTATAATGTGGATAGGGGCCGCTTCATTTGCGGCCATTTCCCCGATGCTCCACCTGGACGGTACTACATCGGGTTTAAACACTATCAAATTTCTGACTCTCGAACTGATATCGCCCGATAAATTTAATGTAATCAAGTTAGCTCCCATAAGTTTTAAGTTTAGTATCAAGAAAAATGCCCGAAGCTTCAGAGCAATAGCAAAACGCGAAATGAAACGTTATGAAAATGACGTGAGCTGCAGTTCTGGTTAACTAACCTAATTAAAACATATAATTTAATTTCCTGGTCTTACGCCATTTCATTTTTAAAAAATAATTAGTTAGCCTGCTCTAGGATATTTCACTTAGTTTAATCTAAATGATTTATATCTAAATACGTTATACGATCAGGGATTTTTCTTCTCTTCAGCTTCTGCCTGAGATACCTATACTACTCGTTATTATTTTAGTTTTAATTTGCTTATCCATTTATTTGTTTATTACTCCGACTTGTCTGATTTATCGCATTTTAGTGGTATCCGTTCTACCTATTTCTATATTATTTATTAATATTATTGCCGTCCGCTGCATTAAAATTGTCAAGTTAATCTCCGCAACGAGTTTGTCATTACCAAATGTCCGTGCCGCCATTTTCCTAAATCCTATTATCTACTTCAAGCCTAGCCACCCTACTTGCGAATTCCTTAAGAACAACCCAGAACGCATTCTGGCCAGCCACTTTCTGGACCTCCTCCAAGTTTCTAGGCCACCTTAG
Source organism: Platerodrilus igneus (assembly GCA_036346225.1). Lineage (NCBI taxonomy): Eukaryota > Metazoa > Arthropoda > Insecta > Coleoptera > Lycidae > Platerodrilus > Platerodrilus igneus. Next base: position 188,637 of record JARFIW010001588.1, read on the forward strand.
GCCTTCGATCGCCAACTTTCTGTCAGAGTTTTTCCTACAGTTGGCTGCTGTTGTATTAATTTAGCCACACAGCCAAACCTTTTCTAGAAAACAACAGCTATTCTTTTTGACATTTCCAAATCTTGAGCTACGCAAAGAGCAATGGGAATACCCTTCTGGTGCCCTTAACAAATCTTGCTGTTTTTCAACAACAACGCCAAATTTCGCCTTAGCGGAACCACCATACGCCGCCATGAAATTTTCAAAATCTACACTTGGCTCACGATTAATAACCCTTCGAACACCATTTTCATTACTCGAGTCTTCCTGTTTGTTGCTAGCATAAGATGTTAAACGGTCAGAGTGTACCACTTTCGGTTTACCAGGAAGAGATCTTCTGATCCGGTACACTACATCATTAATTCCATTTAATACTTTATACGAATCTCCCTATTGTCTTTGTAATTTTGACGACAATCCACGCTTTCTTTTTGGATAGTACAACCACACTAAATCTCCAGGTTGGCAACCACCTTCTTGAGCTCTCGTGTCATATTGTGATTTCATTAGATCGCTTGCCGTCTGAATATTCTTTCGGACGTTTTCGAGAGTGCTATTTGATTTTGTGTTGCATCACATTCGTCCTCTCTTTCTCACTATCATCCAGTGCAAAACACATTACGATATCGTCCGACCAGTTCTTTTACCTTGCGCAGTTGGTCGCCGTTTAATCCTTGACACGAAGGTATTAACATATCCAGCAATTTCTTTGAGCAACCGTTGGCTGGCTTATCTTTTAAGTCGTCCACACAACGATTAATATGGCATACTGGAATGAAACTTCCCACAATCATGTTTTTCTTCCGGGTCACCGTATGTGGAATAATGTTTAGCACCCTTACTGATATCATATTTCGAGACGTTACCAGTGTTCTTCCAATCAGTAATCCCTCCTAACCCATTTCCGATTCAGTTGCTTTCATCATGCATGCTTGTCCTTCCCGGAGCATGCTATCGTCTGGTTATTCGTCCCTTGAAATGGAATCTCATCGTCATCTATCCGTAGCACATCTTCTTTCATGTTTACATGAAACCCATATTATCTCATGAGATCCATTCCCAAGATCACTTCTGTGATTTCAGCTACCAACACCTGATGATTAATTAGTTTATCTCCAATTTCCAACGTTATGAAAGTCTCTCTGTGAGTAGAAATTTTTTCACCACTTCGAAGACATACCGATACAGGTAGCACTTTTCCACGACCAACCAAATCTGGTCTCACAATAGTCCTTGTCGCTCCTGTATCCACAAGTAATCGAACAACCCTACCATTAATTCTACCTTCAATATAAATGCTGTCCAGACTTTCTATCGAGGATGCACCATGATAATCTCCTGGGCACTTCGTTGTGCTGTCGACGTTCGTCCCCTTACGTCGACTTGCTTGTTTTTTCTGCTGCTTAACCGATTGCTTTTTTAGTTTAGTACAACGTCTTACCGCAGCTCCAGTATTGCAGACCCTGTTTCCGCAGTTGTTGTCTTTTCAGGCGTTGCCGTGGATCAATGTAGTAAGCGTAAGACTAGAGATCCCAAGGTCCTGGGTTTGAATCCCGACACGGCCGACTGCTAGAAAAATGGCAGGTCAGCATTTTTCAGAAAAATTACGCCCCCGTTCGGATGAGAGATTAAATGGAGGTCCCCTATGTGAGTGTTGTCACGCACGTTAAAGATCCCTACCTTGCCTGGAACGGCAAGGGTTTGGCAAAATTCTAAATTTCTAGGCAACAAAAAACTCACCTCCTGGCCAATGTAGTACCTTCGGGTAGAGCATTAGAAATGTAAATGCATGGTTGTTGTCTTTCCAACCTTTCCGCCCTTTGTTTTTTAAATACACTGTTGATTATTTCTTCTATGCTGTTCTTCGATTGACCAGGTTCTTCTAAGGCAGACCGAACTATGTGACTCACCTTCTGTGATGTTTGCGTAGCTGCTTCGAATTCAAGCGCATGAGCCACTGCGCCATGTAACGTTTTTGACCGTGCAAATTTTAGCGCTTGCTGTATTTCGCCGTGTTTAACACCATCCACAAATGTTTGAACAGCCAGTTGTTCGAGGAAGCTATCTGGTGCCGTTCGGTATGCCAATCTAACTAATCTGGCAATGTCAGTTTTGAATTCTTGCAGTCATTCATTTGTCTTTTGCGAGCGGTTCTTAACTTGTGTATGATAAACCTGTTGAAGGTGAGCCTCTTCATATCTCATCTCAAGCATTGAGGTTAAGAGGCCGTAATCATTCTGCTGGTGATCGGAAATCGTTTGCAAGATGTTAAGAGCTTCCCCCCCCCTCTGTTTGTTTCTTTGTTTATTGTTTGACACTACACCTAGGTCAAAGATCTATCCTAGTGAATTGATGCATAAATTCTTATTTAGAAAATCACAAAATCATAAACAAATTTACAATATATACAATTTTCCGATGTAAGTCGGTTTTGCTAATGGAAATTGTGCCTTTATCGCCGGTTTGGTCCGAGGTGTAGCTGGTGCTGGAGAATCTGTAGTGTAGTGTAATGTTGTGGCGGTGGTGGGGATGATGATGTAGAGCGTAATAATTTTAGAGAAGGATTTTGAAAGGGATTTGAGCTATTTTATTGTACCGGAGGTTTAGTGATTAAGGAAATGGTCAAGTTGGAGAGGATAGTTTGTTACTAGGAAATTTATACTGGGTAGTGGGGTAAAAGGATCTAGTGGGATCGCGTGTTTTAAATGGGTTTGATGGGGAACAGAGTTGGGGCATAAGTACAATAGCTGGTGGGGGTTCCAGGAATATTTTGATTAGAGCAGGGACAGTAAGGAGAGGGGATTAATTGAAAGGAATGTAATTTCTGTCGGAATTTGTCGTGACTTATCAGGAATTGAATCGTGGATCGGTTGAAGTAGGAGATATGGTCGGGAATGTCCGTGAATTTCGGAAAAATGTGGTATGTGTGTCTGCCGGTGGTGTTGTTGTCCCATTGGTGTTGGCATGTATATGTTAGTGAATCATTTATTAGGGTTATTATGTTTGTCCTTGTCATTGTTTCGTATTCCGTGGGTAGAAGGGTGTGGTCATGTAACTGTATTAGTCTTTTGTTCTTAAGGTTACGGATTTGAAGTTTGGATTGGAGCAGGATGTTTAGAGGTGGTTATTTCATGATAGTATAGAATGCTGAGGTGGGGGAAATTCTGAATGTTCTTGTAGAAAATAATAGGAAAGGTCTTATAATTGGATTTAGGTTTCTTCGGGAATGGGGTGTTGTTAACGGGTACCAGAAATCAATTGCATAGCTTAGAATAGGTATAATTATTTACTGAAGGATTCATTTACAAGTGGGACGAGTCAGTTCTATGGGTTTTGGTATGGATCGATATATATTGTTTAGGATTGATTTGGCTTTGGATCGGAGATATAATAGATGGGCATGCATTTTGAGTCGGGATTCTATTTGGATGCCAAGATACTTGGTTGATTCGGAGAGGGCTAGAAGTGTATTAAATAAGTGGATTGTAGGGGCTGGTTAGAGGTTGCCTTTTAATAAGAGGATTTTTATTTGGCTGGTGATAGGGGTTGTTTATTCAGTAAGGACCTGGTTTCAGTATGTTGGATTAGAATGCGGGCGGTGTTTTCGAAGATTCTTTGGGAGTTTCCGTGTATAAAGTAGGTATGGTCGTCGGCATAGGCAAATGTTGAAGTAATAGGGATGTCTCGGTCTAGGTGAATTTATGGAGAGGTTCCATAATGTAGGCGAGAAGACTGATCTTTGTGGACAGCCCTGAGATAGGGACTTTGTGACGGAGAGGTTGCAGTTCGTGAACGTAAATAGGATTTTAAGATTTGGTATATATTACGTGAAAAGTTGGATTTTTAAATTTGTGATAGAATATTCGGCCACCAGAGGGGATCAAAGGCAGCTTGGAAGTCAAGGAAAAAGACAATTACATATTTGGAGGAGGATGTTTGAACAGTGGCGATAAGGGATCGGATGGTATCTTCGGCACTGTATCCGGGGCGGTAGCCATGTTGATTTTCAGAAAGGAGGGAGTTTTTGTTTATATGGGAGCTAATCTTAATCTTTTGAATAAGGACGCGTTCTAGGATTTTACTAATTGTCGGGAGCAGTGCTATTGGACGGTATGATTTAGGATCTTCTGGGGGTTTACCGGGTTTTAATATGAGAGTGATGGATGCTTTTCTAAGGACGTTTGGTAATGTACCTGATTTGAGGCATTTAAGAATAAGTTGGATCATGGAGTCTTTTACGATAGGCCAGGATTTTTGGACAATAATATTGGAAATTTGATCTGGTCCAGGAGCTTTTTTAGGATAGAGATTTTTAACTATTAGATCTAGTGAGTCTATGTCTAAGTCATAGTCAGGTGTGTTGCCTGGTGGTGTATTAGCGTAGTTTATTATTCTTTGTTGTTCTTGTGTAGATACGTTTGGGATAGTGGAGGGGATGACTATGTCTAGGAGGGGGGTTAAAGTATTTTAAAATGAGGGGTCAGTTTGGTTGGAAGGTGTAGATAGTATGTGGTTAGGAAGTGATTTTAATAGTTTGCGGTATGTCTTCCAAGGGTAGTTGTAGTGTTCTTTGATTATGTCCATGTAGTGTTGTTTTTTGATTGTTGTGATTAGAGTTTTATATTCGTTCCGTGCTATTTTGTATTCTTGTGTAAGTCTACGTTGTTGTAATGAGTACGTTTAGCGTTCTGTAGTTGGTGTCGCATTTGGCCAAGTGCTTGTCTTTTAGTGTTTAGTTTAGATGCCCACCATGCGTTGGATCTTTGAGCGTAGTATTTGTGGGGGATGGTATCTTTGGCGGCGATGTGGATGTTTGTGATGATAGTGGTGGCGAGGGAGTTGGGGGCCGGTTCTTTTGTATGTGTTGGAAGGGAAGCTGGGAGTAATTTTATTTAGGTTCGCTAGGAATTGTTGCCAGTTAGCTTTTTGTGTATTGTAGGAAGGGGTCTTAAAAAAGGTTCGTGGTGGGAGATTTTGTAGTAATTTGAATGATATAGGATTGTGATCGCAAGTTTGGATTATATGGGATACTTTCCAGGTTGTTATGATATTGGCGGCGGATGGGTTGACTAGTGTGACGTCTATATTGGATTGTTGAGTATAGGGTTCCCATGTGGGGATGTGGGAGTGTTTAAGATTTGCAGATTGTGTTGGAGAATAAAATCTTCAAGTAGGGTGCCTCGTGCGTCTGTGCTGTCATCAAACCACAGGGTCGATCTGACGTTGGCGTCCGTGCAGATGATTGTGGGTCGGTGTCCTATTATGGTAAGTGCGTTGTCGATTTGTTGTAAGTGTATGTTAGTGTCTTGTCCGTATTGAAAGCAGGAGGAAATTAGGAACAAGGAGCCGGTTCTTCAATGGATTTCTATGGTGGTTGTCTGGTTTGTGGAAAAGGGTGGTATGTAGGAGGCATCTATTGTCGGATCTGTGATAATAATGATCGAGGTAAGATTAGGATCTGATGAGGCAGGATGGTTGTATAATCTAGCAAATGGGGGAAGTGATGGGATCTTGTTATTAATCAGGTGAGGTTCTTGTACTAGGGCTATGGGAATGTGATTTTCAGTAAAGGATTTGATGAATTCAAGGGTGACTGCTCGGGAATATTGGAGGTTAATCTGTATGACACTTAGGTATAGAGATCTGTGGAGTGAGTCATACGTCCGTTTCCTTTGTAAGGGTTTAAAGTCCATAGTCTATGCGTCCTATACAGATGTTTAGGGCTTGTTTATAAACTGAGCACTCGGAGCTAGTCAGAGAGCGGTCGTGTGTTTTGGTTATTCTTAGACAGTTCATGCAAGTGGAGGCGGCTGTTGTTGATCTGATGCAGTGTCGTATTGTGTGCTGTCCGAAACACCTGCCACAGGATACCTGGAGCCGACAGACCTTCGCCCAGTTGCCGAACCTCTGACAGTTGTAGCACCTGGTGATGGACACCAAGTCTCGGGTTCCGCAGGCCTTGTATTCTATAAACAGGTGCGTGTGGTTTGTCAAGATCGTTCTAAGTCCGGGAGAAACGTTGATGATCATATTGTCCGTCTTGTCTGTTTTAAGTCTTCGTATCGTTACGTGCATTTCATTTTGTACTGGATTTTAGGAATTAGATTGTAAAGGGAGTTTTGAGTGTAAATGAAATTTAGGAAGTCAGTGTTGGAAGTTCCTTTGTCTAGGTCACAGATTATGAGCTGAGGCTGTCTACGGGTTGGGATGTAGACGGAACAGGATTGTTAGTACAAGGTTGTAATAAGTTAATATCTGACGGCTTGTCTCTTAGGATGGTGACGGCGGTTTTGGTAGATCGGATGTTTTTTATGTTGAGATTGGGAAGGGACGATTGAAGGCTAGTTTTTATGATTTTTAGGAGATCTAAGGTGGTTGTATTTGATGTGGTCGGTTTTAGGGTAATTAATTTAGAAGGTGGTCTTGTTGGGGGGCGTGTTAGAAAATTGTTTTGGATGATGTTGCGGTAGCGTATGTAATGGGGGTGGAAGCAGAAATAGATGGTTGTGTATCAATGTGTGTAAGTGTTGAACTGAGTTTTACCTTTGTTAGATCTCCTATTAATTTTTCAGCTAACTGTAATTTGGTAATGACAATGTCGTGTAGGTGTGAATTCCCTCCGTAGGGGAGGAGATAGCCTTCTCTTTGTTGCACAAACCGTTGGCTATTGCAGCAGCTTCAAATTGTTTCAAACATGTCGCCCAAGATGTTTTACCATCAAAAGTGGGTGGTTTCACATTATATTTTGACGGTATTGTCTCGCTTTCTTCCATGCTTCTTATTTCTGGAATGTTCTGATTTACAGCTTGGTTTGTTAATTCAAGTGGCCGCTTTGTTAGTGAAATCATTTGTTTTTGCACCCCCATCACATCTTCTTCTATTTTTATAAATTTACTGCCCAACTTTTGCTCCACTTTTTTTACCTGTTCAGTGACACCTTCTTTCAATGCAATAAAGTCTTCCATTAATCTTTGTTCTAACGTGGCTGTATTTTCATTCAACTTTTCTTCTATTTTTGCAGCATTTTCACTAAGTATCACTACCATACCGTATTTAAATTCATTAAGGTTGATCCAGTTCATCTGATCTCACTACGTTTTTATTAAGTGTCACTTTAATTTAGTCGACCTCTCTTCAATATTCTCAGCATTTTCACTTAACTTTTGTTCCATACCGGATTTAAAATCGTTAAGGAAATTCATTAAAATTTTTGCGTTCATTTTACCTTGGCTTCTTGTAACTGGCATATACAAACTTTTCAAATGTCTTTAGACTTGTATTTTTTTTAATTAATCACTATACACCCAACACAGCCTGGCACCAGTATAACGGGCTACCGCTAACGCGTTTCACTAATTTAGAACAAGTAATAACAAAAGTCTTTATTACTCACTGTTCACAAGTCTAACCAACATTATATGCCTTATTTATAGATGTTTTCAGTCCAATTAACAATGCTATATAGAAGCACTAATATCTTCTTAAACTAAATCCTTAACCATAAGTCTTCTTAACAACACTAACACTAACACTAACACTACTTTAATTTATTTATTACGCTTTTGTCTATTTATGTACAAGCTGACGGCACGATATGCACATTCACATAACTCAAATTTATATTTACTTATGACTTTCAAAGCACAACGAACCAACTTTACACGATATGATTAATATACGACATTTGGATATAGACTAACTCTGTATCGGTTTTATATATACTCTAAATGAAATAGATGATTGATATTCTGGTACCTGCTGGAAGGTTCTCGATTCCTGTAGAATGCACTTCGGTTATACAGCTTGTATGTTTGACAGGTTGCCTAATAGTAGTTCGTAGCAATACAAACTACTCTAACAACTTAAAACGAAAATCGTCAGCAATATCATCGTTAGATTAACCAAAATCTGAATTATCAGATGTAATATAACACAAGACCTTGATAAATAGTCGATTATTTTTATTGTGACTAAATTTCGACGGTTTTTTGTTTCAATTTGTCGAAACATGATTTTGTCATTAATAATCTGATTAAAGCCCGAGAGCTTTAATCTTTAAATATTAATGACGAAATTATGTCAAGATAAATTGTAAAAAACACGAGAAATTTAGTCACATGGCAAATAGTCGCTGATATTTTGTTTTGATTCGTTTGAATCATAACATAATCGAAAGAAATAATCACTATATTAATGCGTATCAAATTTATCTGCACATCATTTGTGGATCGTTTCATATTTTTAAATGAAACGGTTACAATTCCGGTGAAGAAAAAAAACACGACGTAGCGTGGGATGCAAAACCATGACAAAATCGTTTTATTTGATATTAAACCGCTTTTCTATTGATTATCGCTACTAAAAAAACAATTTTATTCTCTCATAACTACTCGATTTTAAATAATTTGAGCTAAAGGCATAAAAGCAAGTCATCATACGTGTGGGGGTGGCTCATGAATAAAGAGAAGTGACTTTCTATAATTATTCCAATAAAATTATCGTAAAGTAGCTTCAAGCGTTTCAATAGCACATTTATAAACTTAGGCTGTCTGCTTTTTCTAAAGTCACGTCGTAGTTTAAAAATGATTCGATTCTATGAAATATCTTCAAGGACATTTATTAAAATGGCTGCTACGGTGATAATGATTTAGATATTGTTAAGTTTTAAGTATGCGTTAAGAACACCGTAAGGTAAATTTATATCTACATACTTATAGAAAAAAGTATTTAAAATTAAGTCAAATGAAGCCTTTGTATTCGACTCTTTTAACAACTTCCTGTGAACGGCACGATCGATAGCCAATATTTAAGTAAAAAGTGTGTGGTAGAATTTATCGTTTAGTACGAGATGATATCTCGTATTAATGCACATTGAATCAACTCGCCTTATCGGAATACGCTATTTGTACAGACAGGAATTTGTATGTTTATTGTACATTTACAATAATTGACCCATTAACGAGTGTACGTTCTCACCTTTAAACACCGTCCATTGAAATGTTATTTGCACAGCAGCTAAATAACTTACCAATTTATAGCTCAGTAACATACTAAGGAACGTTTGTTATCATATAATTTATGTAATTGTTGTTCCCTCTATAAAGATTTCATTAAGGTTTGTATGTGCTCACATACTAACGAACGGCCATTCGTATACTTTTTATGTGCATATTGTGCTTGTTGTAAGAGCATAATTATGCAATTTGTATGATTATTCGGAATCTCCGAAAAGCACTTTAGCATACACAGTTGCATATTAACTAATGTGCATGCATTTGTATGCAATTTATCTAACTATGTCCCATCACTATGAAGCTATTTACAAAGACACATGTGGCATCATACTAACAAACATCCATTTACATGCAATTTGTGTGATTATTCCGCATCACAGAAAAGTACTTTATAAAGTCATATACAGGTCCATACTGACAAACGTTCATTCGCAAGCAATTTATATATTTATGCTGCACTACATAAAGCTAATTTAAAAGTACATATGATATCAAACATTAACAAGTGTCGACTTGCATGCAAGTTATGTAATTATGCCACGGTTTATAAAGGTAGTTTAAAAATACACATGAAGTTGCACACTAACGAACGTCCATTCGAATGCAATTTATGTAATTATGCCACATCACATAAGGGTAGTTTAAAAATACACATGAAGTCGCATACTAACGAGCGTCCATTCCCATGCAATTTGTGTAATTATGCTGCATTACAAAAAAGTAATTTACAGAGACATATGAAGTCGCACACTAACGAACGCCCATTCGCATGCAAATTGTGTAATTATGCTGCATCACAAAAAAGTAGTTTACAGACACATATGAGGTCGCACACTAACGAACGTCTCTTCGCATGCAATTTATGTAATTATGCCGCATCACATAAAAATAATTTACAGACACATATAAAGTTGCACGCTAACGAGCGTCCATTCCCATGCAATTTGTGTAATTATGCCGCATCACATAAAAGTAATTTACAGACACATATGAAGTTGCACACTAACGAACGTCCATTCGAATGCAATTTATGTAATTATGCCACATCACATAAGGGTAGTTTAAAAATACACATGAAGTCGCATACTAACGAGCGTCCATTCCCATGCAATTTGTGTAATTATGCTGCATTACAAAAAAGTAATTTACAGAGACATATGAAGTCGCACACTAACGAACGCCCATTCGCATGCAAATTGTGTAATTATGCTGCATCACAAAAAAGTAGTTTACAGACACATATGAGGTCGCACACTAACGAACGTCTCTTCGCATGCAATTTATGTAATTATGCCGCATCACATAAAAATAATTTACAGACACATATAAAGTTGCACGCTAACGAGCGTCCATTCCCATGCAATTTGTGTAATTATGCCGCATCACATAAAAGTAATTTACAGACACATATGAAGTTGCACACTAACGAGCGTCCATTCCCATGCAATTTGTGTAATTATGCCGCATCACAAAAAAGTAATTTACAAAGACATATGAAGTTGCACACTAACGAGCGTCCATTCCCATGCAATTTGTGTAATTATGGCGCATCACAAAAAAGTAATTTACAGAGACATATGAAGCTGCACACTAACGAACGCCCATTCGCATGCAAATTGTGTAATTATGCTGCATCACAAAAAAGTAGTTTACAGACACATATGAAGTCGCATACTAACGAACGTCCATTCCCATGCAATTTGTGTAATTATGGCGCATCACAAAAAAGTAGTTTACAGACACATATGAGGTCGCACACTAACGAACGTCTCTTCGCATGCAATTTATGTAATTATGCCGCATCACATAAAAATAATTTACAGACACATATAAAGTTGCACGCTAACGAGCGTCCATTCCCATGCAATTTGTGTAATTATGCCGCATCACAAAAAAATAATTTACAGAGACATATGAAGTCGCACACTAACGAACGTCCATTCGCATGCAAATTGTGTAATTATACCGCATCACAAAAAAGTAATTTACAGACACATATGAACTCGCACACTAACGAACGTCCTTTCGCATGCAATTTGTGTGATTATTGTGCAAGACGCAAAAACCTTTTACAGAAACATGTGCAGTCCCACATTGAAGAACAGTCATTTATTCCAAATGTGTGATTTTTTAGTGTCGGAAAAAATAATCTAGAAAGCATATGTGCTATCCTTCACTAACGATGACGGCGTGCATGCTTTTTACGTAATTCGGATGTATCTAAAGAAAGTCAGGAAAACACATACGACCGCATAATAACAAATGTTCATTTACATACAGTTCACTTGCATACAAAGCAACTCCTGTTCGCAGAAATGCATCTCTATCATCACGCCAATTTGTGTTGTGCTTCAATAACTTATTAGAAAACAAACCTAATACGGGCTTTCGTTTAATTGTTGGTTGCTTATCCGTTAAATTTGGAAGACGATTCAAATTTAGTTTGTGCACATATCACAATGGCTAAGTATTTAAATTAACTTTTACTGTTACTTTACATCACTGAAAAGTTATAAAATTTTTAAATAAAACTTCGTAGATAATTATGGATTGTGTTCTTGGTAACTGCAATGTACTTACCTCATCTTACTTAACCTGCATACAACGGCAACTAGACAAAAGTGTGGCAACAACAATATAAAATTTTTGTATCACCACCAAAAAAGCATTGATTCAAGAACCTGCAACAACATAAGATTGTTTAACTGCCCGGTTAAGTTTATAATAGTTATTTCAAAGGAACTCACGCAAACCAACGTTCGAAAATTAAAGTAGATCCAGTTTAACGAATGTTTTATAAAACTGCCTCACAATAACAATCGTGTACAACCCATTATAGCATAGTAACAATTTTTAAGTATATTTCTAGCACCCAAAGATTGCAAAGTCGATTTATCGAATTGCAGTAATGTAAGTCGTTTAGCTACAATAATTATTGAATAATTGAACAATTTCTCAAACGTGAAAACAAACATTTATTAAAATAGAGTACGTAGTGTAAAATGGAAGAAATGTGCAAACTACGAAATAAAACGTACACATTTTTACGCATTTTCTATTATCTAATTAAAAGTAAAACGGTCTGCAAACGAGCAATGTATCTTACAACTTGAAGTATGATCGCAATTGGTTCGATGGTTTCAACAATAATTGTGGGATAATAGGGTTGTGGTACAACCTGTAGTGTGAAGCGCAGTACCAACCATTCGCAAAATCAAACGTACGACCAACTTACAAGAAAAACTACGTGTGGAGTCTGCAACGACCCTTGTAGAGAGATTTTATTACATTTTAATATTATTATTCACATTTGATGGCTTTGAACAATAATAATGAACACAGAGTGTCAAAATAAAAAATTTTTGGATTCGTTTATATAAGTGTATAGAAAAAATAAGTGTCGGGACGTAAAATCGAAAGATAAGTCCTATAAAATACACAAAATGCCAGCTAAAGGGACGGTTGCGTTACCTGTGACATACCCTGAATATATTGTAACATTTCTTGACGTAATTTATAAATACGTAGATTTTCTGGTTTACTACATCCTGTATACCGATTATTTAATTCAGTAATTAGTTTTTAATATTGATTATAAGACAGTCATTGACAATATAATTCAATTAAGGATGGGGTATTATTTTAAAATGCATAATATAGGTTCATGTTTTAAGGAATGGTTGTTTGAAGTTTACTCATTATGACGAGCAACGTAAGGTCATTTCGTTTGTTCGTCAACTCAGAGTACACTTGTTCTCGCTTCTTGAAACAGGTTATATGGGTTTTGTATGAAATCGATCGAGAGATATGCGCATCGCCGTTTGATTCTGTACCGTTAGATGGGTAGGGTCCATATAAGGTTTGGTTTTCATGTTAACGGTAATCCAGTAATGATAGTCAGAGTCTCATAGATAAATATGGCGCCCTGCATTACGTGGTTCCAGTATATTCGTTTTGTGGTAGACTAATAATAAATTTAATTAAGAAATTACCTTCAACAATATGGGAAGACATTACATGTGATTTTTCAATGCTCCACCCGAAGGTACTACACTGGCCAGGAAGCGAGTTTTTGTTACCTGGAAAATTTTGAATTTTGCCGAACCCTTGCTGTTCCAAGCAAGGTAGGGATCTTTAACGTGCGTGACAACACTCACACACGGAACCTCCATTTTACCTCTCATCCGAACGAGGGTGTATTTTTGTGAAAAATGCTCGCCTAACATTTTTCAAGCGGACCGTGTCGGGATTCGAACCCGGGACCTTGGGCGTAGTAGTCACACACATACCACTACGCCACGGAGCCGCCGAATATGGGAAGACAGCATTTCACCCAAAGATTTTATAAAATTTATTGATTTTGTACATATATTTCATTAAATTTGAATGTACCCCTAGGTTGGGCCTTTGACCTGTCAATAGTTATAATAATAATAAAGATTATTGATTGATTGATTAGATTAGGATATTTGCAGACGATTGTAGTTCAAGACGGGAGTTGCCTTGGATAAGAAATGCAAGGTCATCTACGTAAGCAAAAATACCTGTATTCGGGATGTTGAGGTCAAGTAGAGGGTTGATGGATAAGTTGCAAAGGGTGGGTGAGTGAATGAATCGTTGAGGACAGCCCTCTTATAGGTTTATGGTGTGGAAAATAGTTTGTGTTAAGGGTTGGTGTACGGGAAATTAGGCATGATTGTGTAGTTATTGGAAGGGAAATTTAGTATCATAAGTTGATTAAGGATATTGGATCACCAGAGAAAATCAAAAGCGGAGTAGAAATCGTGGAAAATTTCTGGGACGTATTTGGATTGTAATGATTGGAGTTTGGAAATTAAGGAGTGGATTGTTTGTTCAGCGCTGACCTTCGCAGAAACCATGTTGGTGGTTGGAAATTAGGGAATTGCTATCGATGTGGGACTGGAGTTTGTGTAGGATTATTTTTTGTAGAAGTTTACCGATGGTTGAAAGGAGGGCGATTGGTCGATAGGAGCGTGGGTCTTCATGGGGTTTTGCAGGTTTCAAAAGTAGGGTGATATTTACGTGTTTAAAGGGGTTTAGAAAGGTACCGGTGGTCAGCTATTTTTGGAATAACTTGTGGATAGATTGACAGATTACTGGCCATAATCTTTGATTAATTATTTCGGGGATGTTATCAGGACCTGAAGATTTATGAGGATTTAATTTGGAAATGATTGAATCAAGCAGATCAGTGTCAATAGTATCAAGAATGTTTTTTAATACCATTAAAGAAAAGGCAAATGGTTCAATAAAACGTTTCCTTTACATCCCGTTTTCTAGTACGATTTGAAAATACTTACCTTATCTTGGTATTTGTATATTTCACAACTTGTATATACTGTCAAGAAAAAATAATTGTCAAGTATATAGAATGCGCGTAACGTGCATGCGTTTCTAAATGCCCCGATAATTTTATGAGTGGGTTTGTCTTTGTACTGCGGCACGTTTTTGCAGTTAATGGAGGCATATACTCCAAATTGTCAAATTACCACGTTCAACGAAATGTTGTTAGATGCTAAATAATCCGCATTTCAATCATTTTTCTCGGAAACCTGCCCTTCTAATTGCGTAGCGCGCTGTTGTCCATATCATTAATATCTGAATGACAATCACCAATATTAAACTCCCTGTTAGCAACAACTTTCTTATATAATTGCAATTAACGATCAATTTTTTACATACGAGTATGTCATCGCTGACATAGTAATTTTTGCAGCCGCACTACCTCTATTATCAACAGTCAATGTGAAACTAATTTAAAGTGCCACCAATTTATTGCAAAAGCATAAAAAGAGAATTACCAAATATTTAAAAAATAAGACCTATTGAACGCCCTGCGTCCATAAATATAAGCACTTCAAGAGTTTACCGTTAATTCTTGGCAGATAAACAAAAGCTATTCCGAAAATACACCCATCCAAAGAATGCTTTAGTATCATTCAATATAACTTATTTTATAAAGGTAGTACTGATTTGGCATAATTTTGTACACAAAAATTTAAAACAAAAGGTGCTTGACTTCCTAAAGGTATTTTTCTGTTGAGCATTATTATATACACAAAGCATGTAATTGAACGTTAGTTACTATGGAATTGCACATTTACTTTTAGATTGTGCGTCTTCGATGCGAAATAATCCACACATTGCTAACAAACGGGTGTTGATTAATACGGGACTGCTAAAGTATCTTTGCAATACAGATTAATCGCAAAAATGAGTGTTTTTAGAATGCGAGGGTAAATGCACTTCTACAATAGTTCTTTATGTGAAATAGCCACAAATTGTATGCAAATAGACGTTTGTTAATATGCAATCGTAGAAGTCTTTGTATATAATTATTTTGTGGCGTAGTATAATCATATAAATTGTACCCACCCGGACGTTCGTTGTATGCGACCGAAAGTGTACGTGTAAAATACTCATTTGTGATGCGCTATATTTACACAAATTATATACCAATTGATCCTAATTAGTATGCAACTGCATATGTTTGTGCAAATCACTTTTTCGCGACGAGCTATAATCACACAAATTTCATGCGAATGGACGTTCATTACTATGTGACCGAAAATGTCTTTTTAAAAGACTTTTTGCGATGCGGTATAATCACACAAACTGCATGCAAATGGACGTGCGTTAGTATGCAACCGAAAATGTTTTTGTAAATTACTTCTATATGGTGTGGTATAATCACACAAATTGCAAGAGAATGGACGTTCGTTACTGTGCGATCAAAAATGTCTTCTTAAATGCCTTTTTTGTAATGTGGTATAGTCACACAAATTGCATGCGAATAGATGTTCGTTATTATGCGCCCGAAAATGTTTTTGTAAATTATTTTCATACGATGTGGTAAAATCACACAAATTGCAGGCCAAGGACGTTTCTTAGTATGTGATCGATAATTTCTTTTTAAATTACTTTTTTGTGAAGCGGAATAATTGCATAAATTGCATGCGAATGCACGTTCGGTAGTATGCGACAGAAAATGTTTTTGTAAACTACTTTTATATGATGTAGTGTAATCACACAAACTGCACCCGAATGGACGTTCGTTACTATGCGACCAATAATGTCCTTTTAAATTACTTTTTTGTGATGCGGTATAATCACACAAATTGCACGTGAATGGACGTTCGTTAGTATGCGACCAATAATGTACTTGTAAATTACTTTTGCGTAATGCGGTATAATGACATAAATTACAAACGAATGGACGTTCGTTCCTATGTAACCGATTATGTCTTTTTAAATTACGTTTTTGTGATGCGGTATAATCACACAAAGTGCACGTGCATGGACGTTCGTTAGTATACATAGATAAAACCACACACTAGATGGGTAAATTTATGGCCCCGATTTTATCACTGATTAAGTTCATACTACGCCCGCGAGATGGTACGTGTAATTTGTAATGTAGGAAACTGTCGGAGGATAGATGACATTTCATAGTTAAAACTTTTTGTCTGTGGTAAAATTTGTAGGTTGTTTAATTATTCTTATTTGTTGAACATTCATTCTGAATATTTAGTGCAGATTAATTTATTGTGTGTCGCGTTTATTGACTTGATTTTTGTATTTAAAAAGGATAACTTCAGTGCAGGTTAGATTAATCTATAGAAGCAATGGTTTTCTTGTACTGTGTGCCTTTGTGTTGTAAAAAAAACTTTGAAACGAAAATGCACCGGTTTCCTACTGATGATATTGTAAGTTTTGTGAAATAATAAAATATAATTGTAAAATTCCTATACAACTTCTGTGTATTGTGAGATATTGTACTGATGTTACTGAATATAATTAAGTAATAAAGACTTGAAATGTTGTTATAAAATTACAGAAATCCTTTCAAATTAAAATTTCAGTTTAACAGAACGAATTCGACCTGCTATATGTATACCCAAAATATTGAAGTCTGACCATTGATCATGTTCATAGTTTCTTTTTCTTGAGAAAATAGTATTTATCCAACATTTTCATTTCTGAAAACGTCTGATAAATGATATTTTCTTTGCACGTGGTTCTTTATTTCAAGAAAAAGGAATCAATGTGCAATAATTACCTAATCAACCGTCCGTCGAGGGCCTGTAAAGACCAGTCAAGACGGTTAATTAAGGCCAGGCAGACTAAACTCAGCGGCGTAGGTCGTGGTTCAAACTCTTAACTAAACCCTTGCTTGTACTTACCAAATATGCGATATGGATAAAAATCATCGATACATATCTTAACAATTTATAATAAACATGGGCGCCAATCAGCGGAAAGGCACTGATACCTAATAAAAGTAATCATGAAATAAACTTCATAGTTTAGAAAAAGAAATAACATTTTATTATACTATCGACTGTCCGGAAAAGCAGATATATACACAAATAAATAAACAGTCTTGAACTCGAAATGAAATAGGGCCTACAGAGCCCACTATTCCGACATAATATAAACGTAATTCTATCTAACCTAATTGATATCTAGGGACGTGCACGTCGTCACATATACCTAATCTTTAGCCTAACTAGGATTAACTTAAGATCTTTAATTATATTAACAAAAGCACTGTGAAACACAACTATGCATTACTGTCTTTACAACACGGTATCCGTATGTACAGATTAAATCAAGGATTCCATGGGTTAATACCGTATGCTCTCTTCAATGATTATTTTTGGAACACGCGAACGTAATTTAATGTCAATATAATTCACAAAAAACAGACCGGACTATAGCTCGCAACACGGCTCCCGCACCCCGTCTTTAGCGACTATAGGTAGAACGAACATACATTTCCGCGATCAAAAGTAAACAGTATCAACTGGTCTATAATAATTAACCTTTACAACACTACAAAAGTTTGACACGTAAATCCGAAAAGCTTTCTTTACTGAGCTATTAACAAAGGTTAGTTCACGTCTTTATTACGTTCCAATGACCGGTAGTTGAAGCAAAGGAATTTTCTTTTAAATAACCTAAGCAATAGCACACCGTCGTAGCGTCTATGTAGAATTAAAGTAATCCTTCCTACAAATTAATAAGACGCTACAAAAGAGACGCAGAATCGAAATAAAACTCATAGCAAAGGGTTGCTTTGCATTATTAAAAATGTCATCCAACAAAATAAATACTCACGTGTTCTAAGCACACACATAAACACGTCTGTCCCCAAAGACCACACACCAAAAAGCCAAGAATCATTGCTGTTTCTTTACATCTGCAACCACATTCCTGCAAAACCCCAATGAATTCGTCCGGTCCTGCGGCCATAGGCCACCATATGTTTAAATACCAGAAACTAAACCCTCTCACTACATTGTATTGTAAATATTATGCGATCTCAGGTACCGTAGATGTATAACGAAAGCTTTTTAAAATATAGAAGAATTCGCTTGTATGAGGTTATTCCACCACGGTGTATGCAGGCTTTGTAAAACGTACATATAATTCCACCACGATTCGTGAAATATACAAGTGATAATTAAATTGTGTCAACTATTAATACTATAAGAATTGGTACGCAGTAGCGTAACATTATATAAAAAATAATTATAAAATTTATGCTCAACAAAGCGATTGAAAATCGGGTTGTTACAAATGGTAGAAGCTCCATAATTTAAATAATACCGCCACAATAGTTGTTTAGACTACGCCCGCTAGAGGTCGCGACGAACTTTATAAAAAGTTATATTAGGCCGTTGCCCATCTATTGTGGGTGGGTGTTTATCTATGGTTAGTATACGACTGAAAATGTACTTGTAAATTAATTTTTTGTGATGTGGTATAATTATAGAAGTTGCATGCGAATGGACGTTCGTTAGTATGCGACTGAAAATATCTTTTTAAAAGACTTTTTTGTGATGCGGTATAATAGCACAAATTGCACGCCAATGGACGTTCGTTAGTATGCGACCGAAGATGTCTTTTTAAATAACTATTTTGTGAGGCAGTATAATCACACAAATTGCACGCGAACGGACATTCACTAGTATGCAACCGAAAATGTGCTTGTAAATGACTTTTTCGTGACGCGGTATAATCACACATAAGAAAAATAGATAAGGTAAGTGGTATTTAATTTAAAACAAAAACGCGTACATGCTTACTATTATATTTGTTTAAATAAAATTGATCAGTGGGTGAGGTTCTACGTTTTCTTTTAGAAAAATGGCTGGTTTTAAAAATTCAGTGTCTCGCGTCGTATCAGATCTTGACTGTCATCAAGATGGTGTTTCCAACGAATGGCTTTTAGTAGTCATGTGAATCGAGTCAAATGACAATGCAACTCGAGTCGACTCGAAACTCGAGTCAACTCGCCACTCGAGTCGACTCGCCACTCGAGTCGACTTGCCACTCAAATCGCCTTGTAGCTCTAGCTGATTTGCAACCCATTATAATCGAGTTATAATTTAATTTTTTCCAGTCTATCAAGCATATAATAAATAGAATTCCACCTGGTGGCGACATCTTGCTTTAGTTTTAACTGTTTTAAGCCCATTTGCTCTTGTATTTCCTGTAACTTATAATCTGCTACATTAGTTCTCTTAAAGTATGCAACGATAGTACGGCATTTACTAACTAAATTTTCAAAATCTTTATTCTCCGTAACACAATCACCAATTACCAAATTTAACGTGTGAGCAACACAATATTGATTACGTTTCTTTAAATATTCGGAAATAGCTTTTGCTACGTTGGCAGCATTATCGGATACAATTGCCACAATTTTATCAAAAATTTTCCAGTCATCTAAGACAACTTTAATTAAATCAGCAATGTTGATGGAAGTGTGCTCTTTTGGCACTTCTTTCGTACTCAAAGCAATAACTATCATTTGCGTTTTAATTATAAAATGAGCTGTAATAGTTAAATGACTCTTATTGTTATCAGACGTCCACATATCAGTTGTGAGGGATATATTTTCCACTTGCTGAATTTTTTCAAATACTACAGCCCTGGCTTTTGTGTATTTGTCATCCAAAAGCTTATCAGAGAGTGTTTTACGAGATGGTAAGTTATATAGACTGTTCAATCTTAAAGTATACAATTTGAATCCTTTATTATCAATAATTTGCAAAGGTTGAAAGTCTAAACAAATCATATCAACCAATGCCTTATCTACGGAATCCGACATTTCTTTCGTAAATCTTGAAGTTGAAGATGACAACATCAACTGATGTGCACGCTTTCGTCCTGTAGGTAGCGTCGAGGGTGGCATTTTAGTAACTACCGAAGTATCGTCGCCGATTGATTCAGATTCATGTAGCTCAGCTGCTGTGGTTGATTCGTTTGATGTTTCATGCTGAGTAAAAAATGTTTGCTGAATTGATTTCTGGAAAGTTGCATAATGAAACGGATGTTTTTTTGTCATATGACTAATAAGATTTGTTGTGTTTCCAAAATTCTTATATTTGGCTGAACAGTACTTGCAGGACAATATGTTAGTCTTTTTATCTAAGTCAAATAAACTCCAAATTTGAGACTTTCGTTTTTGAAATGCCACATTTCAATAGCGTTTATCTGTAAGAAACAATAATATAATTACACGTTTAATGCTGTAACATAAAGTGGACTTTCTAGTTGCCGCTTGAAGCGAGCGGACGTGTTTCTGCCGAGCTCCCGCTTCAGCAATAACAGTAAGTGTTTATCTAGGGTTTTATTATTTATTGTTGAATTATTTTATTTGAAGCTTTGCTTTTATTGTGTTTATTTTATAATTGTGTGCCATCAAAATTTAAATACAGGGCAGTAAAATAAAAATTTTAAAACAGAATTTAAACTAAATAAAAACTAAATAAATCGCGTTTTCTTTGTAATTTAAACTAAATCCGCGTTTTAAAATAAAATAAATAAATTACGGGCCAATAAAACAAAAATCTACTAAACTAATACTCAAAATAATTTCGGAATAACTTAAAAAGGCATTTTTAATAATAAATTTAAAATAAAAACCGCGTAAATCGAGTAAAAAACCGGGTAAAACAACCAAAAAGTGTGTGAAATTTTTATAGTGCGCGTATAATCAAACAATAACCAAAAAAACAAAAATCTAAGCCTTTTTAAATCAAATAAATATCTCAAAAACTGTAAATTTTAAAACAATTTTAATATAAATTTTCAAATTTAAGTACACGCGTACTTATAAGTTCCTTTAAGATCGATTTTGGTGTAATTAAGCGGTGTAGCAGTTACAGTTACCAAGTGATTAAGTGAAAGGTCATTTCCGGTTACCTCATTCCGATTGCGCTCAACCTTATTTTCTTAATTACACGTTTAAAAATAAAGTGTTGTTGTTTATAAATTAGATTTTAATATTTTGAAGTAATTAGTTTATTTAAATTTGATTTGGCGGTTTTAAAAATTTAAAATAAATAAATAGTGTTCTTCGCGGTACATTTTGAATCGAATTGCGCTAGGGAATTTATTTGATTCTAGTTGTTATTTTGACGCTTGGTGCTTGTTGTATTTCTGTTAAAATTTGATATTTAATTGGGCGGTTCGAAGTTTAAATAAATACAAGGTTGCTTACGGTTCACCTTTAAACAAAACATTTTTATTGGACCAACGTTTTGCGTTCTTCTAGCGTCTTTCTTTTAGCGTCGTAACGGTCAAGTGGTTTTTGAGCTGCGTTTTAGGTGTCATTTTTTGTCGTTTGTTTTGTCAGCATGGTGGTCCACCGCGACGAGGACCCGTTGCCCAAGAAGAAGAGGGGTGATAGGTCGGAGTCTAATAGGTCGAAGGCTGAGGGCGCTGTTGGGGGGAAACAGCTAAATGTAATTTTAAAAGACGTTAGGTTAGGGATTCAGGAGGAGGTACAGGAGGTAGAGGAGCCTGTGTCTGCGGCGGTCGTGTCGGGGGAGTCGGGGCCCCCTGGGGTGGCTGCGGCGCCTGAATCGCCCTCAACTTCGGGAGCCCAGCGACAGATGTCGACTGGCAGCGACGTTAGCGTTGCTGCTAGCGACCTCGATGAGCTGGACCTCCTGAGATTGAGGGTGAGGAAGGCGCACTGGGTCATCTCCGGGAGGGTGCCGACGACCTCCGCCACTATCGTCGTGGAGGACAGAAAGAGGATTCGCTACGCCCTGGATGATTTCCTCGACGCGGCGAATCAACTTATAGGTATGGTTAGGGCGCTGCGGCTTGTGGCTAGTGATTCTGGGAGAGCTAATGTTGTCGGGGGAAGTCCAGCGGTGGTTGCTTGTGTTTCAGGGCAGCAGTGTTCCAGGAGCCAGGAGGTGCCGATGCCACGGAAGGCGTCGTATGCTGCAGCTGCTGCAGGTGCGACGCCCACCTTTGCAGTTAGGGTCGACACCAGGCCAGGATGACGTCATGTCGACCCTAAAGAAGAAGGTCGATCCCGCTCGTGATGGTTTTGTTGTGGTCGGAGCTCGTAGAACTCGCAAGGGCGGTGTAGTTGTCGAGTGTGCAAACCGAGAAGATGCGAAGAAACTGCAGTCGAAGGTTGTCGGTGACTGCAAAGAGCTCGTGGCGAAGACCATCGAGAAGAAGCGCCCACGGGTCGTTCTTCCGGGGGTCGACGCGGGGATGAAGGCGGAAGAGCTGGTGCGGTTGATCGCGTGCCAGAATCCCCGCTTCGGCGATTTGAAGATTGAAGACCACCTGAGGGAGAAATTTAGGTTTGGCGGAAAGGGCCCTAGGGATCCCTTCGTCAACGTAGTCTTCGAAGTGACCCCCACACTTCGGAGACGTATATTAGCTGACGCTATAAACCTCAGGTGGCGAAGAGTCTGGACCCGGGACCACTTCTCGATGACCCAGTGCTACAGGTGCTACGAGTACGGCCATAGATCGATGGAGTGCAGGGAGAAGGTACAGTGGTGCGGTAACTGTGCCGAAGTCGGTCACGAGTTCAAGAATTGCCGGAGGGCAGTCCCTGCTGTGTGGTTTGCGCTAGGGCAAACGACAGAACTGGCGGTGGCGCGAAGGTCGATACGCGCCACGACGCCAAGTCGAGTAGATGCCCCACGATGCTGAGATTGAAGAACGCAATCACACGCAACATCGATTATGGACCGTGAAGAAAAAGAACGATTTAAAAGAAGCAAGAAGATTAAATTCGCGCAATTAAATCTCGGGAAAGGAAAAGGGGCTACAAATAACTTCGTAAAGTTATTTAGCGAAAATAATATCGACATCGGGCTTATACAGGAACCGCACCTGTATAGCCACAAAATAACAGGTTTTGGGAAGGGGGTTACCGTTTTAAACGCAAACAGCGAACGACCGCGTAGCGGGATAATAATAAATAACGGGACGTGCGCCGGAATAATCCTAAACAATCTGTCGAATGAGTTCATAACCACCGCAGAAATAAAAACGGGATTGCATACGTTTTACGTGATAAGCACTTACCTTCCGCCGATCGATTCCCGGCGGGAAAATCCTCAAACAGAGGACTTAATAAATCAAATTGAAGGAATCCTTCGTAAAATCGGTAGAAATAGAAATTTAATTATCGCGGGAGACTTTAATGCTAAGTCGCCATTATGGGGCAGCCCTATCGAAGACGATAGAGGCTCGCAGGTTGCTGATCTTTTTACGGGATGGGACCTTAGTGTGATAAACACTAATGATTCACCTACGTTTGAGACGCATAGAGGCAGCAGTTTTATAGATATTACTGCAGTCTCGCACGAAATGTTAGAAACGATTTGTAATTGGAAACTAAGGTCGGACGAGGAAACGCTCTCTGACCATAAATTAATAACATGGGACGTTGAAACCAAAACAAGCGCAAACGAGCAGCTAACTATATTTCCGCGGTTCTGTAATAAAAAAGCAAATTGGGAGCGGTTTAAAGAAAAATTTGGCGAAAGTATCCCTGCGCTCGAAAATGAGCTATTTAACTGCCGAGAGGCGGTGGTAGACGCGTCGTCGTATTCCATGCCGCAAAAGAAAAGATTTAAAGACAGCGTACCCTGGTGGACCCGGGAACTAACCACCAAGCGGGCAGAAACGCGTAACCTAAGGCGCCGCTATCAACGCGCCTCGGGAGATATAAGAGAACAACGGAGAATAGAATATAATCAAAGTTACCGCGAATATAAAATATTAATAGAAGAAACGCGAACGAATAAATTTAAAGAATTCTGCACGCAAAACTCAGAGAAAGAACCCTGGGGAACCGCATACCGCGTAATTAGAGGAAAACAACAAAAAATCGCGCTCAGTAATATAAAGAAAACAAATGGCGAATACACGGAAGGTATTAAAACCACAGCGGAATATTTACTAGAGAAATTTTTCCCATCGGATAATCCCGAGGGGGATGAAGGGTCGCACGATTTAATACGTCGGGAAGCTGCAAAGGCGCAAGGAACAGGTGCCGATAAGGCAATCCTAGTTCACGAGGTCGTCAGGGCTCTTAGGAGGATGAACCCTAAGAAGGCACCGGGGCATGATGGAATCACTTCAGACGCAGCTCTGCAGGCGTGCCTGTTAGCCCCGTGTGTCTTTGTTGGATTGTTTAATCTTTGTTTAGAAAGGGGCGTTTTTCCGCGTTGCTGGAAAATCCAGAATGTGAAATTTATACCCAAACCTAAAAAGGCGGATGCGTCAGATCCGGGCAGCTATCGTCCAATTAGCTTGCTACCGGTGCTGGGGAAAGTTTTAGATCGCGTTATGACTACGCGTGTTGAACACCTAGTGCGAGACAGCGGCGGTTTTAATAACCGACAGTTTGGTTTCGTGTAGGGCAAGTCGACTCTCGACGCGTTAGAGTTCGTTGTCGGGGAAATTAAGCAGGCAAGAGATGCCAAAGAGTACTGTGTCGTTGTTGCTTTGGACATTTCAGGAGCATTTGATGCTGCCTGGTGGCCATTAATCGTTTGCGAGTTAGATCGTAGGGGTTGTCCGGGAAACTTGATGTCTTTGGTCAAGAGCTATTTCTCGGGGCGATTAGCACAGGTTGAAATTCCGGGCGAAGTTCTGTCGCGTGAGGTGGAAAAGGGATGCCCGCAAGGGTCATGTTCTGGTCCCACATTTTGGAAGTTGTTGTATGAGAGCATTTTTAGGGTCAAGTTGCCCGCAGGATGCTCAATCGTTGAGTTTGCAGATGACACACTTTTAATTGTTAGATCGAGATTGTTAATGGATATGCGCACAAAACCGAACAAGGCGCTTAATAAATTACACGAATGGTCGCAGGCGGTAAAATTAAAATTTAACACGGCGAAGTCAGAGGCGCTTTATTTCGGCACGAAACCAGGACAGAGACCTCCTAGGTTAGAGCTATGAGGGGAGAAAATCCCGTTTAAAGATTGTATTACCTACCTCGGCGTCAAGATCGACAATAAATTAAATTGGAAAGCGCACGTACAATACGTAAAAAGTAAGGGCGGCGAAATATCAAATAAAATGATGGCGGCGGCTAAAATAAAGTGGGGTTTCAGGGGCGAATCGCTGAGGACGGTTTATGCCGGAGCAATTGAGCCGGCAATACTGTACGCAGCTTCTGTATGGGCAGAAGGTTGTAAAGTCCGGGAGATGCGTTAATTGACGAGCGTACAACGCATAACCGCGGTAAAAGCGGCGAGGGCGTACAGGACCACCTCCACGGAGGCTGTCCTGGTGATCAGTAGGACTCTCCTATCGAATATGTCGTTAGGAGATTAGAGATAGACGATTAATAAATATAGGAAAAGGGCGCGAAATTATCGAAGATCTTAATCTTGGTAATACGGAAATTGCAAGAAAGATTGTTGTATCTGAGTTAGGGCACCCGGCTGATATTAGAGGGATCGAGTTTGTCGAAGGTGATGAGGACGCGATGGGTATCAGAATTTATACAGACGGTTCACGTATGGACGATGGACAAGCAGGCGCGGCGTTTGTCGTGTATAAGCAGGAAAGGGAGGTGTTTCGGTTTCAAACCAAACTCGCGAACTGGTGCACTACCTTCCAGTGCGAATTGGTAGCCATACGAGAGGCTATCGATTACGTAATAAACCATACGGCCAGAGACGTGTATTATATAATCAGTGATAGTAAATCGGCGCTAACGGCTTTAACAAACATGAACACCTCGACAGATCTCCAAGCGGACGTTTGGAGGATAGCGCGTACGGCGCTAGAGTTTCGACGTTTAAAGTTCTGTTGGGTCAGGTCGCACAATGGTAACGTAGGAAACGATAGGGCTGACGAATTAGCTAAAGAGGCCGCGACGGGCGACTTTCGAATATCATATTCGTCGATACCGAGGTCTTTAATCAAAAGAAAGCTGCGCGAAAAATCAATTCAACAATGGGAAGAGAGGTGGAACAACGCTGCCACGGGCAGGTTGACCCACAAATTCATACCGAGCATAGAAGCCAGAGGTAAGATCGAGGTTAAGCTCGATCACAAAATGGTGCAGTTGATAACAGGGCACGGCGCCCTGAAGGCGTATTTACAAAGGTTCGGTCTAACCAACAGCGACCGCTGCAAATGCGGTGAGGGCGCGGAAAGCGCAGAGCACGTGCTCTTCGACTGCCCGTTTGAGGCGGGAAATCGAGGGTTGGCTGATAGCAAACTAGCTATCCTAGGTCTGGCATGGCCAAAAAGCCTAGAGGAAGTCGGGGAAGTGGTTAACCAGAAGGCGTTCTGGACAGCCTTAAAAGAATTCGCGGGAAGGGTCGCGAGATTAGACAATCAATGACGACCGCGTGTAAAAATTCGGTGGGGTTGGTGGGAGGATTGAAAAATTTTAGATTGACTTGGCGCGAGCAAGGATACGAGCATAACCAAAACCTGATATTAAATAAATAAAAAAAAAAAAAAAAGATAATTATAACAAAATGTCCAATATGCCCCCACTCCATTAATACAATCACTGCCTGTCTTCATAATTATGTGCGGAAAATCGGGAATAAATAATACCAAATAAACAATAACAAATAAATCATAAACCCTCATTAAATTAAATCAATAAAGTAAACAAGGATAATAAAACAGAGTGCAACCGCGCATCCCCCCAGGACTTGAAAGTGAAGTGATAGTGATAGTGATTGTGATCCCCCCAAGAACATTTAGTGCATACCCACCAGGACTTTAGCAGTGCACCCCGTCCCACCTTTAGAAGTAAGTTACAGACGACCAGATCTTCGGATGCTGGAGAATTTTATTATCGAGGTAAGACTTAAATTGTGGCGGCTGTACTCGCACAAGCATTGATTTACATTAATTAGTAGTTTTGAAATAATTTAAGAAGCACGTTTGGTGTGTAAAGGCGCTAGCCGACATAATGCTTGTGCGAGTGCACCTGATAAATAGGGTGATGCTTTCGCTATTTTGTGCACTGCTATATGCTTAACGCTTATTAAACATTTATGTATATATTTACATAATTATATTTATTTATATTTTATATTTACACTTTATATTTATTTATATATAGCATGTATTATGTGGCTTATTTGTTTTGTTTGATGTTCTGTCGCCATTTTGGTTGCAGTATATATTTGGGAAGGACGAGCAGAATTGCGAAGATTGTAATCATAATGTAAATCAGTTAGGAACGATAGGAAAGCTAGGGATGGATTTAAATTAGTTAGCTAGATTTGGATAGTTTTAAGACGACCCTTCAGGTCGCACTGGTAAGCAGAACTGGCGTCTGCTATCCGGTATTACGGATCCCTCCCCCTCTCATTTTTGCTTGTTGATCGGGTACACTCGAAAGTCAGCGCTAGGGATACCATTATTTACAACCCTGTTTTTAGTTTTTGTTTTGTTTTGTTCCAGTTTTTGTCAGATTTTAGGTTTGTTAGATTGTTAGAGTTTGTTAGATTTTTAGGTTTGTTAGATTTTATTTAGTTTTATTTAGGGTGAATCAACTATGAAGTAAGAATAAATTAGGAGCACGACTATTTTTCGCGTTTAAACCCAATGTAGTACCTCCGGGTGGAGCATTGGGGACGTGGCCGCAAGTATAGCGGCCCTAATTCAAATTATAATGTGACATAAAGTGGCGGCTCCGTGGCGTAGTGGTATGTGTGTGACTACTACGCCCAAGGTCCCGGGTTCGAATCCCGACACGGTCCGCTTGAAAAATGTTAGGCGAGCATTTTTCACAAAAATACACCCTCGTTCGGATGAGAGGTAAAATGGACGTCCCGTGCGTGAGTGTTGTCACGCACGTTAAAGATCCCTACCTTGGTTGGAACAGCAAGGGTTCGGCAACATTCCAAATTTTCCAGGTAAAAAAAAACTCGCTTCCTGGCCAATGTAGTACCTTCGGGTGGAGCATTGGAAAATCACATGTAATGTGACATAAAGTTTCATACCTACCCAGTCAATAAAACGTATTGCAATATTTGTAAACTACCCAAATACAAAAGTAATTAAATGAGCACTAAATGTGGCGCGTTTTAAAAATACGTTAAACGAAACACCGCATAACTTGTGTGCTGTAAACTATTTTCATTTGATACTGAAATGAAACTGAAGTAGACACGTAGATAGACAGTATATGATACCCACACAATAGCAATTGCAACAAGACAAGAACTGCAAAAGTGCAAAATGTAACCTTTACAAACAAACTTAGGGGATGCCCAAAACCAAACGTGATGAAATTGATAGTACTTTATTCAATTGCTGCGGCTCCGCCGTTACTACATCAAGATCGTGTATTTATTACAGATTACAGCGTTTTTCATAATAAAATAAATATTTATATTTAAATTTTTATAAAGCAATGAAAGGCGGCACCTCCAATCGGCATAGCAGTTATTTGCTATGTTGTGACTGGGTTTCAGTTTAAACTCGAATCAGCGAAGAATTTAATGTAGAGTCACTCGAGTAAATAAATTGACTCGAATCCCATTACTAAATTTGTTAACTCGAGTTGAATATCGAAC
The DNA here is from genome assembly GCA_036346225.1 of Platerodrilus igneus. Classification (NCBI taxonomy): domain Eukaryota; kingdom Metazoa; phylum Arthropoda; class Insecta; order Coleoptera; family Lycidae; genus Platerodrilus; species Platerodrilus igneus. Next base: position 217,552 of record JARFIW010001588.1, read on the forward strand.
CGAGTTTTAACTCGACTCGAGTTCTTACTCGAGTCAAACAAATATTACAATCGAGTTACTCGAGTACAAAAAATCGACTCGAGTCGCATCCATAGCTTTTAGACATAAAACAAATAAGTCATTGTTTGTGCAAAAGGATCCGCTTTGCGCGGCGCAAGCGCATAATATTGTATTCGAGAATTGAATTCATGTCGAGTTGAGAATCGTCCAATAGATTAACTTTTATATTTTATACATTATTCTGATTTAAGAACTCTATTGTAATAAAGACATTATTATTATTATATTCTTTGTTGTACACTTCTACACACATTCAAAATTTGTACAAATTGAATATACAAGTCATATAAATATATACACCCGTTCTACACAGATTATAATTAACCATTAAACATTTTTTTTTTACAAATTAAGCCTATATATTCTTAAATTTTCATTAATAATATACATATCAATGTACTTATAATCTAATATTCTATATTTAAAACGGTAGCAAGAATATTAGAGCAATATTCAAAGGCATGAACAATGACTTGGAAAAAAGAAGATAATAATTATGGATTATTCTCTATACCCCTAATCTTTTTGAAGTTATAAAATTAAAAAATGCGGTCATTTCAAAAACCGTATTTTGTTACTTGCTATGTTGTTTAAGCAGTCTTCCACTGAATACTACTTACCTATGTATTATAAAAAAAGTTGTACTTGTAAGTGTGCAAGTAACAAGTATGTGTGTATGCTAAAAAATAATATGTTTAGCTTGGATTAAAAATTTGTATATACGAAGTCTAACAAGAAATAATTTTGGATAAAAATTGTTTAAACATATTCTAAAAAATGTTGTGTATATCAAATATACTGCGTGTATTATGTAAAATACTTCGAACCATGGCGGGTTAAATATCGTGGCTACATCGCTCCTGCAAACTATTTTATTTCACATGAACAGTATTGACTGTTAATTAGAAAAAACAAATACAATAGTGGTAGGGAAACTTGTAACGTTAATTATCTAAAAGGTATGTGATAAATACTAGTTTTATATATCTATATTGAACTTATTAACAATTGTTACGCGCCATTGCCACTTAAACATTGTTTTAGGTTAAGTTTTGATATACGGGAGTTTCGCGCCATAATTTCAAATACGCGGTGCGCGGGAATTTTAAATAGACTAGGCGGTACTTCCGTACGTCATAGTAGTGCATTTGCGCAGTGTGCGTGTCCCTAGAGGGTGGACCAATACTAGACAAAGAGTGGGGACGAGTTTTGGTGACGCTCTGAATCGTGGCCTTTTGCCTGGGTTCTTCGAGTAGTGTGGTTGGTCAGGTAGCGTATCGTGCTTAGCTTACCTATGTAGTTTCCCTGCTTGCGTATCTTTTGTTTGTCGTACCTTCTACCTTTTTTCCGTCATTCCCTGCGTAGGTAAATTTGCAGCAACCTTCGGCGAAACGAGCTCCACGACCCTGATGACCATGCCCCGCTAGCAGCTCCGGAGGAATCAACACCTTTAATCCCTCCGGGATGTAGCCGGATGGACTCCAATTGAGGCCTACCCCAGCGCAACTTTGTGCGGATGCCGGATTCGTAAGTAGTTTATGTATTACCTTTTGTTTAAATTTTCATATTTCTGATTATTACGCAATGTAATTTGGCAATGGTGACGTCATGGTAGATGACCGCGCCCAAATCTGTAATAAGGTTCGCGCTTTCATCCGCTAGAGGCGTAGCCTGCTTCCGTATACATTGCGCTTGCGCGATGTATTTTATGAACTTTTGAACTGTATTTATCGGCTGTTAACTGTATTACCGACTTTTAAGATCTATCACCATATAAATGTATCACCATCTAAAGTGTAATACTTTGCAAACTGTTTTATCGACCATATAAACTATCACCAAGAGTAGTGTAATACAATTCTGATAGTATTTGTAAAAGGCGACACTTTAAACAAACTACCCGGTTACTTATTGCGTTCTCTACACATTACGACGTTACTCTGAGCTAATACCTGTATTTTAAGTTGTGCATTTACTTCTTTATTATTTGAATTAAATGGATTCTGCTATCAATTCGTTGAAACAGAGGTTCCTGAATAGAATGATGGTGTTTGAAGAATCTCTGCAAGGAGTTGCTAGTGGCAATAGCATGAAGAGTGTTATAACTTAATCTTATAGTTTACTGTTAGGGTTAATTAGTTAGGGGTTATTTTTATATCCCCAAATGTGACCAGTAACCTTTAAGGAAGGATTTCCTTAAAATGATGGAACGCAAATATCTTCCGACTATGCTAGGGGACTATTCCTTGGGCAGAGCTTATGAGGATTGGTCGTGATTCTTTTTACAAAGCATTATTTTATTACTAGGACTAGATTCTCGACAAAACAGGTGTTTGAATAGGGCGCCACCAAGTCATTAACTTTAAACACAGGGTTTCCCTAAGGGGGACTTGGGCGTCCTTAGTAAAGAATACCGTGTACCAGAAATATCAGATCTGCTTTTTCTGTTTACATATTTATAAAACTTTAACTACTTTGTCTATTAATTCGTTATTTAAAAATTGTGAGTGAAATCATACATATATAAAACATCAATAGGAACTCTTTAAGTTTGCTTAATTTTATAAAGTTTAGTATACTGAACTAGTATTGACAACAAAAATTTACTAAGGTCCTTCTTAATATGCGAAACGGGTTTATCAGAATAGATAGTTACAAAAGTATTTTCTGAAGCAGCCTTGTATCAAAGATCGCCAAATGTAGACGTGAAGCAAGAATAATTCTAATCTCTTACCTTGGCTCTGCAGGTGTTCTATACATGTTGTCGTCACAACATGTTCGGGCAGGTGTTAATACATACATTTTTTAGAAAACAAGTGACGTAAAATCCACATGTTCCACAGGACACAAACAGCTGCTTGACCCTTGGACTGGACCATGCTAACTTCTATGCGTTTTTGTTATACGCACGAACTGGACCAACCAAATTCCAATACTAGACTTATACGTGCTATTGTGTGTAGATTTTGTAGAACGTTTCCTTTACATTCGAACTTATTGCTTTTCCCATAACATTACACAAAATCTAACTATCCATCGTACGGTTAAAGGACGTTTATATTGGGTCAATCACTTATCGCAAAGTTGACGTGAATGAACCATAATTTGATATTCACAGGTGCAAAAGTAGAATTTTATCTTCTTTTAAATGCAGCATACTCGCCGCTTTAGTTTTGTAAAACCAGATAATACAAAACGACTTCTTAAAGTTGATGATTATAAAAATAAAAATCTAATTGAGGACTTCTACGAAGCGTTGACGAACATATCTTATCGTACTTTTACGAAATCATTAAAGGAATATTTTATGTGTTATTTACACAAATGTCCAAAGAATTATTAACTGAATTTATCTAGGGAATTTTCCAACCGAAGTTATTTATTAGAAGTCATTTAAAAACGTCTTTAAAAGGAACGTTATAACAGAAAAAATAAAAGATTACTAAAAGCAAAATTACGCAGAATGCAATTATGAAAAGGGGAATTTACGTAAAGAGAATTTTTGAAAAGAAAATCTTCAAAAAGTTAAATTACGAAAAGAGCGCTACAACAAATTATTTAGTTGGTCTAATTAATTATTATTTTAATTCTTACCATCGTTAAAACATCAAGGCCTAGTGTCGAGCGCACTAGGGTTCAACTACCGCACAAAAAGTCAGGCGCAAGTTACATGCCAGAACCCTATTTAGTTATATTATTTTCTCTACGAGAGCTCTAGCTAATGTGAGCGCAAATGTGCTATGCACTAAACAGGAAAACTGTTTGGCCTTGATTATAATTGTATTAACTTTCGGCGCCTGATGTTAGCAACCAAGCTAGCATTTCTGTATGGCGGTTAGCACATACAATATCAGTACTTGTATTTATTTGTTTAAAAACGGTTCGCATGATTTTAATGACTACACTAGAGTTATTAGGACTAAAAATTCGTTGGTGTTCAACTGTGGTAAAAAAAACTGTTACAGTGTAACCACACTTGATGCACTTTCCAGTGATTTCTATTTATTTAAAACTGATATAATGGAACTTCTTTCTGATTTAAAGCTTCATATTAACAACCTATCTGACAAGGTTGAAGCACTGGAGGCGTATAGTAGAAGAAATTGTTTGGTTTTCCACGGACTTCTGGAAGAAAATGAAGAGAATATTAATTATGTAGTATCTCAATTTATTAAAAATAATTTAAAGCTTCCATCTGAATTTTCCATGAAAATGGTGGACCGTTGTCATCGTATTAGTAGAAAAAATCTTAATTCTGCTGCGCCTAGACCGATCGTAGTAAAGTTTATTACCTATTCATACCGAAACTTAATATGGAATGCTAAAAAGCAATTAAAAGGGACAAAACTTCTAATTACCGAATCACTAGCAAATCGTTCAAATGAACTCTATAAGGCAGCCAAAGCTAAATTTGGCAGTAAAAGTGTGTGGACGTTCAATGGTAAAATTTTCGCGGAACTCCTTGATATTAAAAGGTTTTGCATCTACAATGCTGTAGATATTGATAGAGTCTATATGGATCAGCAAAATGCACCTTGAAAAGAGCCGATTAGTCATCGTCTAAGATCCAGTAGTCAGAAATGATTTACTCAATATCTCGTAACAATATTGTTCATTTTCCTTCTTAATAAATTTTAATTTTCTTAGCTTGGAAGCGACATAGCTGAACCTCTGCCTAGTTGGTTATTTTAATCTAAACTTAGTTTTATTATTTTTGTATTTATTCGGAATTTAGTTGCTATATCTTAGCTGTTATTTGTACTTATATAATTGTACGCTGCATATAATGTCATCCGTATTTTGGTCTTTCCCGCTTCCTTGTCTAACCTCCATATCCAATTCTTCTGTAAATATCCTACTTAAGCATAATAAAGATGAAACATCTACCTTGGTTATTGATGATGAACCTAAACACCGGGTTAATTCTGAGCCTCTTTCTGAGTTAGCGAAATTCCCAAACTATCTATAATTATGCCACATAAATGTTTAGAGCTTACCTGCTCATATAGTAGACTTTCAACTTTTATTTGAGAACTTTACTATTGATGCAATACTTGTTACTGAAACCTGGCTAAAACCATCTATTCCAGATACGCTGATATCCGTGCATAACTTCAATATAATTAGGTTTGATAGACTATCTAGTAGAGGTGGAGGGGTTGCTATCTATCTTGGCAATACATACGAATTTAAAATTATTGCTCAGTCAAATCCAAATACCGAACATTCGTTTGAGTTTCTATTTATTGAGCTTGCAAAGTTCAAATTACTTGTGGGCGTCATTTATTGTCCGCCTTAAGCAAACTACTTTGATGTTTTTGAGGATACCATCGAGCAGTTGAGTGCTGAATATTTAAACTGTATTCTCATAGGTGATTTTAATACTTGCCTTCTAAAAAACGACAACCGCGCTGTCAAACTTAAGAATATTGTTTCTTCTCTTAATTTATTCATTCAATCCTCTGATCCCATATATCACTACAGCGAACACTCAAGCTCTCTTTTTGATCTAACCATTTGTTCGGATCTTAGTAAACTAGCATATATTCAAACTGGTAACCACAATTTCTCTAAACATGATCTTCTCTATGTAGCTTATAAAGTAAAATCCATCCTCCCCGATCTAAATTCATTACATTTCGAGATATTGTAACATACTGTTTTAATACGCTCTAATTAGTTCTATGATTTCTAAAAATAGTTATTTTCTAGTTTAATTTTAGCATTCTAATTATTAGAATGAAGGTCTGGTAACATAAATATGTCTGTAATTGTAACGGTTGCAAGACTACCCAAGTAGCGTCCTAGCGAAGTTTCCAGGAAGGTCTAATCCAAGAGTTAATCAATTTTTCTAAAGGCACTTTACTTCAAAGGCACTACACATGTCAGATTAGTTGCTATCTATGATTAGATGTCAATCATGTTTTAGGATCCTATTTATGTCAGGGTGGTCGGAAGCAATTTTTCAATTAGCGGAGTACTCAACTAAAATTAGTGCCGAGATCTACTTGTGTGGCTATCTTAGGGCAATTGGCAGTTTAATTATTCTTAAAGATTTACGACCGGCGTATCCTAAGCCGAGTATGAGAGCCAAGAAAGGGGTTATTTTTCAATTAACTTAAATGTATATAAGGATGCCAGCCGGTGGTAATCGGGGTTGTTTATTTCCAGACGCGTTGTAGTCTAAAGCTCGCGGACTTGCAAGATTGAGTAAGTGTTTTATTTCTCTGAATTCAAGTGCGTGCCGTTATGTTCAAAGTTAGTTTATTTCTCTGAGTAAGTAATTATTATATATGGTATTACTATGAACTCAAGGCTGTGTTATGCATCATAAATCATTTATTTGTTTAAATACAATATCTGTCGACTTTCATAGCATACAACTTCGGGTTAAAGCCCCGTTCCAGTAATTTAATCCCGTTAGGTTATTGTTAAAGACCGCATCTTTTGAAGGGTTTCTTATTATATTGTGTTTGGACGTTGTCCGAGGCTTGTAATAACTAAGCCACGAATTCCGTTACTGTACTATTTGACCCGTGTGAAGGTCATGTTTTTCCTGTTATTGATGACCCCGTGATTAAAGGAAGGTCGTTTCAGTATGCAAGTTAGTTAGACTACGGTAGCGTTAATTAATTATATGTATTGGGGTGTTTGCACCCAGAACTGTTGTTAATATTCATAAAATAAGGACTTTAGAATTGTTTAGTTAAGTTGTGTTTGTGCTAGCCGGAGACTTTAAAGATTTGCCCTGTGAAGTGAAGTATTTTCTGTCCTGCAATCTTGGTTCATCGCCACGAACAAAGTGCGACGAGAGCTATTACCGCGATCGGTCCATGGGCCGTTTAATTCCCATGGTGGCGCCCTATCGTAAATAATGTTAATTACTGTATCATTTTGTATGCATATGTAATTAGGTTAAGTTAGTTAGTAGCCCATTTAATAAAACAATTGGAATTTTGTCTTAGTGTGTTGTTGTTTAATGAACCTCCCCTTCTCACCGACTGCAGCAGCTTGCGAGGCAATGTCCCAAAACGTGAGGGTACTATAGTGTTAGAGGTCCTTCCCATTTATTATTTATTGTTAATTGGATACCCTCACGCGGTAGGTAAATATTCAAATCACAATATCAAAAACATTAATATCAACCAGTACAGATCCGATGTAGCTTCAATTTGTTGGGATCATATGCTACTACTAGACACAATTGATTTAAAGGTGGACTGGTTTACAAATGTAATATACGCAACTTTTGACAGAAACGCGTCTCTCAAGTATGTAAAAATTAAAAACAAACCGGTACCTTGGATTACAAATGCAATTAAACAATTAATGAGTATACGTGATAAAGCGAAACATAAATATCTTCACCAAAAAACTGAAATACGATGAAAAGAATATAGAATTCCACGTAACCGTTGTAACCAACTATGTAAGAACTCCAAAAAGAAATTTATTTATGATTTTCTATCAGAAACCCCAAAAGGTAGTTATTGGAAATTTCTTAATAGGTTGGGTGTAGGGAGTCAAAAACGTGACGTACCTATAAATATGTTTTATTTAAATGAACTAAATACTCATTTTGCACAACCTAAAACAATCCTGGAACACGAAATAAAGGCTGCTACTATTAAAAAGCTTGGTTCCAAAACAATTGCCACAACTTCTGCTTTTTGGTTTGTAGAAGTAGATAATGATGAAGTACTACGTGTTACGCATGAACTTAATAATGAATGTACGGGTTTTGATGGCATAAATCGTGAAAGTATTTTAATTGTTGTCGACATTATTCTTCCCATTATAACGCACCTTGTTAATTTTTCTTTGTTCACTAGCTGCTTTCCAAAATTATGGAAAAAAGCGCATGCCATTCCAATTCCAAAAATCCAAAAATCCGGGCTCAATGTCTGACTTTAGACCGATATCAGAGTTGTATTTTCTCTCACGTCGTTGCGAGAAAATAGTCCACAAGCAGTTGTCTGATTATCTTGAAGTCAATAACTTATATAATTCTTTACAGTCAGGTTTTCTCAAAAACCATAGTACATCATCGGCGCTTATTAAGGTTATTGATGACATTCGTTATACACTAGACAATAAAGAGGTTGTAACATTTTCAAATGTTACGTTGTCAATATAATCTCAATAAGAATTTTAATAAGTAAAATCAATCCAATGTTTGCAATACACCTTGTAGTGCCCACTATACGAATAGTATATTTGATTAGCTATCGGTAACACGAGTTATGTAATCCCCCATTTGATATATATATATATATATATATATATATATATATATCGAATGTTTTTAATGGGTTTGAGGTCAGCTGGTAAAAAGAAAACTCTTTTTTAATGCCTAAATTTTCGGAATTATTTAATCCTTGATCACAGGCTTCTAAAAATGTTACAAACAACTAGGCTAAATTATATAAATATTAATTGCAACTTACAAGATGAGTTGATTCAAAAATTAACATCGAAATTAAATATTAAACATAACTTTTTAGTTTTTCACTTTTAAATGTAGGAAGGATATATAATTTGTATAAGATGAAATGTAAAAATAAAAATTAAAAATAAAAATTATTAGATAATGTTATTCCACAACTTCCGTTTAACCTTCCATTTTTAAAGAAATTTGTTGATGATTTAATTACGGCTATCCCAGAAAATAAAATAACTGAAACCCTTAATATTTTTAATAGCTATAATAGTCATATCCAATTTACAATAGAAACAGAATCCAATAAATCGGTACCTTTCTTGGACACTTTATTAATTCGAAACGATGAAAATAAAATAATTTTAGATTGGTATCAAAACAAAGCCATTCCAACAGATATTTAAATTACCATTCGTATCACCCTTTCAAAACAAAAATAAATTTCATTTTAGGTTTAAAAAATCGAATTAAAAGAATATGTCATCCAACATTCTACAATACAAATATAAAAAAACTTTCAAACATTTTAAAAAACAACAACTATCCTACTCCTCTAATAACAAAATTACTATATACCTCTGAAAAAAACACAGACAAAAGTAACAGTAATATACACAAAATAACACAAGTAATAACAACAGCAAAATTTAGAAATATATAAAACAATACCCAATATAGACAATGAATTAACTCATAAGCTAATTAAGGTATTCAAAAATTATAATTTTCGGTATGCAAAGAAAAATATATTAACAGTCAATAATCTCTTTTCAAAATTAAAAGATAAAACACCCGAACTATTACAAAAAAATATTGTGTACCAAATAAATTGTTTAGATTGTAATGGCCTGTATATTGGACAAACATGTCAATCCTTAAATCAACGTATTATTCAACACAGAAGTGACATAAAAGTTAAACCAAATTCCTGTGCTTTATCGAGTCATTCAGCTAATTTAGATCATAGAATAGATTTCAAAAATCCAAAAATTTTAGAATTAGAGAAAGATAAACAAAAAAGACTATTTCTTGAAATGTATCACATTTTTATTACAAAAGATAGTATAAATAAAAAAACTGATATTAGTGGTTTGAGCTCGATTTACACATACTTACTTAATTTTAAAACATAGCTACATACCTAATGTAATATTTGTTAATATGTTTAACGTTATAAATACATACACACATACACACCACACAACTTAACGCATGCGCATACACACACACACACACACACACATACAGACAAACAACAACTATCACATACAACATAACATATACATTAAATAAAGGTATCAGGTATCCTATTAAAAAAGAAAATTTGAAATCTTTCAAAATCTGACATAATTTTTATTTTTACATTTCATCTTATACAAATTATATATCCTTCCTACATTTAAAAGTGAAAAACTAAAAAGTTATGTTTAATATTTAATTTCGATGTTAATTTTGAATCAACTCATCTTGTAAGTTGCAATTAATATTTATATAATTTAGCCTAGTTGTTTGTAACATTTTTAGAAGCCTGTGATCAAGGATTAAATATATCCGAAAATTTAGGCATTAAAAAAGAGTTTTCTTTTTACCAGCTGACCTCAAACCCATTAAAACATTCGATATTACTAGAAGGTCATTATCTTTAAATATATTATTATATATATATATATATATATATATATATATTTATATATTGCAGTGGTACTCGGGTAAAATCCTCACCAATAAAAATATTTTCGAAAATTTTATATATTTTTCAGAACTCGAAAATTCAACAATTAAATAAGTCAAAAAAAAATCTCTTACCCGTTTTCCTCTCTTCCTCGGTTGAATGGCCTTCTTCAACTGCTTCCGGCTAGCTCATTTGGACCTCCTTTTGGATAGCTATATTCATTCATAGATTCCATCATTCACGCACACTCCCAATAAAACCACAAAATACAACAAACATACAATCTTTTATTTATTCCTATTTACAAATGCAATTCATTATTATTTTATTGTTCACATTCCACTTCAGTAAATTTTATTTTGTAATGTCCTGTATTTAATTTTAATATCATCAAACACATAAAATGTACTCGGAGTAAATGGACCTTGAATAATACCTTCTCTAAAATTCCTTCATTATAATTTATTTATTTATTTTAATAATCTAAGTAAACTGTGGGGTATGGTGAGCTCATAATAACTCAACTAATGTATGCCCTTCGACTTTGCATACTCTAAAACTTCACAAAATTTCACATTCTGAGGGAACGTTTAATAGCTTTGTAGACACCTTCAATTTCTAGTTGAATACCGTAATAAAGTTATTTACACATATTCTGTTCAATACGTAAATAATTCATACTACCTTAAAAAACACTCTCATACGCCACCCCAATATTTACAGTTTATAGGAATCACAAATTTAAATCGTTACCTGGAATTTCTGGAAGATCTTCGTTCTGTAGATGATGCCATGTAAATTTTCTATCTGGTCGCAGGTCGTTTCTTGCTATTACTAGACGAACTCCCTCCAAGTTGATACGCCAACGCTGCCTTCTCGGTGTAACCAAATTCCAAATTTTATTTCAATTATACTTCTTTCACAGTAACCTACGTTATTTACTGTCCCGACACGAGTTGATAAAAATTATAGGTGATACCTCAAATTAAAATAAGTAATTTTGGCACACTAACCGCGTTTTAATTAATTTAGAGGCTACCACTAAGCAATACACTTTAAATTATTTGTTAATACTTACAACTTGTGTTAACTTTCATAAGTGTTTTTGGTACGATCGAAATAATAAGGCACGAAGTTAAAAGACAAGAGAGCGAGTACTAGCTCTCTAGAATATATATATATATATATATATATATATATATCTTTCGACTGTAACCTCTCCAGGCTCCCAGTTATCCGAAATCCCGCTCACAACAACACATTCTCACAATTTTGCACTCAACCCCAATTTCAAATCTGCGAATTTCCGTACCTCGTTATAAAATTTTAAGAAACTTACGCTACACTATCCTCGTGTCTATGTCAAGTCAAACTAACCTATCGACCAATCGTAGATCCAATGACGTTTCTTAAATCCCTCCTATACTATTGTGGTCTCATGCTTATACGTTTTCTACGTCTCATTCTAACCTTGTCTGGGTGGTTGAAAAATCGATGTCCTTGTTTGTGCGCTGTCCACCTCACGTGGACTGTCTACGTGCGTTAAATAACCCCTTAATTAGCATTTCTATAGAACGCATGCGACGGTTTTACAATATACGTAGAATCTTTGTTGGTTATCTACAGAATTTATTGGAACTTGACATTTAAAAATACGTAGGTGTTCAATCGTAACATTTTAAATACCACTTCTACGATTTGGATTTTCCACGTATTTCAACCCTCCTGATATATTTGTACGTTAGCAACGCGTCTCATCTTGGTATTGCCGGGTTTTTAAACGCTTTTATGCATATTATACCTCAATAATCGTTCAATTAAATTCAAATTAATTAATAAATTAATGGCATTGGCTTCTACCATTTAATTTCTTTGCAAACCTACTTAAATTTCATTAATTATTTATAAATTTCGTTAACACTTGACACTTAAAAATGAATTAACTAATATAATTTTCGCACGTACTTTCTGGTTGTTCCTTTATACAGGGTGTTTTGAAATTGCTTCGTTTATATTTATTTTTGATCTTTTAAAACCACTATATATATATATATATATATATATATATATATATATAAAAGAAACTAATACTTAAAAAGTTATTAGAAATATTAGGAAATGTGTAACAATGTAATTGAAGGACATTTTATTCAGTTTATTAACGTTCATGGGATCGGAAACGCTACTTTGTAGCACAAACATAAGTGACACTGCAGATGTCAGGTCACGGGTGGTCACAGACAGTCACGTACCGAGATTACGCAGAAGTAAGCTTGCAACAAAGTAGTTATGAATAGCTTTAAGATTACAACAATGTATTATGAATAAGAGTCAAATGAAAGCAGACATTAGGTCTGCAGGTTCCCACAGACTTATAAGGGGGTAGGGATGTTATAAAAGGCCCGGGAGCTCCACTCACAGGCAGTTCATCAGACGTTCAGCTTTCACATTGCAGTTCGTAGATATCTCACTTGTACAATTAGTAGTTAATTTCGACTTAGAATAATAATTCAAGATTGTCAAAATTCAATGTTCAATTCTGTTTAAAACAAATAAATGTGTTAAGAAGTTCAAGAAGTTTTTTTAAAAAGGACCGCTCGAAGCCACGAACCTTAACTCACGTTGGGACAAAATAATTATATCACAACAATTGCACCAGCTGTTGTTGCCAACATTTAACTTACATCCTTAAGCGATATAATAAAAATATATTATTACATTTATAATGTAGATAAATAATTACATTCCAGAATAACATCGTTATGAAGTACGTGGTAATATACACAGCCATCTGCTGTAAATATACGAATATGCAAGTATCGAGTAAATATGAACTGGTTCGAACTCGAAAAAGCAGTCTTAGTTCGCTGTTTATCAGATCAACATGCCTTGCTTGGCGTCCTCGGACCTACAGATTGCAATAGTCGGGATGGAATATAGCGTCGAGAATGGTCGACGTAGGTAGTTTTATTTGTAGTGGCAATGTAGAGAAATTGTTCGGTACTTTGGTTCATAAATTAAAAAGATAATTTGTTTAACATCTACTCTTAAGATCATTAGCTTCGTTTCGTTTTATTTATTCAAAAAAACCGCCGTGTTGTATTTATTTTACATTTATCTAGGATGTATAGAAGTTCAAAATACTACAAATGTTCGGTACGAGATCGCAAGATTTCCATTTAGTTAAATAAAATAAATGTTTTAATTATCAGGGAAGAGGTTTGGTCAAAGTACAAACAACGATAATGTACTACGTAAACAGCACGACGTCAACAATTACAACTGGTTGGTATTACAGATGTCAAACTGGATACACGAGGTGCGTACTAGTTATACGTTTAGTCGACAGATGCCTTTTGTCAACTACCTTTTGTTTATTTTATAACAGTGGTGTAATAACCTCTAAAGTGATTAAGAATATCTCATAAATAGAAAGTAAACTAAAAATTTAGAAGCAGGGAATATTTTACATTGATTGAATAATTAGAGAATATTGATCAATGCAATTATATCTAAACATAGTTCTTGCTAATTTAAATATAATTGGATAAAACAGCTATCAAAAGAAGCTTTAAATTGTTTATTTATTGTTATGATTAAAGAGCGACATTCTAATACTCTTACGAGTTCATCATTATGTATTGTTTGCGTTTATGAAAATTTATACTTCAACTTAATTAGATATGTAACTTGAATAAAACACGTTACTGATTTAAAATCTTCTGTTTAGGTATAATTTTACCTCTGCTATCATCTGAGTAGGAAACATTGTTCATTTACTTACTTTATTCATGAATTTTAATATCTATTCAGTCAAATTGTAAGTATTTAACGGATCCGATTTCTACATGTCATAAATTTTGTTACATATTTATTAGAACTAAACATTAAAATCCATTATTAATGTGGAATTTAAAATCAAATAAATTACACATTTAATTTATAAAAGCATAAATAGAGAATGCTAAGTTATTTTTTTTAAAGACTTTTCTTTTAATCTCTGAATCATAAATACGTTCAATTTTTTTGTGATAACATATGAATTGTCAAAGGATATTATGTTACATTATACTTTTCTAAAAAACTTAGAACATTTTTATTTCAAAGAAAAAAAGGTATAAAAATTTTCTTTAAGTATATAAAGATACTTTCCATATCATGTCATTTTGAAATATATTGGAGGAGCAAACTGCTGCCTCATGTGTTATATTATTAATCTTGTAATTTACTTCAGGTATTTTATCGTTGTAGCCAATTTATGGGTTCTACATTTCCCTTTCTTCCGAATGTAGTGGCGCTCAATATTTAGATTAAATTTTTAATATCTACTCCCCCCCTTGAACCATGCTTTCTACCGCTTAGAGTAATGTCTAGAGAATAGCACCGGTAACACCAATTACCTGCATAAGGTAAACGGTAAAAAGGTTACAATTTTGACCCTACTTGATTTTATTAATGCCTTTAATTTAGTTGATCATGACATCCTACTAGCTTATTTAAAAATGTATAATTTATCTGTGACTGTCATTACATGATTTGAATCCTACCTAACTGAACGTGAACAACGTATACAAGCCTGAAGTGAATCTTCTAATTGGGTAGTAGTTACCAAGGGTGTTCCCCAAAGTAGTGTACTTAGGCCGTTGCTTTTTAGTTTGTTCATTGCCTCTATTAGTAAAGATTTAACCTGTCGTTATCATTTATTTGCTGATAATTTTCAAGTATACAGGCATTCAGAGGTACAGCATATTAATACTACAATTGGTCTAATAAACGAAGATTTGAACAAAATAGCTGATTGGATTAGTAGGCATGGTCTAGCAATTAATCTTAAAAAAACCCAATGTATTAGTATTAGTTCACTTTATAATAAAGTACTTATACAGAAGAACACCCTTACCGATATAAAATTTATTAACACCGTAATACCTTTTAGTAGTGTATTTAGAAACTTAGGTATCCATATCGATGATACTTTATCCTGGATTCCACATGTAAATAAAATTAATCAGAATTTCTTTTTTACCTTCCATAAGCTAGCATTATTAAAAAATTTTCTTCCGTTCCAAGCTCGCTTACGTTTAGTCAATGCACTTTTAGTTCCAAAAGTGGAATACGCTGATGTAGTATTTACAGATATGCCTGGGTATCTGCGTAACAAACTCCAACGTTTACAAAATGTTGGTATCAGATTTATTTATAACTTACCTAAATTTGAACACATTACTCCATACAGGAATGAACTAGGTTGGTTAACCATGGACGACAGACGTAGCATGCATTGCGCTGTATTACTTTACAGAGTGGCAAAAACACATACTCTTCAGTACCTACAGACTAATTTTCACCCTTTGTCAGGAGAGTACTCAACAAGATCGACTGATAATGTTGGTTTATAATTCCAATTCATAGAACTAATTTCAACAATGACTCATTTACTGTTAAAGCTATTCGACAATGGAATTTGCTTCCGATAGATATTAAAATATCTAATTCAATTAGTATTTTCAGAAATAAAATCAAACTGTATTTCTTCAAAAGGCCTAACATTCATGTGATATGCTTTCTATTGTTCCCCATTCGCATCCGTTTTCGTCTTTTCCCATCCCTCTATGTTTTTCGTTTAACGTACAAATAACTATGCATTTTTATTTAATAATAGGTATACAAATCTGATTACTAAGTTAATATTTTCTATTGTTTATTAACTTGAGGTTTTGCCAATGGTAAATTGGAAGAAATCGCCAGCTGGCGATAAATTCACCATTTGTGAACTTTGTAATTAGTTTATTATTTTTTCTATTTTATGCACACATGTATAAATGTACAAGTTCTCAATAAAGAAGTCATTATTATTATTATTATTAAAATACTTATCTGCCCATCGTGTTAATGTCGACAGACAAAACAAATAGTTAACTAAATAAGTATAAAGATTAGGTATGGTTTAAAATATACAATCTTAGAGCTGTTCTGTTAAAATGCTTAATGACTATTACATATTTAGTTTGTCTAAAGGAATGAATGGAAATATATTCAATAATGAACATACCTGCCGAAGGTAAAATGTGCACAGAGAAACAACACTGAATGAAATAGTAAGTGCATTTTATTATTAAAACAAAAATAACAAAGAATGTTTAAATATACCATATCAGCACTTACAAGAATTTAATAAGAAATAATGATTATTTTTGTGTTTCCAACTTAACCACCAAGTGTAGCAGTATATTAGAATTTCTTTATATTATTTGGTTTTGTTTGACTTATTTCCAGCAAATGACATAAGTAAATGATAGATGTATATACGGAAAAATAGATATGTTAACACTGTGAAAATGCTTTAAATAACAATACAGTTTTCAAAACATGTCAATTTTAATTTGTTGCGTGTCCCAAATAATGATGATAACTTTCTGTCCTCAGTTCGTCACACTATAAACTCCAATGCTATCACATTTGCGATACGCTAAATGCTAATTTTTCACCAATATTTTTCTTAGTTGTATCACGTATACGAATATGCTGTAGCTGAATGGCATATCATAATTGGCTTAGAAATATTTTACTGCATATTTTTAGATTCTTCAATAAAATAGCTACTGCACATGTATTCAATTTTCTGGAAATCCTGACATTTTAATGTTCAATTTCTTAGAGGGGTAACGGAAGTTTCCTAAAAATATATTACATATAAATTAACATTCCACCGCATTATTATCATCATTAGATCTTCAGTCGTAGAACTGGTTGGACGCGTACCCTCATTGTTTCCTAGTCTGAACCAACCTACACATTTCCCTGAAATTTGCACAGTCTGCATCTATCACTATCTGTGTGCTAAAGTTTGATCTCGGTCTACTTCTACCTTTTTTTCCCTAGCTATGCTTGTAGTATATCACGTACTATTCCCCAGAACGTATCCTGTCTTTCTATTTCTCCTATTTTTCCATTTTCAACAGATATCTTTATTCCTCTACTATTTGTACAACCTGTTTGTTATTAACTTTGTCTGTCCATGCTACCATCTTCATACATCTGAAGCACAACATTCCAGAAGACTTCTATCTCTTTCTGTCTGCTTTTCCTACAGCTCCTATTTCATAGATGTACATTGCCGTGCTCCACACTATGCTTTGAACAGTTTTCGTCTTGTATCTATGTTCGTTGTCTTTGAACATAGCTGCTGTTCTTTCTTGCTTGATGCAGCTCACTCACGTTCTATTGTTTTGCAGTTATATATCCTTTTCCTCCGATATTTATTGATATATATATATATATATATATATATATATATATATATAGGGGGTAAGCAGCCTTTGGCTGCCAAGTTTCCCCAACACTTGAACCTTAGTCGAATTAATTTATCTTTTAGCACAATCAACATTAGTTGAAAATATTTCACAACCAACACCTGTAGTTGTTTATAATAATCATCAGATTTAAGAGCACTTATTTTTTCGTCATTGAGTTTTACATCTTGAAACTGGTTGGACTTGTACCTCAGCTTATTTATGTTCCGATCTAGCCTACACCGTTCCCTGCAATTCTCACAAAAGCCGATATACAGCTCGATTCTCTTCTTTTGTTTTCTAATTATATGCCCTATTTCACCGAGATTCAGTGGTATGTGAACGGGGTTAAGCAGCCTGTGGCTGCCAAGGTTCCTCAACACTTAGACATTTGCCACATTAATAGTTTTGAAATAAATTCTTTTGCACAATTAACATTAGTTGAGAGTATTGCAAAACCAATATCTGTGGTTGTTTATAATAATCACCATGTTTAAGTGCAGGTATTATTTTTGTCATTAGTTTTTCCATCTTACGGCTGGTTGGCAGCGTACTTCCATTGATTTCTATTCTGAGCTAGCCTACACATTTCCTAGAAATTCTTACAGCCTACATCTTTCAGAGAGAAATGATAGGAATTAGATAACCAAAGGAAAAGAATCAATTAATTATTGGCGAGCAGGTAATTATATAGATAAGTCGATAAACTCAGCTTCAAGTTCAAGATGAGAATATCGATTCCCGCAGGAAAAACTCGCCGATTTATTTTTTGAACTTACACTTGCACGGGCAGGGTATGTTTCAATTTACGAATTCGTGGAATTATTGCCACAACGACCGATTAAAGAAATCTAGGGAGTACGCCACTCCACTAATTTTAAATTTTGGGCTGTGTGTTAAGGAAGCTGTGCTAGTTGGATAACCCAAGTAATGGTAGTATGATGTGAGTAACGGCCGTTGGACTTGCAGCCACACCACCAATTCTCCATCCAGAGGTACTACATTGGTCCCCAAATAATAGTAGCTGGAAAGACAACAAATGGAAATAATGATGATTTCCAAAAGCTTCAAATTTAAAAAATTGCAATTTTAGCAGTGAGTAAATATCAGCCTTTATGCCTCTACTTTATAAATATGTACATGTCAATTATAAAATGTAAACGTGGTGTATTTATGTAGTAGGAAATTAACAGATTTCAAATGTAAGTTTTAATGGTGAAATTTAGTATTAGTTAAATAACGGAACTTTAATATTTTGAATGAACAATGAAACGAAACAATGAAAAGTTGGTATTTAACAGTTTTCTTCTATGTTGTTATACAAGGTATTTCAAAAAATTGGAATTTATAATGTCGTGTAATTTAATATGGGAAACTGAAAAATTAGAGTGATAGCATTATTGATGGATTTAATTCGTTTTAGGATTACTTTCAGTAATACCTGGCTAGAGTGATATTAAGAAATTAGGTTTTTTAAAAAGAAAAGCATATTTGCATTTATAGTGAAATTTTTAATGTCAATAGAGATTAAGTATAGGTTGAATTTTATTTGTATTTATTTAATAATTAGATAGAAATTAGGTCATTGTAAAAGAATATCCAGTCATCCCAGTGATGTAATCGTATTTTGAAAAGGCATTTTAATTAACAATTTTATTTAAATTGACAAAACCTAAAAAATGTTTTAAGATATTTTAGATAAAGGTAAAGTATAATGTGATAAATTTAGGTAACCAAAAGCAAAAGAGACCTATGCAGAAAAGCCATCTTATGTGTAGGGATAATATCAAAGAAATTGCTGAGACACGAGAAAAGGCCTTTTATGATCAGTGTCACGTAGTTGTATTTCAGCCATTTTATTATTTTTATTTCAAATTTTTCTTTTTTTCTTTTATTATTCCTTCCGTAGGAACTCACTCCTTCGCCGCTATAGATAGTTAGCCAAAGAACCCTTAGAGTTTTAAAGTCCCCGCCCCTTCAGGACAAACCTATATTTAAAACATACGCCCATTTTACCGGTAACAAAATTAATAAAAATGACAAAATACTATCAAATTTTGTAAGCATAATCAAATGTTTAAGATACATAAGGAGTAGCAAAAAAACAATACTTGTAGAAGCTAAGTTAAAAATTAATACCGAAAGAGATAAAGACTTGGGAACAAAGTTACATACAAAAAGTGGAAATGTAAAGTTAAGGCAACATTTTGAAATCTTGTTCAAAAATATATAATTTGATAAAAGAGCGTCTGCAATATTTCCCAAAAGAATGTTAGAATATTTTACAAAAAACGAATAAGTATTATTGAAGATGGATTTTCTTGGCGAAATAACAAAAGCTATTTAGCATGGATTGAGATGAGAACAACAAGTAATACATGACACTACCATAAATAAAATATGGAAGAATACCGTAATTTTCTGGAAAAAGCAAAAGTTTTCATACGCGATTAAAAACTTGTTTATTTACACATTCAACACGTATGCAAGTTATTAAGTTTGTATAGATAGAACGTTAAAGTGTCAAGGTGTGATTGATATAGTATATAGTAGTATATAGTATATAATATATAGTATATAGTATATAGTATATAGTATATAGTATATAGTATATAGTATATAGTATATAGTATATAGTATATAGTATATATATATAGTATATAGTATATAGTATATAGTATATAGTATATAGTATATAGTATATAGTATATAGTATATAGTATATAGTATATAGTATATAGTATATAGTATATAATTATATAGTATATAGTATATAGTATATAATAGTATATAGTATATAGTATATAGTATATAGTATATAGTATATAGTATATAGTATATAGTATATAGTATATAGTATATAGTATATAGTATATAGTATATAGTATATAGTATATAGTATATAGTATATAGTATATAGTATATAGTATATAGTATATAGTATATAGTATATAGTATATAGTATATAGTATATAGTATATAGTATATATAGCAGTTTAAATGGACTAATATAAAATAAATATTTAAACTACAATTAATAAAATGTAAACAAACACTTTCAGATTGCATTAACTTTTTATCAGAAACTTTTAGCAGGAAATCAATCAATCAAGGGATTTTGAACAAAAAATTCAATTACGATCATCTAAAATAATAACTATTCTATTTCTAAATTAACACAAAATTTAGAAAAATATTACAGTTTAAATGTGACCTAATACAAAATAGGTTTGCTTAAAGATAATTTAAACAAACAAAGATTTATTGTCTTGTGCAATTATAATTAGAAGCAGAAGCATGCATACATCTGAAATGATAGCATCTATACTTTGTTTCACAAGAGAATACGATGAAAAGCTTTGGAAATAAAAATCTTCAATTTCATTGTTGATACATCAGACAAATTTACACTGCTCAAAATTTAAGATTTTAGGAACAGGCTGTGACAAAAATATCACCGACAGGTGTTAATTATTTTAATATTCCATAAGTTTTAATTTCGATTAATATTGTAAAGGATGACTTGCCATTAAGCCAATAAAGTAGAAGTTCGTAGAAGAAGTGTAACAAAATCCTTCAGTGACCAAATAGAAAGATATACCAATGTGGATCTTTGTAATATCTGGCAACGAAGCAACATTTGTTAATGTTCATGAAATAGACCGGTGGCTAACTTGATATAAATTTCTTGTTGCAGCCCATCAGAAAAAGTCTAC
Source organism: Platerodrilus igneus (assembly GCA_036346225.1). NCBI lineage: Eukaryota > Metazoa > Arthropoda > Insecta > Coleoptera > Lycidae > Platerodrilus > Platerodrilus igneus. The sequence continues at coordinate 238,732 of JARFIW010001588.1, forward strand.
CAGTCACGTGTTTCCATCATAGTTCTTTGTAATATATAAAATATAGCAGTTACTTTTAATTCGTTATATTAAACTGTTATAAGAAATTACTTTAAATGTAAAATTAAACCCTTATTTTAGAACAATTATTTTATTCTTCTAAGAAATGTTTAAACTGTAAATTTAATGCTTATTTGACATAGCATCCAATTATTTTTATACTATTTAAAATTGGTCATTTTCCTTTGTTTTATCATACTGTGGCTCCCATTCGGCTTGAATCATTCTTAACAAAATAGCTTAACATTTTTTCAAAAAGGAAAAGAATATGTTTCCTTTTTGTATCCAAAATAGATGTTGCCATAAAACTATAAACATCAAATGTCAATTTCTAACCAGTGCATATGTACTTACGAGTATTTATAATTTCCTTACATTAATGTAAATTTGTTTTCATTTGATGTTCATCGAATAAGTATGGCAACTGCTGTTTTGGATACAAAAAGTGACCTTTTCTTTTAATTTTTAAAAAATGTGAAGATATATTGAATAATGAGTAAAATGTGTTAAGATTAAAATACTCAATAACATCTATTTGAAACATTTTTCTCCAAAACTTACAATTGATATATCAACTGCAATTGAAACACAGTAAAATCCAAAACGGAACATATTTTGATTTATGCAAAATTTTTTAGTAATTTTAACGCACTACCAAATGTTTATTCTAATCAATTTAATTCTATTTTATTTTATTCTACAGAATTTTAAGGTTATTTATATGTATTGTTTCAGTGGTCTGTGTCTTACAATTCATTTTTCAAGTTGCCTGCACGGAATCTACCTACATCGCCTGTACCTATTTTGTATTATTACTTGAAGTTTTTATTAGGCGAATTCATACTCTTGTAAAACTGTTCTTCTCAGAACACGGTAGTATTATTTCTACTTCAAACCAAACTGTTTCAATACTGTAGAGGTGTGTATTTGATGATAGAAGCATAACAGTGAATAAGAAATAAATTTTAGTAATTATCGACAAAGCTGCACTCATTTATAAACTCCAAAGGGAAAAAAAGCAACCAGAAGTGGTTAAAAGCGAATGGCATACAATTTGTGTTTGTAGATTCTGATAATTTAGGGTTGGGGCACAGCAACTTTTTGTAGTCGACATCTGCTAGATCACATTTTTAATTAGTAGTAACAATAAATGGAGCAAAATTCATTTTAGTACTGCTTGACTAAATATGAAAATATCATCTCACGAATTTATCTATCTTCGACCAAAATGTATTAAGTGTTCACTTCTAGGTATTAGAATTGCCATCTGTGAAGGTAAGTAGGAAAACGAATTCAATAGTCCCACGATTTTTATGATCTTACTCCACTGCTTACCTAATTAAAGGAGAAAGCATATTTCTAATTTTACACAATGAAACTGTTTCTTAAAAAGGAATCATCTGAGATATATGCTGTGTGCAGTAGTCTAACCTAGGTCTGCCTCTACTTCTCTTTTTTCCTATCTCTGCTTATAATATATTCCGCACTATTCCCTCATGTCTTAGTATGTGGCCTATCATCCTCTCTCTCCCATTTTTTACTGTTTTCCACATAGTTCTTTCTTTCTCTACCATTTCTAGTACCTCTTTGTTCTTAATCTTGTCTGTCCATGGCATCTTCATCATACGTCTGTAGCACCACATTTCAAAGACCTTCTTCTTGTCTGCTTTTCCTACTATCCAGGTTTCACAGCCATACAGTGCTGTGCTCCACAGATATGTTTTAAGCAATCTTTTCCTTGTTTCTATATTTGTGATCTTCGAACACAGTAGTTGCTTTTTCTTGTTAAATGTAGCACGACCGTGTGCTAATCTCTGTTTTATATGTTTTGTGATTTTCCCATCTTGCGTTTTTAACTTCCTACGTAGCAGAAATCCTTAACTTCTTGTAAGTTCTCGTTACCTATTTGTATTTTTGTTTTTGATTTATTATCCCCTATTTTGCATACTAAAACCTTTGTTTTATTTTTGTTAATTTTCATACCATATCCCTCCGTTAGAACTGTTTCCATTTCATTAAGAGCAGCTTCTATTTCTTTCTTGCTAGATGCTAATTCCGCTATATCGTCTGCAAATCTAAACATATCAATCTTTTGTCCCTGCATATTAATTTCAAATGTATTCCTGCATTTGACAGTATTCATTGGCTCTTCTATGTACAAGTTAAAAATTAATGTGGATAAGGCACATCCCTGTCCCACCCCTTTCCTAATATTTACTACTCTACCTTCTTGCTCTAATTCTATTACTGCTGTTTGTTCTTTGTATAAGCTATGTACTTTTCGTCTATCCCTATAACTCATTCCAATCTTTTTGAGTATTTCAAACAGTTTTTTTCCATTTTACATTGTTGAATGCTTTTTTCATGCCTACAAACCCTATATATACGCTTTGCTCTTTCTCTATTGTTTTCTCCATTATCACCCTCAGAGCTAAAATAGCCTGCCATGTTCCTCTGTTGCGCCTAAACCCAAATTGATCTTTTCTCAGTATTTCTTCAGCTCGTTTTTTCATTTGTCTTTGTACAATTTTAGTTAATATTTTTGAAACGTGTGCTGTCAAACTTATTGTGCGAAAATTTTACATCTACCCGCGCCTCTTTTTTTTAGGATAGTTACTATGATGTTACGTTTGAAATCTTTGAGTATCTCGCCTGTCTCATACGTATAGCTTACAAGTCGTAAGAGACGTTCTGTTACTGCTGGTCCAGCGGCTTTTAGAGTTTTTACTTGCACCTTATTTGTGCCCGGTGCCTTACTATTTTTCAGACTCTTTAATGCTAATTGAAACTCATCTCTAAGTATAGGATATCTAAGGTCATCCTTCTCAATGTCTGATTTCTGTTCTAATGCTGTTAATTCCTCTCCTGAATATAAATTACCTATATATTCCTGCTATCTAGCTACTTTCGCTACATTTTCTATAATGACGTTTGCTCCCGCATCCTTTATATTTTTGCTATATGGTTTTATATCCCTAAAATTTATTCTAATTAATTTGTGTGCTTCGTCTGTCTTTCCTATTCCTATCTTAGTTTGTACCTCGTTGCACTTTTTATCAATCTATTGTTCTTTATCTTTTTGCATTTGCGAATAATTTCCCATTTTATGACTTTGTATCTCTGTTTTCCAGTTTCGTCTGATCTATTTTTGTATTTCTGTCTTTCTTCTATTAAATTCAGGATATCCTTTGTTATCCATGGTTTCTTATTTTCTTTTTGTGTATACCCCAGAATATCTCTGGCCGCCATGTCTAAGTTGGATTTAATGTTATTCCAATCTGTTTCTACTTCCTTAATATCAGAAATTTTCCCGATACTTTCCAGCAATTCATTTGACTTATTTTCAAATCTTTGGTGGATATCTTTATCTTTTAGTTTCCCAAAGTCGAAGTGCCTTTTCCGTTCCTATTTTTCAGATTTTTAAATTTAAGTGCAGCCTTCATAACTACGATGTTGTGGACAGTGTCTATATCTGCTTCCAGGTAGCTTCTATAGTCTTTTACTTGATTTCTAAATCGTTGTCTACCAATAATGTAATCTATTTGATATCTTCCTATGTCTCCTGGCATCTTCCACGTGTATCGTCTTCTAGCACGATGTTGAAATAATGTATTTGTGATGGTTAAGTTGTTCTTGTCGCAAAATTCTATCAGCTTATTTCCCCTGTCATTTCTCATGCCTAAAACAAATAAACCTACTATTGCTCCTTTCCTTCCCTCACCTACCACTGCACTAAAATTTTCATGTCATTTTACGGATCTTAGCATGTCTTCGATATCTCTGTAGATCGCCTCTACCTCTTCCTCACTGTAGCTAGAGGTGGGCATGGATACTTGTATTATTATTATTATTGTATTTACTGGTTTAGATTCAAATCTAACCACGAGTACACTTTCGTTCTTTTGTAGGTAGTTTTTTACACGTCGTCCTATCTTTTTTCGCATAATTATCCCCACACTCGAATTTTCTTCCTCTGATCCTGTATGAATTACTCTAAAGTCTCCACTTCAAAAATTCCCCACCTCTGACCAGCGGACTTCGCTAATTCCTACTATGTCTAGTGCTAACCTATCCATTTCGAGTTTCAGGTTCTCTAACTTACCTACTTGTTTCATACTTCTGACATTCCACGCTCCGACTCGCAGCAAGTTCACGGATCTTTTTCTATTCTTTCTGATCACATCCCCTAAAGTAGTCCTCGCCCGGAGATTCGAATGGGGGACTATTTTACCTCCAGAACTTTTTACCCCAAAGGATGCCATAATGTTTAGCAATTTCTGCACGCAGTGCACTTGGAAGGTAATGTGGTGGTTTCCCGTTATCTTCCTCATCGCAGTAGTGTGTCTTAGAATGTCATACCGACCCCTATGGTCTCTGCCACTTTAAGTACCGAAAAAGCTGCTGCCTTCTTTCGGGACCTATCTTAGTTTGGTTTCTCACTAAAGACTCCACTAATTTGCTTAAACCTATAGTTCGGCTCTTTAATTCATTAAAACCCGCAAGTCATTCTACCTGTTCTAGTATTTTAGAACGTCGTCAAGGTACAGGTCCGTTCAGAATGGATTCCATCGCAACATATGTATAATTAACCTGAACGATTACTGTGTAACGAATATATATTCTGTAGCACTATTTTTGGAAGAATCACATCTGTGCATTTTTAGTCTGTGATATTTGATTCGTGTATTTGATATTGTTATATCTGAAAGAAACAATTCCACAATGGAATAGGAAATCATGACCGTTTAATTAGCTTAAATGCTTTACCCAGAAATATTTAATAATAATATACACTTAGAAAACATATTTAAAAGGGAACTAGTCGTTTGTGTTGCCTAACCTACAGGCGGATTATATCCTTTCAGTCGTTAAAATTAGGATAGCGCTTGCGTGAATACGGTCACGAGGTGACACGTAAAGCAGATGGGCCGTTCTTAACTTGTTCGGAATGAATAACCAAGTCAGCCATGGTATTTGAGAATGTAGTCCAGACTGCATCATATACAGATGGGCTCCCAAGTTTTTCACAAATGGGGCCTCAGAATAGGCGTGATGTGGTAGTTTAAAAATGGTTCGAGTCAGTATTTGTTATTTGTTAACGCGCATGAAGTAACTAGAAACAGGTATCAAACCTTTCTTTTGTCATGTTTGTGAGACTTGAAAAGTGCTCACATAAAATTGTAATCGAAGGTTGTTTAATTATACTAAATTTTGTGCACAAAGAACAACGTGGAATATAATTGTTAAGAAATACTATTAAAATAATTTTGTAAGACGCGGCGCATTCATGTGTTAAAATATTGTGATTCTAAAATCCACTTCCTGTTTTTTAAAAAGTTCATTACAGATGTCAAATTTTAATAAGGTCATTATACTTTAATAAGTTGAAATTTTATTTATCCAAGTTAACTGCACGTGATTTAATTTTTTTTTAAAGAAATAAATTAAACTGATGTGAAAAATATGTAAACCAATAAACAGATCTGTCCATTTGGTATCAAAAACTTTGTTATGAGATATTATTGAAATTAAGGTCGTGTTATGTCAAGACAGATTTATAAAGAATTCAATTTTATTATTTTGTATTTGTAAACATATTTAAAAAAAACGAAAAGAGAGAAACTATATTAAATTTCATTTTTAGACTCAAGTTTTTTATTCCATGCACAATCAATTTTAATAAATTTTTTTTAAAGAAAATAAATTTTTTGAATAATGAAATTAGACGAATGTTGAAGTAATTTAAAAACAGATACGCTACAACTGATTTGTTCTAGGTATTCATTTTTGATACAAATATCTTTGGTGTGGTAATTTCAAGATTATCCACTCGTAATTATTAGTATGCTTTTTTATTAAAAAGCACAAACAGTGTCTTTTTAATAGAAAATTTGTTGTGTACTTTTTCTTTCAGGGTCATCGAGATTGAAGAGGTTGTAAGTATGTTCCCTAGGTTTCCAGATGTGTTAGTTCAAAGTTGTAAGTTTTTTATGGTGCTTTTATCCCATGAGTTTCTGTATCTTCTCATAGGAGTATTGAATTTCTTGTGTTATCATACATATAGATACAATGGCGCTCAATTTCCCTTTTTCTTTTTATGTTAGCTTATTGTAGAATTTATACCATCCCCACGCCCTTTCTCATTGCTCGCCCTTGGGGTAATTCCCAGACTTAGCCGCGAACAAGTAAAGCTTCACTTGTATCCAACGAGTGGAAGCAAAATAGGTTTCAACTGATATTATACAAATGTAAACTATTATTTATGTCAACACGTTATCCAGTCTTGTAAATATCCTCTATTTTAAATACTGCCAAACCACACATGAAACATCAATTTGAAACTTTATTTAAAATGTTGTTTATTGCATGTCTATCTTTTATAACATACTACCACAAAATTATAACTGTTATAGCAAGACAAAAAAATTAGCCATCTTCACACCTCTAATGAATAATTTCCAACGTCAGTTTGTTACAGGCGGAAAAGCTACTAAGTATATATTTTTCATTAAAATTATAAAATGGGTGCTGCCTGTAAAACAAAAATTAAAGGGGGGTCACCGGCACTAGCTAGCGTAAGGTCGTGGATCATATAGAGGGTTAAAATTTTGCAGAAAGGGCTAAATTAATAAATAATATACTACAAAAAAATTTGGCACTTACCTTTCATAAATATTGTGGCTTAATGAAAATTACCAAGGGCGCCAGACAAGTCGAGAATGTTCAAATATTCATGCAAAACCTTGATATACTTGTCATCCCAAGGAGGACAATTGTTTCTTTTAATAAATTATTACCTTTTTGACTGCTTATGCAACTTTCATGAGCAAAAATAAAAAAAATATTGACTTAATCAACGGTAAACAAATCTATTTAATTAACAGAGCAATAAACGTGAACCTCTTACATTCGTAAATTCATTGATTTTTATTTAGAAATTTAGATAATTTTACGTACATAAGTAATTCCCAAACATTTTATATGGAAGAAAACTTATACTATAAATTTTACACTAAATTAATCCTACAGTTTATGGCCAAAACGTCCTAACAAATAAATTAAGTATTGGATCCATTTTGGGTTTTACCAATCGTAAACTCGCTGCAAACATCTTACATATTGCAGACTAACAAGTGAACATAGTATCGGTCTCAAACGTTTTTGTGGAAACCAATATCACCTTACATGTGATTTTCCAATGCTCCACCCGAAGGTACTAAATTGGCCAGGAAGCGAGTTTTTTTTACCTGGAAAATTTGTAATTTTGCCGAACCCTTGCTGTTCCGAGCAAGGTAGGGATTTTTAACGTGCGTGACAACACACACACGGGACCTCCATTTTACCTCTCATCCGAACGAGGGTGTTTTTTTGTGAAAAATGCTCGCCTAACATTTTTCAAGCGGACCGTGTCGCAATTCGAACCTGGGACCTTGGGCGTAGTAGCCACATACCACTACGCCACGCAGCCGCCTACGCAATATCACCACCGGATCGTTTAGAAATAATATTCTATTTCACAGTATATTCGAATTCAGCCTCTGTTCCACCAGAGTATAATCTGGAAAAGGAGCCTAACCACGTTATATATCACCCATTAAGTGTACCAGAAAGCGACAACATTACAATCAAATTAGTCAATCACTGGGGAAATTGGTAAATTTTTCTCAAGAAACATATACTTGTGTTAGGCTAGAAATAGGAAACATCTAAGGAAATGCCTATTGGTTTTATATATAAAACACGATACCACACGCCTCAACAGTCAGATGTGTCTACGCCGTCACAGTGTCAGGCTGTCAAGAGACTTACAGCAGAAGAAGTCCTTTTTTTTAAATCCTTAGGATTGAAAGTGCTAAATTATGGTTGGCAGAAGTAAACGTGTCTTAGACTACCACAGCGAGCGAGATGTTAAACTAGGAAGGCTTAACTACCAGGATGTGCTTAAATTAGATGTGCTTGGAAGTTATAAATTGTATGAGACTGTCATAAAGGAGGATTATTATACCTATTTGCCATTTACATTAAACGCAGAAAACAATGATCAAATTTTGATAGAAATCCAAAATGTAGTAATGTGGTTAAAGTGGATAAACAAATAAAACTTATATATAAAAATAAAGTAAAATAGTTGGAATACAAGCTAATTTAAGTCGAAATAAAATATCATATACGTTACAATATAGTTATACAAATTGCAAACAAATGCTCATCGTAGAGGTATTCACTTTAAGAACAACTAGTGTCATCATGCGCACCTTCGTTATTTACATTTGTGTTGGAGTTTTCAAGCATGAGTGGCGTCGAGTTTTGTGATCAACCATAACACTATTACAATTTATTTATACTATCATCATATGATAACTCAATATCATGTCACCAAATTCTAATTACTCTGCAGAGCTTTCAAAGTAATAAAAATAAAAATATCGCTCCTTTGCATGTGAGAATATTTATAAAACCTACCCTCCTAACCATCATCATAATAAGTCAATTACATCGCTGCTATTTCATTTCTGAATAATCTTAATCTGAATAATCTTTAAATGTATATGTACGATACTTTTTCTTGTTGCGAAATAATTTACAAAAAATTCCATGCAAATAAGCGCTCGTGAGAGACTGCACGCGTGGCTTTAGATGCGAAATAATCACATAATGAAAACGATTGTGTGTTTATTGAGAAATGACTATACACGCTTTTGTAAACGACATTAACCTAAGACAGCATTAAACGATTAATTACATGCAAACCAACGTTTGTTAGTATGTGTTCGTACATTTTTTTTAATTCTCTTTGTGCTTTAGACAACATGCAAGCAGCAACCTCTTCTAAGACAAAAAAAGGACGTTAAACCAAGCGAGTGAGACTCCGTGTCCGAAGACTTTTCTACTGCATCCATTTCTTTGCACGATTTATCAGACAAAGAAAACATCAATTTGAATGACCCTAGCAACGTTGAGAGTGGACCACTAGACAAACACGTCATTTTCAACGAATCAAAAGCAATGAGTAATAGCTATAACAATGTGTCCTCTTTGACGGAGATGAAGACGGTGTGTTGGACAACATAGATGTTTTACCAATTGAAGAGAAATCATTTGTGACTGTGAAATTCATGTATAGCTATCGCGCCAGGAAGCAAAAGGAAATGAGTTACGTAGAGTACCATAAAAGAATTTGGAAATTTGCGACAGGTGTTTTTAGAAAGTCATATACGGCAAATGGCATTTACGTTTATCCGGTAATTGACAATGCGCAAAAAGTCAGTAATGCGCATGTGGTCAAAATACTCAAAGTAACGTATAACTCCCGCGGGTGCTTTACATTTAACTAATTTTGTTTAAGAATTCGTTGTGGATGTATTACCAATTCCTATTAAACATTACATTTTTCTAAAAACACTTTGTGTCCTACGTTTTCATACTTATTGTCTAACATTGGCCAAATAGATTAATAAACAAGTATCTCAACTTGCCCAAACTACAAGGGTAACATAAGACACTAAAAACAAAGATTAAAAATGCTTTAAATTACATAAATATATAAGAAACCATCTTTGAAATTTGAAGAACGACGATAACCGATTTTTATAGAGTAAAAGTATTTCCAAAAAATTAACCATAATGAAGCAGCAAAACTTTCAAATTGAAATGTGTCTCATTTTACGCACAACAACGGTACTATAGATAAATATATCAGATTCGTTTGTTTCGGCTGTTTCAGTATCAGAAATATCATCAAATTACAACATTTGAATTAAGAAGTGAAATATGTTGGCCCTGTCCACTAACCTAAACATTGCAACCCCACTTTCATCTATTATCCATAGAGTCAAAATATTTCAGTCACTTCAACGATTCACATCAGCCAAATACAATAAACTAAGAAAGACTTTTGGTTCAATATTACGTTTTTTTACATCCCGTTCTCTAGTACGAATTGAAAAACTTACCTTATTTTATAATTGTATATTACACAACCTGTAGTATACTGTCATGAAAAAATAATTACCAACTACCGAGAATACGTGTATTGTGCATTGCGGTGCTAATTATTTTCTTTATATGCGGTTCGTTTTGGCATATATCGAATGTTTACACTCCAGATTGTCCAATTATCACATTCAACAAAACGTCGTTAGGAGCTAAATCATCTGCATTTGATTCTCTTTCTAAAGAAATATGCTCTTCTGTTGCACTATCGTCCAAGTTATTAATATCTGAATTCCAATCCCCAATATCAAAGTTCTCCTTAGCAACCACTTCGTTACATAATTGCAATTAAGGTTCAGGTTCTTTTGCATACGAATATGTCATTACTAACGGTAGTTTTCGCAGTTTCACTCCCTTTATTATCCACTGTCAATGTGAAACGAATTTAAAGCGACACTAAATTTTTAAACAAGTATAAAAGAGAATTACCAAATTTTAAAGAAGTACACATTCTGCGTCCATAAATATATACACTTCCAGGGTTTACCGTTAATTGTTGGGAAAAACACACAATATTCCGAAACTACTTATAACACTTAAGAGTATCATTTAACAGAGCCTATTTTATAAAATTAATAAACATCTGGCATATTTTTATAGACAAAAATATAAAAAAAGGGCTCCAACTGGAAAAAAGTAGACGGCATGAATAATGAAAGATTAATATACAATCGTATAATTCTTTGTAAAGATATTTTTCTGTTGAAGCATTATTAATTAGAAAACATGCAAATGAACGTTGGTAACTATGGAATCGCCCACTTTGTTTAAATTATTCTTCTCCGATACGAAATAATCACATATTGCAAACAAATGGGATGTTGATTAATAGGAGACTGCAGAAGTAATTTTGGAATACACATTAATCACATAAATTAATGCTTCTTAGTATGCGATAGGAAATAGACTTTTTGAGTACTTTTTTATGCGGAGTAGCAACATAAATTGTATGCAAATGAACGCTCATTAGTAAGACCCCACAAATATACTTGTAAATAATACTTTTGTGATGTTGTATAATCACACAAATTGCATTCGAAAGGACGCTTGTTAGTATGCGATCGCAAATGTACTGGTAAAGCACTCTTTATGATGGATTATACTCACATCAATTACATACATTTGGATGTTAGTCAGGACGCGTATATTTGTGTAGATCTCTTTTTCATGACGAGCTATAATTACACAAATTGCAGGGAATTGGACGTTCTTTAATTCCTGACCTTAAGCGTTCTTATAAATAAACGTTTGTTTAGTATGCGCCCAAAAATATTTTTGTAAATGGTATTTTTGTGATGTGATATAATCATACAAATTGTATGCGAACGGACGTTCGTTAGTATGCGATTGATAATATGCTTGTAAATACCTTTTTTTAGTATACGACATAAGCACACAAATTGCACGTGAATGGACATTCGTTAGTATGCGATCGATAATGTGCGTGCAAATGCCTTTTTTTTGTGATACGACATAAGTACACAAATTGCATGCGAACGCACATTCGTTAGTATGCAACCGATAATGTGCTTGTAAATGCCTTTTTTGTGATACGACATAAGTATAATAATTGCATTGAATGGGTGTTCGTTAGTATGCAATCGAAAATGTTCTGGTAACTGATTTTTTCATGATATGGTATAATCACAAATTGCACGCGAACCGACGTTCGTTAGTATGCCATCGATGTGCTTTAATTGACTTTTTTGTGAAGTGGTATAAGTATACAAATTGCATATGAATGGACGATCGTTAGTAAGCGACAGATAATGTGCTTACAAATTACTTTTTTGTGATGCGGTATAATCATACAAATTGCACGCGAATAGGCGTTAGTTGGTATGCAACCGAAAATGTCTTTTTAAATGACTTTTATGTGACGCGTTATAATCACATAAATTGCACACGAATCGACGTTCGTTGGTATGCGACCGAAAATGTCTTTTTAAATCACTTTTTCGTGATGCGGTATAAGAATACAAATTACATGTGAATAGACGTTCATTAGTATGCGACCGAAAATGTTCTGGTAACTGACTTTTTCATGATGTGGTATAATCACACAAATTGCACAGGAATGGACGTTCGTTAGTATGCGACCGAAAATGTTTTGGTAACTGACTTTTTATGATGTGGTATAATTACATAAATTTCCCACCAATAGGCGATCAATAGTATGCGACCGAAAATGTCTTTGTAAATGACTTTGTTGTGATGCAGTATAATCACACAAATTGCAGATGAATAGACGTTCGTTAGTATACGACCGAAAATGTCTTTTTAATTGACTTTTATGTGACGTGTTATAATCATACAAATTGCACGCGAATTGACGATCGTTAATATGTGACCAAAAATGTGCTTTTAAATTACTTTTTTGTGATGCGGTATAAACACACAAATTGCAAGCGAATGGACGATCGTTAGTATGCGACTGATAATGTGTCCCTAAATTACTTTTTTGTGATGCGGTATAACCACATAAATTTCACACGAATGGAGGTATGCAACCGAAAATGTCTTTTTAAAACACTTTTATGTGACGCGTTATAATCACACAAATTGCATGCGAATGAACGTTCGTAGGTATGCGACCGAAAATGTCTTTTTAAATCAATTTTGCGTGATGCGGTGTAAGCACACAAATTGCATGCGAATGGACGATAATTAGTATGCGACTAATAGTGTGCTTGTAAATGACTTTTTTGTGACGCGATATAAGCACACAAATTGCATCCGAATGGACGTTCTTTAGTATGCGATCGAAAATGTTTTTGTAAATGACTTTGTTGTGATGCAGTATAATCACACAAATTGCAGATGAATAGACGTTCGTTAGGATGCGACCGAAAATGTTCTGGTAATTGAAATTTTCATGATGTGGTATAATCACACAAATTGCATACAAATGGACGTTCGTTAGTATGCGACCGAAAATGTTTTGGTAACTGACTTTTTATGATGTGGTATAATTACATAAATTTCCTGCAAATGGGCGATTAATAGTATGCGATCGAAAATGTTTTTTTAAATTACTTTTTCGTGATGCGATATAAACACACAAATTACAGATGAATAGACGTTGGTTAGTATGCGACCGAAAATGTCTTTTTAATTGACTTTTATGTGACGCGTTATAATCACACAAATTGCACACGAATGGACGTTCGTTGGTATGCGACCGAAAATGGCTTTTTAAATCACTTTTTCGTGATGCGGTGAAAGCACATAAATTGCATGCGAATAGACGATCGTTAGTATGCGACCGATAATGTGTTTGTAAATTACCTTTTTGTGATGCGGTATAATCACATAAATTGCAAGCGAATGGACGTTCGTTAGTATGCGACCGAAAATGTATTTTTAAATGACTTTTATGTGAGGCGTTATAATCACACAAATTACATGTGAATGGACGATCGTTAGTATGGGACCGATAATGTGCGTGTAAATTACTTTTGTCTGATGCGGTATAATCACACAAATTGCACGCGAATGGACGTTCGTTGGTATGCGACCGAAAATGTCTTTTTAAAACACTATGTGACGCCTTATAATCACACAAATTGCACGCGAATGGACGTTCGTTGGTATGCGACCGAAAATGGCTTTTTAAATAACTTTTTCGTGATGCGGTGTAAGCACACAAATTGCATGCGAATAGACGATCGTTGGTATGCGACCGAAAATGTGTTTGTAAATTACCTTTTGTGATGCGGTATAATCACATAAATTGCAAGCGAATGGACGTTCGTTAGTATGCGACCGAAAATGTCTTTTAAATGACTTTTATGTGATGCGTTATAATCACACAAATTGCACATGGAATGGACGTCGTTAGTATGCGACCGAAAATGTCTTTGTAAATTACTTTTATGATGCGGTTATAATACACAAATTGCACGCAAATGGACGTTCATTAGTATGCAACCGAAAATGTCTTGTTAAATCACTTTTTCGTGATGTGGTGTAAGCACACAAATTGCATGCGAATGGACGATCGTTAGTATGCGACCGATAATGTGTTTGTAAATTACTTTTGTGATGCGGTATAAGCACACAAATTGCACGCGAATGGACGTTCGTAGTATGCGACCGAAAATGTTTTTAAAATACTTTTATGTGATGCAGTAATAATCACACAAATTACATTGGAATGAACCGTTCGTTGGTATGCGACCGAATGTCCGTATTAAATCTTTGATGATTGGTTAACACAAAATTGCAACAAAGACGTCAATTAGTATGCACCAAAATTGTTTGTAATGACTTATATGATGTGGTTATAGCAACAATTGCAGAATGTTGCGTGTAAGGTATGCGATCGAAATGTTTTTTTAAAGGGTATTTGTCGTGAGCGTTAACCACAAATAAATGAATGACGTTGGTTGTATGCGACCGAAAATGTCGTTTAAATTGACAATTTTATAGATGTAGTTATAATCAACAAACATCAATGACTTTCGTATGGTTAAATCTTGACCGTATGTCTTAGAATGTATGCGCTATAAACAATATCCAATACTTGCGTTGTAACTTGCAAGCTGCGTAATATCCGATAACGTGACTGTTATTGTCGTGGAAAACATTGTTTTAATTTCGATTACGCTAGCAAAGTAGCAGGTGAGTAATTTTAGTGTCTTTTATATCATTAAATATGGAATTTCTAAGTTATCTTGCTGAATTTAACTTTAATTTGCATTATACCATGGTTTTGTGCGTTTTTCTTAAAACAATAGATAAGGTAATGATGTTTGTAAAAGGAGATACGTTTTGTGATGTTGTCGGAGGCTTTCACAGCCGGAGTCATTATAAATAAGTATGGTTTCGGGTTGGGACCGTGTCATTTTATAAATTAAGGTCGACGTTTTGCCCGCTTTTGTAAGGGGCTTCATCAGGACGAGAAAAAAAAAGTAATAAAATAAAAAATATAAAAATAATAAAGATAAGAATGATAATATTAAGTAGACAAGTTAAAGCGTAAAGAGAACAGTTACTTCTGAACTAGCAGACTTACTACCCCATTCAAAGCCAAAAGGTGTTTTGTGGCGAAGTTACGTTACAAACAGCTGGGCGAAACGTCGACCTTAATTTATGAAATGACACGGTCCTAACTCGGAATCATACTTATTTATAGAGATACGTTTTCTATTGATTATTCAATGTATAATTTCTTTTGTTATATTATAGCCTTTTAAGTTATTTTGGGATTTTATTTAACGAGAATTTCCTATAATCGAATAGAGCCCACGGCAAGTTCTGATGGAATGGCCCAAAGTTGTGGAAATCTCAAAGGCAAAGCGCTAGTCGAACTATATGCTCTGGGTGGAACATGAGCTGTGGGTCGGGGTTGTTGTGACCAAACATGAAGAATAAGGCGCCACCGTATTTTTCTATACAGAAGACTTACAAGTCCTGCAAGGGAATGCGGAAACCTTTATTCTATAACCGCATACTGTTTATTATAGACAACATAATCTGTGAACTTTCTTACCTTATGGCTCGACCTTGATCTTAGTAATTCACTGCTACACCTGTGAACAAATTAAGCAAAGAATAGCACTGTTTGTGCATTTATACTCAAAATTTAAATTCAAATGGAATCACTTTCATTCATCCTAATTAAAGAATAGTCTTGTTCAAAATAAATCTATTCCTAATTCAATTATGTGCTTCTTTACAAAATATCTTTCTTTCTTTATATTGTGATTAATTTATTTTATGAAAATCATTTACAAGGGCACTGTATAAAATCAGTACCAATCAAATTAAATGTGGTTTTAATAACAAATAGATAAAGTATAAAGTTGCTTTCTAAACTGTTGCTTATTGATAACAAAAATGTTAATTAGGGTAGATCTACCTTAACCTTACAATGGATAATTCCAAATAAGTATGAATGAAATATCAAACATGAAATTTAATTTTAAGTTCTCATAAATATAAGAATTCACTTTCTCTAACACGTAATGACATCTTCTGTTGTTTCATTGAATTAATAAAAGAATGAGGTAAGTAAAAGTTACGATCCTTGCTTAATATTGAAAAATATAATTGTGGTCTGTCCTTGACCTATTTAAAGTTTACACAACTATTAAACAAATTTATCTCGTTACTACGTCCATAGTTCAACTAACAACGAAAACAATTTTTTTACATACCAGAACTCCGATTTGCCTCAAAAATACCTGCTTGGGAGCTTACGTCAGCATTGAAATACGGATATCTCAATTTTGAACGAATAATAGTACTGCATACTAAATTTCCACATTACTCGGCGTCCATGTTGAGTAATTAAATTTCAGTCCACACTATGAACAAAGCGTAAAACCTATATTTCCTTCTTGCTTTTAATCAAATAACGTTAAACTAGTCTTCTGATTACCAATCTGCATGTTAAATCAAAGTTGCTTTAGGTGTAATTTAAACCGCGAGAATTATCAAATGTTGCTTGTAATTAAACTGAATACTTTATATAAAATTCCATGTTATATATAAATAAAGTTGTTTATGTAATTTGGATTGAATACCATTTATAAAATTTCATATTTATATATAAATAAAGTTGCTTGTAATTTAAATTGAATACCATATATAAATAAATTGCATGAAAATTTACTTAATATCGTTACAGAATAGATTTACTTACTGTACAGGCTTACATAATTTCGTCATCTGCGAGCTGTTCCAACAAGTGGACCATTCAAAAGTGCTCTTCTGAGATGACATTTTCCTCTGAGAACAACTTAAATCGAACGTGCTTCCACACAAACTGCAAAACCCATCGTCCTCGTTCAAGGATCGACTCGACCTGCTTTCACCACAGCTGTCTTGGAAGTCGGTCAAGCGAGTTCTCCCGGTAACAACGTTACTATAGGAAAGATACTAAATGAAACTTTTATTTTGTCCCGAAGTAATAAAATAAAATATAAATAATAAAGATAAGAATGATAATACTTAAGTAGACAAGTTAAAGTGTAATATTTAATTAGTGGACTCCTGAACTAGCAGACTTACTTACTCCATTCAAAGCCAAAAGGTGTTTTGTGGCGAAGTTACGTTACAAAAGCGGGCGAAACGTCGACCTTAATTTATGAAATGACACGGTCCTAACTCGGAATCATACTTATTTATAGAGATACGTTTTCTATTTATTATTCAATGTATAATTCCTTTTGTTATATTCTATTTAAATTTCAAGTCATTTGATTGGTAGGCTCCTGATATATAAGATGAAATTTATTATTAAACAATTATTATTGTCCGTAGAATCGGCGTGTATTTTTTATGAACAAATTTTGTAATTTTCTTATACTTTATGTTATTTGGTATGATTGTAAATAAAAAGAACCATAATAATAAAAACAGAAAAGAAGGTAACTGATACCTAATTTCTAACAAAAACGTCTACATACCTAGAATTATATTTGTTTAAATAAATATTGAACAGTGGGTGGGATTCTACGTTCTCTTTTAGAAAAATGACCGGTTTTAAAAATGAGTGTCCCACGACATATCAGGTCTTGATTGCCATGAAGATTGTCAAAGT
Source organism: Platerodrilus igneus (assembly GCA_036346225.1). Classification (NCBI taxonomy): domain Eukaryota; kingdom Metazoa; phylum Arthropoda; class Insecta; order Coleoptera; family Lycidae; genus Platerodrilus; species Platerodrilus igneus. The sequence continues at coordinate 256,313 of JARFIW010001588.1, forward strand.
TTCCAGCCTTCACTTGACGCTTCAGCTGACATGTTTAAAGGTAGGACATAGAGAACATACAGTAAGAATATCACAAACATTGTGTAATGTATTGTGCCAGTGTAAAATAAAATAGTAGATAAACACAAATCACTTTAAAGTGGAACAAAATATCACACAGTTTTATAAAATAATTGAAAATTAGCACGTAACGTAAACGATGATTTTTAAGTCGCCATCATGCTTCTTGTACCCGCAAGGCTTACGTCTTTTCCGTAGGCACCAACTGAATGCCTAAAAGTAACTAACTTTTCCTGCATAATTTAAAGAAGTTAACATATTACTTGATTTTTTTGCTTGCTGAAATGCATTAATGCATGAATTATCAAAGCAATAATCGACTTTTTTCTGTAAGAGACGATATAACGGAGATAAAACTTCAGATAAATTTGAAATAAACTTTTCATAAAAATTAACCATACCTAAAAATGATTTAGGTTGACTCACATTTTGAGGTATTGGAACATTATTTATAGCATTGACTTTAGTAGAGCTAGTTTTTAATCCATGACACTTCTCTTTTTTAACCGTTAAGCCATGTTGTTGTATGATACTCAAAACCATTTCTAAATTTTGCAAATGTTCATTGTCGCTACGGCCAGTGATTAACAAATCATCTTGAAAGGCCAAAACAAAAGGTAAATTGTAAAATAATTTATCCATTGTTCTGTGAAATTTTGTGGGCAAAGATTTGATACCGCAAGGAGCTCTATTATATTTAAAGAGACCTATGCCAGTACTAATAACCAATAAATTTTTATGATTCTTCACGAATCGGCATTTGATTATAAGCAGATTGTAGATTAAGTTTGGAAAATTTTTCACCGCCATTTAGTTTTGCAAAGAGGTGATCTATCCTAGGAAGAGGATAAAAATCATCTTCAATAAAATTACCACAAACTCTAACTATATTGTCCTTTTTTATTACTTGGGCCAATAGGACCATTTCGAATGGACCTGCACCTTGCCGAAGTTCTAAATTACTATAACAGGTGAAATGGCTTGCATGTTCTAATGAGCTAAAGAGCCAAACTACAGGTCCAACCAAAGTAGTAGGGTTGTTAGTGAGGAACCAGACTAAGGCAGGTCCCCGAAAGAGGACAGCGGCTCTTTCGGTACTTAGATTGGCAGAGACCATAGGGATCGGTATGGCAGTCTAAGACACACATTAGACACCACATTATCTCCAAAGTACACAACGTACTTAAATTGTAACAAACATGATGGCATTCTCTGGGGTAAAAGATTCCGGAGTTAAAATAGTCCCCCATTCGGATCTCCGGGAGGGGACTACTTCGGAGGATACGATCGGAAAGTTAAAAATAAGAGTCGGGAACATTCTGCGAGTCGGAGCGTGGAATGTTAGAAGTATGAAGCAAGTAGGTAAGCTAGAGAACCTGAAAATCGAAATGAATAGGTTATCACTAGACATAGTAGGGATCAGCGAAGTTCGGAGGCCAGAGGCTGGGGATTTTTGGAGTGGAAACTTCAGGGTAATTCATACAGGAGCAGAGGAAGGAAATTTGGGTGTGGGGTTAGTTATGCGAAAAAAGATAGGATACTGTGTAGAAAATTACTTACAAAAGAACGAAAGAGTACTCATGGTTAGATTAGAATCTAAACCGGTAAACACAGTAATAATACAAGTATACATGCCCACCTCTAGCTACAGTGACGAAAAGGTAGAAGCCATCTACAAAGATATCGAAGACATATTAAGATATTAAGGTGAGGGTAGGGAAGGAGCGGTAGTAGGTTTATTTGGTTTAGGCACGAGGAACGACAGGGAAATAGGCTGGTAGAAACTTGCGACAAGAACAATTTAATCATCACAAACACATTATTTCAACATCATGCTAGAAGACGATACTAAATTTCCACATTACTCGGCGTCCATGTTGAGTAATTAAATTTCCCAGGTCCACACTATGAACAAAGCGTAAAACCTATATTTCCTTCTTGCTTTTAATCAAAAATAACGTTAAACTAGTCTTCTGATTACCAATCTGCATGTTAAATCAAAGTTGCTTTAGGTGTAATTTAAACCGCGAGAATTATCAAATGTTGCTTGTAATTAAACTGAATACTTTATATAAAATTCCATGTTATATATAAATAAAGTTGCTTTATGTAATTTGGATTGAATACCATTTATAAAATTTCATATTATATATATAAATAAAGTTGCTTGTAATTTAAATTGAATACCATATCTAAATAAATTGCACTGAAAATTTTTACTTAATATCGTTACAGAATCAGATTTTTACTTACTGTTACCACGGCCTTTCACAATAATTTCACGTCATCTGCGAGCTGTTCCAACAAGTGGACCATTCAAAAGTGCTCTTCTGAGATGACATTTTCCTCTGAGAACAACTTAAATCGAACGTGCTTCCAACACAAAAAACTGCAAAAACCCATCGTCCTCGGATTCAAGGATCGACTCGACCTGCTTTCACCACAGCTGTCTTGGAAGTGTCGGGTCAAGCGAGTTGCTGCCCGGTAACAACGTTACTATAGGAAAGATACTAAATGGAAACTTTTATTTTGTCACCGTGGAAATTAAATTTTAATTGAATGCTAATACTTTATTGGGCAATAGGTAATATTTAATTAGTGGATTGAATAGCATTATTATGCATTATATTATTTATTATTAAATAAAGGGATTAATTATACGAACATATCTAGGTAGAAAATAAAATTGCTACAATATTCTATTTAAATTTCAAGTCATTTGATTGGTAGGCTCATGATAGATAAGATGAAATTTATTATTAAACAATTATTATTGTCCGTAGAATCGGCGTGTATTTTTTTATGAACAAATTTTGTAATTTTCTTATACTTAATGTTATTTGGTATAATTGTAAATAATAAAAACAATAATCATAAAAACAGAAAAGAAGGTAACTGATACCTAATTTCTAACAAAAACGTCTACATACCTAGAATTATATTTGTTTAAATAAATATTGAACAGTGGGTGGGATTCTACGTTCTCTTTTAGAAAAATGACGGGTTTTAAAAATGAGTGTCCCACGTCATATCAGGTCTTGATTGCCATGAAGATTGTCAAAGTTTCCAGCCACCACTTGACGCATCAGCTGACATGTTTGAGGTTAGGACATAGAGAACATACAGTAAGAATGTCACAAACATTGTGTAATGTATTGTGCCAGGTAAAATAAAATAGTAGATAAATACAAATCACTTTAAAGTGGAACAAAATATCACACAATGTTTTATAAAATAATTGAAAATTAGCACGTAACGTAAACGATGATTTTTAAGTCGCCATCATGCTTCTTGTACAAGCAAGGCTTACGTCTTTTCCGTAGGCACCAACTGAATGCCTAAAAGTAACTAACTTTTCCTGCATAATTTAAAGAAGTTAACATATTACTTGATTTTTTTGCTTGCTGAAATGCATTAATGCATGAATTATCAAAGCAATAATCGACTTTTTTCTGTAAGAGACGATATAACGGACATAAAACTTCAGATAAATTTGAAATAAACTTTTCATAAAAATTAACCATACCTAAAAATGATTTAGGTTGACTCACATTTTGAGGTATTGGAACATTATTTATAGCATCGACTTTAGTAGAGCTAGTTTTTAATCCATGACACTTCTCTTTTTAACCGTTAAGCCATGTTGTTGTATGATACTCAAAACCATTTCTAAATTTTGCAAATGTTCATTGTCGCTACGGCCAGTGATTAACAAATCATCTTGAAAGGCCAAAACAAAAGGTAAATTGTAAAATAATTTATCCATTGTTCTGTGAAATTTTGTGGGCAAAGATTTGATACCGCAAGGAGCTCTATTATATTTAAAGAGACCTATGTCAGTACTAATAACCAATAAATTTTTATGATTCTTCACGAATCGGCATTTGATTATAAGCAGATTGTAGATTAAGTTTGGAAAATTTTTCACCGCCATTTAGTTTTGCAAAGAGGTGATCTATCCTAGGAAGAGGATAAAAATCATCTTCAATAAACGGATTTAAAATTTTAAAATTACCACAAACTCTAACTATATTGTCCTTTTTTATTACTTGGGCCAATAGGACCATTTCGAATAGACCTGCACCTTGCCGAAGTTCTAAACTACTAGAACAGGTGAAATGGCTTGCGTGCTCTAATGAGCTAAAGAGCCAAACTACAGGTCCAACCAAAGTAGTAGGGTCGTTAGTGAGGAACCAGACTAAGGCAGGTCCCCGAAAGAGGACAGCGGCTCTTTCGGTACTTAGATTGGCAGAGACCATAGGGATCGGTATGGCAGTCTAAGACACACATTAGACACCACATTATCTCCCAAGTACACAGCGTACTTAAATTGTAACAAACATGATGGCATTCTCTGGGGTAAAAGATTCCGGAGTTAAAATAGTCCCCCATTCGGATCTCCGGGAGGGGACTACTTCGGAGGATACGATCGGAAAGTTAAAAATAAGAGTCGGGAACATTCTGCGAGTCGGAGCGTGGAATGTTAGAAGTATGAAGCAAGTAGGTAAGCTAGAGAACCTGAAAATCGAAATGAATAGGTTATCACTAGACATAGTAGGGATCAGCGAAGTTCGGAGGCCAGAGGCTGGGGATTTTTGGAGTGGAAACTTCAGGGTAATTCATACAGGAGCAGAGGAAGGAAATTTGGGTGTGGGGTTAGTTATGCGAAAAAAGATAGGATACTGTGTAGAAAATTACTTACAAAAGAACGAAAGAGTACTCATGGTTAGATTAGAATCTAAACCGGTAAACACAGTAATAATACAAGTATACATGCCCACCTCTAGCTACAGTGACGAAAAGGTAGAAGCCATCTACAAAGATATCGAAGACATATTAAGATATTAAGGTGAGGGTAGGGAAGGAGCGGTAGTAGGTTTATTTGGTTTAGGCACGAGGAACGACAGGGGAAATAGGCTGGTAGAAACTTGCGACAAGAACAATTTAATCATCACAAACACATTATTTCAACATCATGCTAGAAGACGATATACGTGGAAGATGCCAGGAGATATAGGAAGATATCTAATAGATTACATTCTTGTTAGATGATTTAGGAATCAAGTAAAAGACTGTAGAAGCTACCCAGAAGCAGATATAGACACTGACCACATCATCGTAATTATGAAGGCTGCACTTAAATTTAAAAATTTGAAAAAAAGAAACGGAAAAAGGCACTTTATTCATGAAAGATTCGAAAAAAGTCTAATGAATTGCTCAAAGATTTCGGAAAAATATCTTATACTAAGGAAGTAGAAACAGAATGGAATAACATTAAATCCAGCCTAGACTTGGCGGCCAGAGATATACTGGGGTATACACCAAAAGAAAATAAGAAACCATGGATAAAAAGGATATCCTGAATTTAATAGAAGAAAGACGAAAATACAAAAATAAATCAGACGAAACAGGAAAACAGAGATACAAAGCCATAAAATTGGAAATTATTCTAAAATGCAGGAAAGTTAAAGAACAATGGATTGATGAAAAGTGCAAAAAGGTACAAACAAAGATGGAAATAGGAAAGACAGACGAAGCATACAAATTAATTAGAATGAATTTTAGTGATATAAAACCGTATAGCAAAAATATAAGGGACGCACAAGGAAACGTCATAATAGAAAACGTAGAGAAAGTGGGTAGATGGCAAGAATATATAGGAAATTTATACGCAGAAGAGGAACTAACTGCATTAGAACAGGAATCAGACATTGAAAATGATGACTTGGGATATCCTATACTTAGAGATAAGTTTGAATTAGCATTAAAGAGTCTGAAAAATGGTAAGGCGCCGGGTACAGATAAGGTGCAAGCAGAAACTCTAAAAGCCGCTGGACAAGCAGTAACAGAACGTCTCTTCCAACTTGTAAGCTATATGTATGAGACAGGCGAGATACCCAAAGATTTCAAACGTAGCATCATAGTAACTTTACCAAAGAAGAAGGGCGCGGATAGATGTGAAAATTTTCAAACAAGTTTGAAAGCACAAGTGTCAAAAATATTAACTAGAATTGTGCAAAGACGATTGAAAAAACGGGCGGCAGAAATACTAGGAGAAGACCAATTTGGGTTTAGGCGAAACAGCAGAACACGGGAGGCTATTTTAGCTCTGAGAGTGATAATGGAGAAAACAATAGAAAAAGGGGAAAGCATGTATATAGGGTTTGTAGATCTGGAAAAAGCATTCGACCATGTAAAATGGAAAAAAATGTTTGAAATACTTAAAAAGATTGGAATGAGTTATAGGGATAGACAAATAGTACATAGCTTTTACAAAGAGCAAACAGCAGTAATAGAATTAGAGCAGGAACGTACAGAAGTAAACATTAGGAATGGGGTGAGGCAAGGATGTGCCCTATCCCCATTGATTTTTAACTTGTACATAGAAGATGCAATGAATACTATCAAATGCAGGAAGACATTTGGAATTACTATGCAGGGACAAAAAATTGATATGCTTAGATTTGCAGATGATATAGCGGTATTAGTATCCAGCAAGGAAGAGTTAGAAACTGCTCTTTATGAAATGGAAACGGTTCTAACAGAGAGATACGGTATGAAAATTAACAAAACTAAAACTAAAGTTCTAGTGTGCAAAAGTGCGGAAAATAAATCGAAAACAAGAATACAAGTATGTAACACGAACTTACAAGAGGTTAAGGAATTCTGCTACGTAGGAAGCCAAATAATGCAAGATGGGAAAAGCACAAAAGATATAAAACAAAGATTAACACAAGGTCGTGCTACATTTAACAAGAAAAAGCAACTACTGTGCTCAAAGACCACAAACATAGAAACAAGGAAAAGATTGCTTAAAACATATGTGTGGAGCACACCACTGTACGGCTGTGAAGCCTGGACAGTAGGAGAAGCAGACAAGAAAAAGGTAGAAGCCTTTGAAATGTGGTGCTACAGACGTATGATGAAGATATCATGGACAGACAAAGTTAAGAACGAAGAGGTACTAAAAATGGTAGGGGAAGAAAGAAATATGTGGAAAACAATAAAAAATAGGAGAAATAGGATGATAGGCCACATACTACGGCATGAGGGAATAGTGCGGCATATATTAGAAGCAGAGATAGGAAAAAAAAGAAGAAGAGGCGCACCTAGGTTAGACTACTGCACACAGATAGCAAAAGATGTAGGCTGAAGGGGTTTCAGGGAGATGTGTAAGCTAGCCCAGAATAGAAATCAATGGAGGACGCATCCAACCAATCCCAAGATGGATAAACTAATGATGAAAAAATAACTGTACTTAAACATGGTGATTATTATAAGTAACTACAAGAATTTGTTGGGCAATATTCTCGAATAATGTTAAGTGTGTGGAAGGATTTACTGGAAAACCATTACTTCAGCAAATGTCTAGGTGTTGGGGGATCTTGGTAGCCACAGGTTGCTTAACCCTCTTCACTGTATCTCGGTGAAATAGGGCATAAAATTAGAAAACAATAGAAGGAGAACGAGCTGTATACGCATGCTGTGTGAGATGTTCAAGGAACTATGTAGGCTAGCTCAGAATATATATAAGTGCAGGTACGTGTCCAACCAGTTTTGAGACGGAAAACCTAATGACGAAAAAATAAGCGCAGATAAATGTGATGATTTGTATAAACAACTAGTTGTTGGTTGCGAAATATCTGCAACTAATGATGACTGTGCGAAAAGATATATTGGAAAATATATTAAATCAGTAAATGGTTAAGTGTTGCGGGAACTTGGCAGCCACAGGCTGCTTTGCTTACCTCCCTTCACAACCACTGAAGGTCGGAGAAATAGGCTATATAATTGTAAAACAATATAAGGTGACCGAACTGCATCTAACAAGAAAGAACAGCGCCTATGAAGAAAAACAACAAACATAGAACAAGAAGGAAATAGTTGAAAGCATATGTGTGGAGCACAGCACAGTATGCCTCTAAAATACGGTCTGAAATGCAGACAGAAAAACGGTAGCAGCCTTTTGAAATGCTGTGCTTCAAATGTATGAGGACGATAGCATGGACAGACAAAGATAATAACAAATAGGTTATAGAAATAGTAGGGGAACAAGGATATCTGGGGAAAATGATAAGAGGAATAGAAGGGCAGAATACGTTCTAAGGCATTTTTGGGGAATAATATGGGATATATTACAAGCAGAGATAGGAAAAAGGAGTTAGATGTAGACCTAAATCAGATAGTTATAGATGCAGACTGTGCAAATTTCAGGAAAATGTGTAGGTTAGTTCAGAATAGGAAACAATGATGGTACGCGTCTAACCAGTTTTAGGACTGAAGACCTAATGATGGTGATGGGCCAATAGGAATTCTCCACGAACTAGTTGCTATGGATGTAAGAATTTCTTCCTTGACTAAACTATCGAGTTCTCGTTCAGTTTTTCCTTTGAGAGCAAAAGGTGAGTTATATGGTTTACAGAATTTAGGTTAGACATCCTTTATAAGTTTAATACTTAAAGGAGCGCCATTAAACATACGTACATTATCAGAGAAATCATTTCTGAATTTTGTAAAAATATCATTCAACTTGACAGTAGACAAACTTAAAGTAGTTTGACTATTGTGAAAACTAGTTACATCATTATTAAGATAAACTTCCATACAGCTTCTAGAAATTAATTCCAGACACCATATCCAAACACGGCCGATAATAGCTGGCTTTTCATTACAATTTTTGGGTAAGTCGATAACATATAAATCTAGTTTCTTGAGAATATTTTTAAATTTCACATTAACCAAGACCTTATCTTTAAGTGTAAAATTATCACCACAGTACTGCGAAAAGGATACAGGTGTAGGTTCTAAGTCGCTTATGAAAGTAGGAAATAAAAACGAAAATTTGTAAAAGGACATAACAGACTTACCAGCTCCGCTGTCGATTTCCATGTCCAAGTAGACATCATTGACCTGTAAGTGTACCAACATTGGTGGAACTTTGGTAGTAGAAAAATCCAAACATTCATTTCCAGAAATCGAGTTGATTGAATTATCTTCTAAACACAGACAATTTGAATTTTCTTTTAAACGAAGACAATTAAGTTCGAAAATATTATTTAAGGATTCATGATCTTGTTCCTCAGTATCCAAGTAGTGATGTTTTGATTTATTGTAGTTTTTGCTTGCAGCTTTAATATGGCCATGTTTTTTACAAAAAGAGCAGGTGTAATTCTTGAATTTACACCTTTTAAAGTCGTGATTGTTTCGCCACCACAAGCATAACAATGAATATTCGTTTTAGTAGTACATAAATTTTTGTTAGCGGCATCACTAATTCTCTTATGTGAAGTATAGGCTGTAGTAGAATAATGAAACTTTGTAGTTAGCGCTTGAAGTGAGCGGACGTGTTTCACGGAGCTCCCGGATACAAGGCTACAAGTAAATGTTTATATAGGTTCTTCATTACTTTCATTACATTTTAAGCTTTGCTTTTTATTGTATTATATTTTTATTATTGTGCGTCATTAATTTTTAAACACAGGGCAGTGAAATAAAATTAAAAATAATATATTAATCCGTTAAATAATTTCAAAATAATTTAAAAGGCGTTTTTAATAAATTTAAAACAAATACCGCGTAAGTTATGTAAAATACCGCCTAAAACCATCTAAAAGTGTGTAAAAATTTGATAGTGCGCGTATAATAAAACAACAACCTAAAAACCAAAATCTAGGCCCTTTTAAATTCAATAAATAGCTCAAAAACCGTAAAATTCTAAATAAATTAAATATAAATATTCCATATTTTAAGTACACGCACACTTAAACATTCTCAAAGTCGAGTTTTCAGTGTAATTAGTGGTGTAAATTAAGTGGGCCTCTCTCAAAAACGCCTTTTTAAAAAAGTTTACAAAAGATTGAAACAATTTTTATTTACAGGAGACGTCTTGTTCTGAGGCATTTCTTGCGCAAGTGCGTAAGTTGTTGGAAAGTTGAATTTTGCACGCGTTTCTAATAAAGGTTGCTCTTATTAAACAAATAGCGAATTACAATGGTTTCTCTTCTGATATTATAGGTAATATTTTTAGAAAGTGTAAAAATAGGATCAACATCCGTAAATCAACGACTTTGCAATCAACCACCTCTAACGATAATGTTAAATATGTTAAACTTCCGTTTCACAAAACCACAAAGGGTCTTGATAAAATATTCAAACAGTGTAATTTCAAAATTGCTTTCACTAATACTAATAAAATTAAAGATTTGCTAGGTAATCCAAAAGACAAGGTGGAAAAATTGCAAAAGTCGGGGATTTATGAAATTAGTTGTGCAGGGCCAGGGTGTTTTCAAAAATATATTGGTCAGACCAAGAGGAATATAACAACAAGATTTAAAGAACACATTGCTCACTTCAAATATGGTAAATATGAAAGGTCTCAGGTCGCCAAACATATATTTGAAACCAGCCACCCCGTTAAACTAGAAAATGTCAAATTTTTAAAAGCGGTACCAACGTTTTCCTCCTTAAATGCCTATGAATCAATTAAAATTGTTAAACATAAAGGACCTCTCTTAAACACCGATAAAGGGCCAATAGCGCCATCTGCTTTGCTTTCCCTATTGGTCAACAACCAATGAGAAAGCAAGATTAAATTGGTTCCGCTTCAGTAGATTTAGAATTAGTATAAATTAAGTAGATTTAAGTTATAATGTCACAATTCACTTGTTTGTTGTTGAGAACACCAGCCTGCGGGTGAGGAGAATATCCTCGATAGTGTTTAAAGCAACAATATAGTAAATTATAGGTTGGGAAGGTTTACTTCAGCCTAAATGGTGAGGAGAATATCCTCTGAAGTGTTCCAGAACAACAGCTAATTATTATTATTATGGTTTTTTTTTTTAAGAGGTTTCCTACTGATGATGACCACATAGTGGTCAAAATACGTATCTAGTAATTTAAATATTTTTTGTGGTTAAGGGTTTTTATTTAATTTTATTTAGGATAAATTAACATTTGTCTTGTTTTGTCGTTTATTATTTCGTCCAGAATTGAAATTCCTTGATTCGAATTGTCGTTTGAAGCAGAATGATGTGTTAAGGTGCCAGGATTGTCTGGAAAATGTATTATTTGTTCTGGTTCTAAGGTACCTATCTAGTGTTGAGTCATGAATTAGGTTTTCTAGTTCGCTTTCATCTTGTGTAAAATCACCTATGCTTCTTAGAAATTCATTAATATCGTCGTCAACGTCATCAGTATTGTTGAAGAGTGATCCAGTTTCTAAAGCGTTTACTGGAATGCGAGACAAACTGTCTGCATTTGTATTGGACTTTCCTTTCTTGTAAACAATTTCATAATCGTACTCTAAGAGTTTAATTTTCCATCTAGTTAATTTTGAGTTACTGTCTTTGAGATTGAAAAGCCATATCAGTGGTTTGTGGTCAGTATAAATAAAAAACTTTCGTCCAAATAAATATGGCCTAAAATGTTTAGTTGCTCAAACTATTGCCAAAAGTTCCTTTTCAACTGTAGAGTACCTTGTTTCGGTTTCATTTAACGTTCGCGATGCATATGCAACGGGTCTATCATTCTGTACGTTTCCTTGGGATAATACGGCTTCTAACGCGTAACTGCTAGCGTCTGTGGTCAAATTGAAAGGTTTAGAAAAATCTAGGTATTGAAGTATCGAATTGTTTATCAAAATATTTCTGCAGGTCTGAAAACTGTCAACAAAATCTTTGTCGTGTAGTAGTTTTGCGTTTTTCTTTAAACATTTCGTCAGGGGTTTGTAATTTTGGCAAAATTTTTTGTAAATCGTCCATAATATCCTATTAGGCATAGAAAACTTTTGATTTCGGTTTGCGTTTGTGGTATAGGAAAATTCTTTACAACTGTAATTTTGTCGGGGTTTGGTTTAACTCCTGAAGGGGTTATCACGTGTCCTAAGTATACCACCGTTTTCTGTAAAAATTCCGATTTGTCCAATTGTATTTTAAGATTGTATTGTCTGAATCTGTCAAAAACGACCTTTAGTCTCTCCAAATGTTTTTGTAAGGATGAGTTAAATACGAGACAGTCGTCTAAATATATTATGCACATTTCGATGGCTAGTCCTTTCAGTACACGGTCCATAACTCTTTGAAATGTAGATGGGCTGTTGGCCATTCCCATTGGCATACGTTTAAATTAAAAATGTCATTGCAGTGTTGTAAAAGCTGTCTTTTGTACGTCTTGAGCGTCTATCTCAATTTGGAAAAATCCGTTGGCAAGATCCGGGGTGCTAAAATAGTTTGCTCGACCAAGTTTGTTCAAAATTTCGTTGATATTTGGCAAAGGGTACTTGTCGGGAATTGTCTTTTCGTTAAGCTTCCGATAGTCAATAACAGGTCTTCATTTTTCCTGTCTGGACGCGTCTATTTTTTTTGGTACTATCCAGATTGGTGATGACCAAGACGATACGCTGTCCTCGATTATCCCTGGATCCAACATTTTGTTTATTTGTCGTTTAGCTTCATCACGGTGAATTTCGGGTAAACGGTATGATCTTGTAAAAATAGGCGTTTCGTCTTTTAAATTAATTTTGTGCTTAATTTCGCTCGTAAAACTGAGAGGGATTCCTTCACAATAAAATACGTCACGATAGTCTAAACAAAATTTCCTAATTTTGTTTTTTTCTTTTTTATTACAGTGGTCCAGTCTAAGATTTTTCAGATTCTCCTTTAATTTGTTGTCAAATGAGTGAGAGTTTTGTAAGTCAAAATTCTCGTCTAATTTTTGAATAAAATTTACGTCAACTTCGTGTATGGGTTCAATATCTAGAGGTTCAGTTATTGTGACTTCCGTAGGGTTTTCATTTGCGTTGGTAATTATTGTGGTGGCAAAATAATTAACATCCACCAAGGCCCTTGGCATGTCTGTCCCATTCCCAAGGTTTTCGTAGTTTAAAATACAGAGTCCGTTAGCTAATTTTACAGGAATTTTCGTTACTTGCCTACAACGGGCAGGAATACTAAACACATACGTCTTAAATCTATTAGAGATTTCGTTTGTATCAGATTGTACACTTAAATTAAGAGGAACAATTGCATGAGGGGTTATTAATTGATTTTTACTCAAATTTATATTTGCGTTCAATTGTACAAGTAAATCAGTGCCTATAATTCCTTGAAATTCATTGCTAAATTGAAATAAGTAAAACTTATGAAAATCTTAGATTAAAAAATTTCGAATAATGGTATGTGAGCAATTTTGTTATGCAGGGAAGTGTTGTGCGCCGATTGAATGCTAAATATTTCAGGATAAATATAATTTGAATAAAAGTTATACGCTATTTCAGGATCCATTAAGCTACGTGTACTACCGGTGTCTATCAGGAATTTCGCATTAATTTCTTTAATTGTTACATACGGAAGGTCGTGTCTGATTGCATTTAAAACAATCATCTCATGACGTCTATGTGTGAGGTTTCCTGAAAATTTAGGTTTGCAGTTGTTCTATCAGTGTTAGAAGTATTATTGAAATTCACACCATTGTTATCTGAACACTCTGCTTGAGGAGGATCGAATGAATCCGCGTGAAAAGCTTCATCTTAACGATGCATTTCATTAGGATTGTAATTATAGTTTAGCATGTCCATGTTATTTCCGGAGTCAACAAAATCTCTGCTGACTGATTGTCTAAAGGTCAGATTACAAACGTTCTGGTAAAATATCCTATGTGAATTGTTTCGTACTGAGGTTGAAACTCCTGAAGATGTGTCCATTGGCTCTGGTCTAACAAAATTTTGGGGACGACTTAATCGACTTTGGTTAAATCTTTGAGATGAATTACCAAAATTTGGTCTGTTGTGTTGCGGAGAAATATTTTGTGCTGGGAATCTGTAATTTAAAGGCGGGTTTGGACTAAATGTATTTTGGGTATTACGGTTATAAAACCTATTTGAGTTGGAGAATTGTTTGTGCGCTTGCGGTGCACGACCATTGGACGTATTCTGAACGTTTTTGAAATTTGGGTTTATAAAATTGGGCTTGTTGTGAAAATAATTACTACTGTGCGTATTATTTCTGTTTGGAGTGATTCTCGTGTCCGGTCTAAAGTTTGAGTTTGAATTTAGGTTGTTGATTCTGAGCGTGCTATATAAAAAGTTTTCTTCTTCAATAACTAGACCCATTGTTCTCTCTAAGCTATCCGGATTTCTTAATATTACGTTTGTTTGAATTGATAATGGTAAGCCGCGGATGTAAGTTTTCAGTGCGAGATCGTTGTAGTTTTTTAGGCGTATTTTAAGTTCATCAGCTGAAACAGTTAATGAGTTTAATTTTGACAGTATTAAGCTCCTAGAGTCCTGACATCGCATCCCAAAATTGTAGGGGCTTTCGTTTATATTAGGGCGTAAATTTATTAGATCTTGAACTAGACAATCAATATCTCTTTGATCACCAAATGATAAAATTAGCGAGTCTTTTATTTCTTACAATTTAAAACGCGATAATTCTTACAGTTAAAAAGTCGATAAATACATCGCGCAAGCGCGATGAAAAAGCGACGTCACGGGCGGGTAGTAACGCTACCCTTATTACAGATTTGCGCGCCCAACTGCCAATGACGTCACCAATGCACAAATTACATTGCGCAATAATCGGAAATTTATATAAATTTAAGACAATAGGTAATAATAGCGAACAAATTAAATAATGGAGTACTTACTCAGAAATCCGGCGTCCCGCGGAGTTGAGGTAAAGTTGGATTGCCATGAAAAATCCTGGAAATAAAGTGACAGATTAAAAAGTTTACAAAAATCCACACCTAGTAGAAAAGGATAAGCTAATGCAGGGACAATCAAAAATGAAACGTCACGTTCTAGGGATTCTACTCGAATTTTTAACTTAAGGGAACCCGTTGCATATATTTGATTATCGTCAGCTAAATTTATGGAAGTTTTTTCGGGAATAATTTGAATTTTAATATTTTGTTTAGATAATTGATGTAAACCTTCGTTATTTATAAGGGAGCATGAGGAACCTGTGTCCAATAAAGCAATTACATTTAAGGAACCAATCGAAATGGGCAAGTGTGGACGATTGTCACAGGGTTTCTTAACAAGTTGCAAAGCGGCAGACTTTTTATGATAAAAGGAATTGACGGTTTGTAACCAATTAGACCACTCTGATGGAGTAGTATAACATAATTCTTCTAATGAAGGTAAGGCATTTTGAACATTAACAGTAGCGATATTATTGTTAGATAAATTTAATAACGGTACAGCGTTAGAGGTAGTTTTATGGTTTAAATTTATTGACGTCTGGGTCCGTTGAATGATTGGTGTTGAGGACGATTTTGATTTCTTGAGATATTCACGCCCTGAGTTGGAATATCTCGACGAGAGTTTCCCGATGCATTAGGATTACAGGTCGTGCAGTTAGATTTATAGATATTTGAGCGACCACAACCATAACAAAAAATATTTCTGGGGTATGTGCAGACATTATAGTTATGTCCACTTCTCTTACAGTTCCAACAGGTAAGTGAGTTATTAGTTACGGTAGAAGGAACATTAAGGGTAGATACTTTATGGGAAGCTCAAACTTGACAAGCTAAATCTGGTTCTAAAAAACCAGATTGTTTTTCTGGGAGAGTGCGGAATTTATCAATTCTTAACTTCACTTCCTGAAGAGAACGACGTAGATCTTTAAAGTGGGCTAAGTAAGAGATGTGTTGTAAGGCCAGACGTTCAGAGAAATAAGAGTTTAAATTTCTAAGTAACTGATCGATAATTTTAGATTCTGAAGGTTTTTTATCGAGTCCACTATATAAGGCTTCTAATGAGGTAATGAAGGAAACAACATTTTCGTCAGGTCCTTGGGTTCGATTTCGTATCTCGTTCCAAAGGTCGGTAATATAACCATGCGGAAGAAAATCTCGTTTCAAACACGCAACTAACTCCTCCCAGGTAGAAATTTGGGCTCGGATGTTTCGATACCAGATCAACGCGGAGTCTGAAAACAAGTCACCTGCTGAAACAAATAAATCCTGATCTGTACACTGCCGAGAAATTTTGAAATCATTAATTCGGTCAAGGAAGGACGATAAAGAGACTTGCGAGTCAAACCCTTGAAAAGTTAGACCCCATTTGTAAACAGGTATGGATTTCCCTACTGGTTGAGCTTGAGCAAGTACGAGATTTGAAAACGGTAACGATATATTTACGTCTGCGTTTGGATTGAGTTTCTCAAGAACAATCCCTTCAAGTAATAATATTTCCGACAATAAATTTTGTTTAGCTTGGTTCGCTTGTTAGCTCAATATCGCTGGGGCCAGGATCTATTCTATTTATTATACCAGTTATATCGTCCAAAGATAGTTTAATTTCCGATACATTGTGAGGCCAATCAGAAACGATTTTCTTTAAGATAGGAACGCCCTTCATTTCCTGGGCTAAAATGGCTCTAAGTTGTGATCGACGATCATTTTGGTTATGCGCAGGGGTAATATTTCTACACTCAATCTCGTAGATGAGCTCGAGAGACTTAAGGTGTGCTATATTCATTTTGAATTAATATTTGAGACAATATATATCAGGTATAAAATACTGAGGTAAATCAGAAGGTAAAAAACGGTAAAGCTACTTCAAGTCAATACGATAAAGATATTTAAGGGTGAGAACTTCCTATGAAAACAATCGTAGGGAATACTATTTAAATTGAATCACGCTAAGTAACCAAAACACTAAAGAAACACGTTTAAACTATATGAGGACAAGGTTAGTATTTAATAAAGGGATATATCATTGATAAACTACAAAAAGGCACTCCAAATTACAAAAACACGTAGGTAATGTGTTATTTAACAAATAAGACAAGAACTGTTAATCTAGCATATTCAAAAGATATTCTAAAGGGGCAATTCACTACATTAACGTTTTTAAACATAAGGTTTCTTTAAAATACGTTCGAATATCCCAATCAAACAGGTAAATTACTTTTTTAAAAGTGTAAACACACAAGGTAATTCATGTATGGTTTTTTTTAAAAAAAAGGAAGGGTTATGTTTTAATCTGATATAAGGTAAATAATTTTCGTAATAGCCATGTTTAAGACATAAAAATTAGTTAAATGCTTATTATTTATATACTTACGTGTAATAAAAAAAAAAAGGGTTAAGTGGTTGATTCTTCCTAAAAGTTTATAGTTGGATCTAAAAACAAACCAATCACACACAATACAACTGTAGCTAACAAATACATCTCACACTCAAAATTTGGAAAAACATTATATTAAAACACATTTTATAATCATCAGTTATATTTAATTTCAAAATGGCGGTATTCACCTTTAATTACTATAGCAACTGACTGACATTTAAAGGAATGTGGTGTGTTCCCAAAACACGAATATAGGATTCAAGGTTAACAGATATGAAATAATTGATTTTTTAGTGAAAAAGCTATAAATCACATTGGTAATACATTGTATGTTTATAATGGAAATATAACCTCGCACATTAAAGGCGCCATTTTCTTACAATTTAAAAGCGATAATTCTTACAGTTAAAAAGTTGATAAATACATCGCGCAAGCGCGATGAAAAAGCGACGTCACGGGCGGGTAGTAACGCTACCCTTATTACAGATTTGCGCGCCCAACTGCCAATGACGTCACCAATGCACAAATTATATTGCGCAATAATCGGAAATTTATATAAATTTAAGACAATAGATAATACAGCGAACAAATTAAATAATGGAGTACTTACTCAGAAATCCGGCGTCCCGCGGAGTTGAGCTAAAGTTGGCTCCTATTGAAGACCATCAGGGCTACGGAGGGCCCTTTTCAGGCAGTTAAAGAGGGTACGCCCAACGCTCTTCCAAAGCGTTCGGACCAGCTCCGGCAATCATGGGCTCGTTCATCCAGGGTCGTGCAGTACGGTTCGCCGAAGGCTGCAAATTATTTCTACCTATGCAGGGTAAGATGGGAACATGGTAAAGGGCGACAAACAAAGATAAACAGACAAGGAAATCTACATAGATAAAAACAAGGCACGATACGATACCTCAAACGTCCACTCCACTCGAAGGTTTGGGCAAAAAGCCACGTTACATAAAGTCACGGAAACACTTGTCCCCACTTTTTTCTACTCCACTCGCGTCGCGTGATCTGGCGCAAACGCACTGTGACGTAACGGAAATGCTCGCCCCGCGTCTTTTAAATTTGTAGCGCGAAACTTCCGCACATCAAAATTAAACTAAAAGCAATGTTTAAGGGCCAATTTATTGGCACGTAACATATTTCGTTCCAAGATTTTAGTTCACACCGAAATCCGATTAATATTTGTGCTCTACTAATTAATTTGCCAATAATTGCTCTTAGTAGAAAGTTATTTATTTGAACATCAGTTTGACTTGTCAAATTATTGATTAAAGCTTCGCAGTTAGATATAAAAATTGTTAACGTGTGCGGGTTGCCATCATAACATGGTATAGCGTCTAAATGAAGTTTCAATAATTGATAATTCGTGTGCTCGTTTGTCATTTTTAGGTTTTTACGATTACTTACTATATTTAAATTAATTAATTACATAGGTTACTCTAAAAGTATCTTAAATTACGTAAAATATCTCGATCGCTTGGAGTTTCTAATTGATTATTTATACTATCTGAATTGTTATCAGTCTCAAATTCTGAATTTATTAAATTGAAACCTTGAAATTGGTTTATTAAATCAGCTATCTCATTATCACTCATAAATCAAAATCAATAATCAATCAATAATTCGTCAATAATTACATATAAATTCAATAATCTTAATAGGAAAATCAAAAGAAATTTTAAAATCTGCTTACATTAATGCCATGTGTATCTTCATGTCCTAATATTCGCTTATGTTTCTTGTGGCTGTGAATCATTTTCGTTTCCAAGAGACACTCCCTGTTGATCATCCAAAAGCTGTCACGGCCTCAAACGATTTTCGCTCGTCTAATTTGTGAATCACTTTATAGACGATATACGGAAGACTACTGTGCTAGCGATGTACATTCGCTATAAGCTTGTATACTTTCGCGTTCTGTTTTGTAAACCGTAAAAACGGATCAATTTTCGTTTCCAAAAATTGCCAAAACAATCTTACCGACTGCGCCAATTAAGAGGGCCTCTCTCAAAAACGCCTTTTAAAAAGTTTACAAAAGATTGAAACAATTTTTATTCATAGGAGAAACGTTAATACGTCTTACAATTTGCAATGCGCGTAACGATCTAACTACTAAAGTCCGCAGTAGCTGGACACAACACTCTCAGCGTCGTTAAAAGTGCCTTACAACTCTACAGAGTTTTTGGCTTGTTGATGTTTTTTGTTTCTGATTTGTTGTGGTTTTTGCAGGTTGGTCTTCTTGAGTAGATGTATATAAATAAATAAATATGTAGGTCTGGATTCCAGGGGACCTGCTTTTGGAATCCTTTTTTTTTTGATGCAGTGAGCAGTTTCCCGGATTTTCCCCTCGGTTGTCCCCCAACTACACAGTATTCCGGATCCTGGGTCCACTGGCCTGTGGTTTTCGACCGACAGGATGGCTACTCGCCACAGGCCGCTCCATCGTCAGGTAGCTCGTCTAAACATGACTGACGGATATGCATCCCCGACGACTTCAATTGCGTACCCATTCCTCGGCACCCCGCATAGCTGGAGAACTCGTTCAAGACGTCATCGTTCCGCTGCTCCCCTTTGATCGCCCGGAGGCGTGGTAGATATACGCGAGTTGCTGCCTCGTCGGCGTCTGGGCTGCAACTGAACTCACTAAAGTCTATGCTACCTCTATTTATTGCTTTCTGTCTAATGCTTTTCTATTCGCATAGCTTGCTATTTCTATTCTCATAACTTGTAACATTTGAAGCTCGAGTAAACACGGGGTAAGTGCGTTTCCGGTACCGCATTCCAATAGCTCCTGTTTTTATTTGTTTATTTCCACAGTTAAATTTAAAGTACAGTATTTTATAAATAATATTTTCAAGTAATTAGCTTATTTAAATTTGATTTGAGGGTTTAAAAATTTAAAATAAATAAATAGTGTTGTTATTTAGTTCTAGTCGTTATTTTGACGTTTAGTGTTTCTTGTGTTTTTGCTAGATTTGAAGTTTAATTTGACGGTTCGAAGTTTAAATAATAAATACTGGTTTGTTTACGGTTTATCTTTAATCAAAGTGTTTTTACTGGATCAACGTTTGTGTTCTTTTAGCGTCGTAACGATCAGGTCGTTGTTTTTGAGTTGCTTCCCGTTCTTTATTCTTTTGTCATTAGCTTTGTTATCATGGTGGTCCACCGGGATGATGAGCCGTTGCCAAGGAAGAAGAGGGGCGATCGGTCGGAGTCAGCTAGATCGGTGGCTGAGGTAGTGCTGGCAATAAAATTCGATTAATCGATTAATCGGAAATCGCAATTTTTAAAAATTAACAAATCGATTATTCGATTAATCGAATATTCGAATAATCGATTAATCGAATATTCGAATAATCAATTAATCGAATATTCGAATAATCGATTAATCGAATATTCGAATATTCGATTAGTCGACAAATAGGACACACCTATTAAAAATTATGGGTAAATAAAATACAGTTAAAAGAAAAATGGTTTGTTTTTATTTCTATTAAGAGGTAAGTCCTTACAGAACGAAAGTTCTTGTAAAATTAAAAATATAACAGTACAAACATGTTGTAAAATAAAACTTAACCGTGATCTGACCTGTGTACAGGAACCGGACCTGTACATAAAATTACAAACGATATATTTTTGTCAAATAAATTAGAAATACATCCAACAACACCTATAATCACTGTTATTTGATTAACTGACTTGAATCAATAGGAAAAATAATTTTTTATTGCGTTAATTGACTAACATGATCCGTGACGTAATATAATTCAGTTTGATCACCTAATAGATTAAAATCAACTACCTACGTGAGTGTACACTAATATAGTAAGGAAACGCCTGTATTAATAGCTGTTCGATTTCCGATTACCTGAGTGGGTCCACTATTATATTTTTTAATTTAGTTGTTGATTATTAAACTGCAAGTTCATAATTTTAAAATGATTTTGTAAGTTTGTTTCTAACTTGAACTTATAATACCTAACTAAATTATAGCCGTATTATTTGTATTACGTATTTACAGCCCAAGTTCTTTTTTCCTATGTGTGCAAGCTATAACGTGAGGGAAGACAAAAATACAACCATGCATAGTACAAGTTCAGGACAAGATCTTGCTATTGGATGGAGGATACTTGAAAATGAAATGAAACCCGACTTTATGGATTTTGTAATTGACTACCCCGCACGATAGTGAATTAATCAGACAAACGATTATTTGGTTAGAAATAATTTGTTTGACTAGTTGATTAGTCGATTAATAGATTATCTAGACAACCATACGATTGATTGACTAACCGATTAATGAACTAGCCAATTAGTTAACTAAAAAATTTGTTAACAATCGAATAATCGGTTAATCGAATATTCGATTAACCGATTAATCGAATATTCGACTAGCCGAATATTCGATAGGAAATCGATTAATTGGTTTAATCGGTTTGTGAATACTGCAAAATTCGATTAATCGAATACAACTTTTTCGAATTTTGCCAGCCCTAGGCTGAGGACGTTGTTGGGGGGAAACAGC
The DNA here is from genome assembly GCA_036346225.1 of Platerodrilus igneus. Taxonomy (NCBI): domain Eukaryota; kingdom Metazoa; phylum Arthropoda; class Insecta; order Coleoptera; family Lycidae; genus Platerodrilus; species Platerodrilus igneus. The sequence goes on from JARFIW010001588.1 coordinate 277,975, forward strand.
ATAGAGTCGTCTTGAAGGACGTAAGGTTAGGGACACAAAAGAATGTTGGGGAAGTAGTGAAGGAGCATGTGTCTGCAGCGTTGATGCTAGCCACCTCGATGAGCTGGAACTCTTGAAGTTCATGGTGAGGAAGGCGCACGTAGCCGTATACGGGAGAATGCCGGCTACCTTCGCCACTATCGTCGTAGAGGATAGGAAGATGGTTCGGCAAACCATGGATCATATCCGCGACGTGACGAATCAACTAATTGGTATGGTTAGGGCGCCGCGTCTTTGTTTAGACAACTCTGGGGGAGCTAGTGTTGTTGGTGGAAGTCTGTGGCGGATTTTGTTGTTTCAGGGTCTTGATCTGCGGAAATAGGGAGTGTCGGTGCCGCGCACTTCCTACGCAGCAGGCCACAGGCGTGAATCCTACGTTTGCCGTTAGGGTCGACGCCAAATCAGACCAGAAGAGCGACGTTATGACGACCCTGAAGAAGAAGGTCGATCCAGCAAGTGATGGGTTTGTTGGAGCTCGAAGGACGCGTAGGGACGATGTAGTAGTTGAGTGCGCGGGTCGTAATGACACCAAGAAACTGCAGCTGAAGGTCGGCGTGCACTGCGAAGAACTAGTAGCGAAGACCATCGAGAAGAAACGTCCACGGGGCGTTCTTCCGGGGGTCGAAACGGGGCTGAAAGCGGAAGAACTGGTGCGGTTGATCGTGAGCCAGAATCCCCGCTTCGGCGATGAAGCTGGAAGACCACCTGAGAGAAAAATTTAGTTTTGGCGAAAAAGACCCTAGGGATCCCTTCGCCAACGTAGTCTTTGAGGTGACCCCCACACTTCGAAGGCGCATATTAGCTGACGCTATCAACTTCAGGTAGCGAAGAGTATGTGCGCAGGACCATTTCTCGATGACCCAGTGTTACCGGTGCTGTGAGTACGTTCATAGATCGATGTGGTGCAGGGGGAAGGTACAGTGGTGCGGTAACTGTGCCGAGATCGGGCACAAATTTAAGAATTGCTGGAAAACAGTCCCCTGCTGTGTAGTTTGCGCAAGGGCAAACGACAGAACTGACGGTGGCGCAAAGGTCGATACGCGCCACGACGCCAAGTCGAGTAGATGCCCCACGATGCTACGACTGAAAAACGCAATCACACGGAACATCGATTATGGACCGCAAAGAAAAAAAAAGATTTAAAAGAAGCAAGAAAAATATATTCGCGCAACTAAATCTCGGGAAAGGCAAAGGGGCAACAAATAACTTTGTAAAGTTATTATGCGAAGAAAATATCGACATCGGCTTATACAGGAACCACACCTGTATAGCCACAAAATAACAGATTTTGGGAGAGGGGTTACCGCCTTAAACGCGAATAGCGCAGTGGTATAATAACAAATAATGGGACGTGCGCTGGGATAATATTAAACAATTTGCCAACGAGTTTATAATCACCGCGGAAATAAAAACTGGGACAAACACGTTCTACGTAGTAAGCGCATACTTTCCACCGGTCGACTCCGAGGGGAAAATTCTGGAACCGAGAACTTAATAAATCACATCAAAGGCATTTATCGCCAAATTGGAAGGAATAAAAAACTAATAATTGTGGGAGACTTCAATATTAAGTCGCCGTTATAGGGTAGCCCTATAAATGACGATAGGGGTTCACAGGTTGCTTTTAACGGAATGGGATCTTAGTGTGATAAACACTAATGATTCACCTACGTTTGAGGGGCATAGAGGCAGCAGTTTTATTGATATTACTGCAGCCTCACACGAGATATTAGAAATCATTTGTGATTGGAAATTAAGGTCGGGCGAGGAAACGCTCTCTGACCATAAATTAATGAGATGGGACGTTGAAACGAGAACAAGCGCAAACGAGCAGCTAGATATATTTCCGCGGTTCTGTAATAAAAAAGCAAATTGGGAGGGCTTAAACAAAAATTCGGCGAAAGTATACCTACGCTCGAAAACGAGCTATTTAACTGCTGAGACGCAGACGAAATAGAAACACTCGCGAAAAATTTAAACGACGCAGTGGTAGACGTGTTATGGTACTCCATGTCGCGAAACAAAACATTTAAAGACAGCGTATCCTGGTGGACCCGGGAACTAACCACCAAGCGGGCAGAAACGCGTAACCTAAGGCACCTCTATCAACGCGCCTCGGGAGATATAAGAGAACAATGGAGAATAGAATACAATCAAAGTTACCGCGAATATAAGATATTAATGGAAGAAACGTGAACAAATAAATTCAAAGAATTCTGCACAAGAAACTCACAGAAAGAATCTTGAGGAATCGCATACCGCGTAATAAGGGGTAAGCAACAGAAAATCGCGCTCGGTAACATAAGAAAGACAAATGGCGAATATACGGAAGTTTTTAAAACCACGTCTGAATATTTATTAGAGAAATTCTTCCCTTCGGATAATCCCGAGGAGTATGAGGGTCGCACAATTTAGTACGTTGGGAAGCTACAGAGGCGCAAGGAACAGGTGCCGATAAGGCAATCCTAGTTTACGAGATTGTCGGGGCTCTTAGGAGGATGAACCTAAGAAGGCACCGGGGCATGACGGAATCACTTCGGACACAGCTCTGAAGGCGTGCCTGTTAACCCCGTGTATCTTTATCGGGTTGTTTAATCTTTGTCTAGAAAGGGGCGTCTTTCCGCGTTGCTGGAAGGTCCAGAACGTGAATTTCATACCTAAACCTAAAAAGACGGATGCGTCAGACCCGAGCAGCTATTGTCCAATTAGCTTGCTATCGGTGCTGGAGAAAGTTTTGGATCGCGTTATGACTACGCAAGTTGAGCACTTAGTGCGTGACAGCGACGGTTTTAATAACCGACAGTTCGGTTTTATGTAGGGAAAGTCGACTATCGATGCATTAGGGTTCGTTGTCGAGGAAACTTAAACAGGCGAGAGATGCTAAAGACTACTGTGTTGTTGTTGATTTGGGCATTTCAGGAGCGTTTGATTCTGCCTGGTGGCCATTGATTGTTTGCGATTTGGAAAATAGGGGTTGTCCGCGAAACTCGATGTCCTTGGTCAAGAGTTATTTCTCGGGACGATTGGCGCAGGTTGAAATTTCCGGGTGAAGTTTTGTCGTGCGAGGTGAAAAAAGGATGTCCGCAGGGGTCATGCTCTGATACCACATTTTGGAAGTTGTTGTATGAGAGCATCTTTAAAGTCAAGTTGTCCACAGGATGCTCAATCGTTGGGTTTGCGCACAAAACCGAATGAGGCGTTTAATAAACTACAGGAATGGTCGCAGGCGTTAAAATTAAAATTTAACATGGCGAAGTTGGAGGCGCTTTATTTGGGAAAAAACAGAGACAGCGACCCCCTAGGCTAGAGCTGGGAGGGAAGAAAATACCGTTTAAGGAAGCTATTTCGTACTTCGGCGTATAGATTGATGATAAGTTAAATTGGAAAGCTGTGCAGTACGTTAAAAGCAAAGGCAGCGGAATATTAAACAAAATGATGCCGGCTGCGAAAATAAACTGGGGTTTCAGAGGCGAATTGCCGAAAACGATTTATGCCGGAGCAATTGATCCGGCAATGCTGTACACAGCTTCTGTATGGGCGGAAGGTTGTAAAGTCTGGGAGATGCGACAATTGACGAGCGCGCAACGCATAACCGCGCTCAAGGCAGCGAGGGCATACAGAATCATCTTCACGGAGGCGGTCCTGGTGATCAGTAGGACTCTTCCTATCGAATATGTCGTTAGGGAGATTAGAAATAGATTAATAAATATAGGGAAAGGGTGCGAAATTATCGAAGATATTAATCTTGGTAATAGGGAGGTAGAGAGAAAGATCGTTGTATCAGGTTTGGGGCACCCGGCCGATATTAGAGGGATCGAGTTTGTCGAAGGTGACGGGGACGCGAAGGGTATCATAATTTACACGGATGGTTCATGTATGGATGACGGAGAAGCAGGCGCGGCGTTTGTCGTGTTTAAGCAGGAAATCGAGGTGTTTCGGTTTCAAATCAAACTCGCGCACTAGAGCACTATCTTCCAATGCGAATTGGTAGCCATACGAGAAGCTATCGATTACGTAATAAACCATACGGGCGAGACGAATGTTATATAATCAGTGATAGTAAATCGGCGCTGACGGCTTTAGCAAAAATAAATACCTCGACAGACCTTCAAGCAGACCTCTGGAGGATTGCGCATACGGCGCTCGAGTTTCGGTATTTAAAGTTCTGTTGGGTTAGGTCGCACGATGGTAACGTAGGAAACAATAGGGCTGATGAATTAGCTAAAGAGGCCGCAACGGGCGACTTTCTGATATCACATTTGTCGATACCGAGGTCTCAAATTAAAAGAAAGCTGCACGAAAAATCAATCCGACAATGGGAAGAGAGGTGGAACAACGCTGCCACGGGCAGGTTGACCCACAAATTCATACTGAGCATAGAAGCTATAGGTAAGATCGAAGTGAAATTCGATCATAAAAAGGTGCAAATGATAACAGGGCACGGCGCCCTGAAACGTATTTACAAAAGTTCGGTTTAACTAACAATGACCGCTGGAATGCGGTGAGGGTGCAGAAAGCGTAGGGCACGTGCTCTTCGACTGCCCACTCAAGGTGGCAAATCGAGGGTTAGCTGATATGAAATTAGCTATTACAGGACTAGCATGGCCAAAGAGCCTAGAGGAAGTCAGAGAAGTGGTTAACCAGAAGGCGTTTTGGACAGTCTTCAAAGAATTTTCGGGAAGGTTCTCGAGATTAGACGGTTATAACCGCGCGTAAATCGGAGAGGGTAGGGTAGGATTGAAAATTTTTTATTTTGACTTGGTATGAGAAACGTACATGAGCATGATATAACCAGAACCTTTATAAAACAAAATACTAGAAAAAAATAAATAAATAAAAAAAAATGAAAAGCAAAAACAAAAGCAAAAATCAATAACCAAAATCTAATATGCACGACAAACCCCACAACACCAAAACAATCACTGTTCCTTCCACCTTATACGCGCGGAAAAATCGGAACCGGGAATAAACTAAAACAAATAAATAACAACAAAATAAATCAGTAAACCCTAATTAACTTAGATCAGCACATAAATAAAGAAAATAAAATAGAGTGAAGCCGCACATCCCCCCAGGACTTAAAAGTGATAGTGATTGTGATCCCCCTAGAACGTTTAGTGCAAACCCACCAGAACATTAACAGTGCATCATCTCTCTTTAGCAGTAACATACCAATAGACGTAAGAAGAAGACTAGATCTCCGGATGCTTAGGAAATTTATATACGAGGTAGGATTAAAATTGTGACGGCTGTTACTCGCATAAGCATCGACTTGTATTAATAAGAAGATTTTGAAATAATCTAACGAACATGTTTTGTGCGTAATGGCGTTAGCCATCATAATGTTTATGCGAGTGCAACTGATAATTTGGGCGATTATTTTGCTAATTTATGCACTGTTGTATGCTTTTGCTTATTTAGATATTTATTAATTTATTTATATATTTATTTTATGTTTATTTATATACTTACATTATATTTATACTTATTTTATATTTATATTTATACTTTTGCCTGTATTTTTGTTCTGTGGCTTGATTTGCTTGACGATTTGACGCCAATTTTTGGTGGCAGTATATATAGGAAAGAAGATTGTACTTATAATATGTCAGTTAAGGAATGATAGGGAACGCTAGGGATAAATTTAGGATGAAATTTGAATAAATACTTAGACCAGGGAGGACGAATTTGTAAATATATAGAACAGGCAAAATAGCTGGATTCACTACTAAACATGTGGCGAATGCTTAGAAAATTTGAATCCATTTTTAATATTAGCTAGCTAGATTTGGATAGTTTTAAGACGACCCTTCAGGTCGAACCGGTAAGCAGAGCTGGCAGCTGCTATCCAGTATTACGGATACCTCCCCATTAATTTTTGCTTGTGTCTTGTGGATCGGGCTAACTACAGAATCAACGCTAGGGATACCATTCTTTAAACTCTATTTTTAGTTTCAGTTGGTTAGATTTTTATTTAGTATTCATAAACCTGAAGTTGGATTAAATTTGGAGCACGTTTACTTTTCGCGTTTAAACCCAATGTAGTACCTTCGGGTGGAGCATTGGGGACGTCGCCGAACGCATAGCGGCCCTTAATTACATTGTAATGTAGTAGAATGAGATATTTTTGAACTACTCACTGAATGTAGAACATTAACATTGCTTGTAATGAGTGTAGAAGAATGCAATTTCACTGCTTCTAATTCTGCAGCTATATTTACTGCATCCTTGAATTGTAAATTTTCACCTTGGCTTAATAATTTGTTTAATGCAGGGCCTTGGCGTAGACCAACAATAAATTTGTCACGTAGATTTTCATCGAGTTGTTTTGCACTAAATTCAGTAACTGATTCACTTACTTCTTGGCGAGTTAAGTGAATAGGGTTCTGCAAATACTGATTTGCGTGACAGAAAATGTAGTTTAAGTAATTGCATTAATTCATCATAGGTTTTTGTTTTTGGATGCTCAGGTAAACATAGATCCATAAGTAATTTATAAGCGTCATCTTTAAGATGTATAATTAAAACACCCGATTTTCTAGTATCAGTAGAACATATGTTGTTTGCAACGAAAAATTGATCAATGCGATCGTAAAAAATTGCGAAGGCATCTTTTAGTTAGGAAGAGGGTAATGAGCCGAATAATGGACAGTTGTTAACGTTTTCTGATGCTGTAGCAGTAGTAGAATTTATTGTAGTATTGCTGTAGTAAACTCGTAATTAAATGTGGAGCGATAGTTGATGGCGTAGTTATATTTTCAGATGGTTTGTTGTTTACTTTATTTGTAGCACAACAGCTGCTCGTAATTTATAACATTTGAAATTTGGAATTATTTTACACTTTTATTTTTCATCGTCGCCAGTGTAATGTATTGTGCCAGTGTAAAATAAAATAGTAGATAAAGACAAATCACTTTAGTGTAAAACAAAATATCACACAATGTTTTATAAAATAATTGAAAATTAGCACGTAACGTAAACGATGATTTCTAAGTCGCCATCATGCTTCTTGTACCCGCAAGGCTTACGCCTTTTCCGTAGGCACCAACTGAATGTACAACACGTTGAACTAAATATACAACTGGAAGGAATCCTGAATGTATTTGGAATGAGGCATATTTTAAAGTTATGCAACCCGCAAGTTGGAGGAATCCCTATCCTTGTCTTACTTATGGAAGCAAATGTAAATTTAATTCAAATTAAAATGTAAATGATTGTAACTGCTAAGTTTTGCTACATACATATAGCAAACAATTTTGTTTAAAAACCTTGTAGGTTAATTATATGTATTATATTATTTTGAAATCTAGTCTGTTATCTTTTAACACTTAAAAGGGTGATTGAAATTAAATGTTAAAACTTTTATCAGACTTCCTCATATAACATTCTTTCAAATAATAACAATACATGTATAGTACATTTATTATGAAAATAGAGTTCTATAAATATATACAATAAGTAATAAAAATCCTTCTACACATTACTCTAGCCATTTAGCATTACTCGAGATGCATGGAGGTATAGACTGGAATTGCACCTCACTTAAAATTATAATGTTAATTATCTTAGCAATCATGTAAAGAATTATTATTACGCTTAAACATGTTTAGTAATCTTAATGTTAAAATACAATCATATAAAATGTAATTAATTAACTAGAATAATGTGCTGGCGCGTCTTATTGGTTTTTGTGGACTGCATTGCGAAGGTATAACAAAACGCGAGCTTTAAATGCGAAAATTGTATGCATGTAAAAATAAACAGAAGCGATAAATTCACTCACCAATATTGTCCTTGGTGTGTGGTCCTCTTCAATGTTACTGCAATGCCCCCGGGGGAGTCAGTTGAATGCACTGTTGCAAGCACTATACTTTATTGTGTATAGCTTGTCGCGCACAACCGTTCCGGTACCTACTAGGTCGAAAGAAGAGTCCTCGATTTTCGTAACAAAACCACTTTCGCACGCGTTTATTCTATAAGAGACGCAAGCGCACTGCACAACTTTATTCCACTATAGTTTGTTTTAACTAATACGAAACATAAAATATACACTAATTTGTTGTAAATTAGGTTGATACGTCATATTCAAAATTTCGTTTTAAAGATTATGAAATAAAATTAATTTATTAAATTTTTGTCTTATTCTCAGTGATTTATAGTGAATAGTCTCATTCATTAAACTTGCATGATGCGACATCCTGCATTTTAAATAAGAATTTGTTATAGATTTAATAAGTTGAATTTAATGTAAATTTTCAGAAATATGTTCTTGCGATAGTGGATATGGAGGTTGAAACAAATGCAGTTTTGTTACAAACTCTTGAACCTCAATGTTTTGAAGTACACTTTTAAGTTTCTTTTTTGCACATGTGTTTAACTTCACTATAATATCTAAAGGATTTTTCCACAAACTGGACTATTTTAAAACCTACGGAGAGTGTATATTAAACCACCTTTGCTAATAAAGTTTGTAAAATTTTTATACTATTCGCTTGAACCGCTATAAGGATGATCTTTAACACATTCTTCCTTAAATAATAAAATTTCTATACAATGTTCAAAATTACATTTCTTAACTAAAAGTCTACAAATAAATCCTGAAATATAGTACAACATATTTTCTGCATAATCAGTTAACTGTGCACGACCTACACAATTTAACAAAAATTCAAAATTGTCATCATTTGCAGTTTCAACCATGCAACGATTTTCGGATCGAAATTCAAATACTGGGTTACAATAAATTTAAAAATTCATATAATTAGCCGAAACACTACAGACGACAGAATTTCCATATAAAAGTTGCCTTAAAGACCATCTTAGTTGTAACGAATTAGGATTGTTATTCCATTCTCCACGAGAACGAATACAGCTAAAATATAGTTCTAAATGATCTTGAGAGCAATTATATGGGTAACAGGAAATAAATCATTTGCTAATGCCAACATGCTATGCTTGGTCATGATAAATCTGAGAACAAATGTTTTTCTGGGATGTAGTAATATGATACACCATCAATTTTCAGAGAATTCAAATAAGCAGTTGTAGCATTAAAGACGTCTGTAAAATGTGATAGCATTTCTGGGCGAATAGGCGCATTCAAATCTTTTTCAAAAGGATTTCTGACATTTAAAATGTCAAATACTCGATCCAGCATTCTTATAAACTCTATTGTTGCTGCACTTTCTTCAAAACCATCTATTTCTATATTTTGTAAATATTCCAATGCATTTGCTACACTGCTGCCCATAGTTTGTATAGCCAATCGTACATTCATAATCTTATTTCTAAAATATACATGATTTTGTAGCGTGCATTTTTAGAGCTTAACATCTTACGCTTTTCTGTAACTACTATTTCTATATTTTATATTTATTAACTCGTTGGCGAATGCGTCGTATTATAATAAGTGGATCGCTGTTTGTATAAAGTAAATACTTTCGAATAGTTTTCATATTGTATGCAATTTAACTCGCGTGTATTAATTAAAGATAGATAAATTGAAGCTTGATTCTCATTAATAAATAAATTCCAACTTATCGAAAACGATAAACAGCCTGTAATTAATTATTAGATACGATTGTTACATTCACGATTTAGATGTTCCTTATGTTATTAACAATGTAGATATAGTCGATAAGCGGTTATAATAGCGACGAGTTGTGGAGTTCTGTTCTGTGTTCCTATATGTGAAGTACGTTGAAAATACTGCTTTCTGTTTGCTTTGATAATAGTAAAAAATTAATGCGGTATTAATTTTTCGAATTGTACATGAAAAACATGGCACGATTTTAGTTGTACTTTAACTGTAGAATGTGTTTACTCGACCGCGCGTGTTGTAAGGTCATTGATGGACGGGTTTTAGTGATACGCGTTGCTTTGCTGATTGTGTTTTTAGTTGTTTTTCTTGTAAAATAAAACGTTTACGGAACATTGACTTAGTGATTACGCGTTGCACGACAAATTGTTTTGTTGCTTTTTTGTTAGAAATAAAAGTCGTAGAACTTGGAAAACCCCGACCGCACGTGGTTGTTTTTTACGGAAGATTGACTTAGTGATACCGTCGCTTTACTAATTGTGTTTCTTTGTGGATTTGTCTGGCTATATTTGAACTGTGTGCGATCTAGTTTTCGTGGCCTCCTTTTCTTATCAGAGTAGTGCATACTTTGGTTTATTCAAACACAGTTTTAAAACTTGAGTGTTTCTAAAAATAGTGATACAGTTGTAGCAGGTTTAGTAGGAAAAAAAAGAGGTTGCTTCTTGTGAACAGGTATCTCATTCACGTGTAAAGACAGTTGGTACTGTAGTTCCTGAATTTTCTAACCCTAACGAATCTAAAATAGATCTTTGTTTGCGCGAATTTGGTTATGCAAAAGCATTAGATTTTCCTTTGTTACCATAGGTAGCAAATAAAACACTTCACGTTCCTGTTAGTTTAATGCATTACGTCGTGCCTTGAAAGCCCGTGACTCTAAATTTTTATGATAATTTTTTTTCGATTTGGGGTTACAAAATAGTTCAAAATTATTGTCTCAGGAAATAGAATTAACAAGAGATTTATCGATGTTACGTAGTTCCACCAGCATGATAATGTCTGCTGCTAACACCAGTGAAATACGTAGGCGTGATTAGTGTAAAGTGTGAGAAATTCCCTCCACACCCTCACAGTTAGGGGTGCAGTGCTTCGTTAGTGCAGGACATCGGGAATCTCACATTCAATTGCGAGAAAGCGTTCCTGAAGGACTGTTTGTAAGTTGAACTATTTCCTACTTGTTTTTACTTTAAATACCTGTCCGTTGCTTTGCCATACCTTTGGCGTTCTGATACCTTTTTTCATAGACTTGCATGCTATTTTAAATAAAAGAAAAAAAAAGAACAATCAATACTACTGGACTACTCATATTAATTGTGCTTACCTATTTATATTTTGTTAAAATTTTGTCTGCTTTATGTCTAATTGGTGTGTGAGGAAACGTTTCTGCTATTCCCCAATATTACCTCACTTTGTACTAAAGATTTGTTATATTGCTTTTAACGTTGTTATATTATATAGATTATCCCAACAGTTTTTTTTTATTCTACAAAGTACTGAACAATTTATACTTGATCCGTATGCTATGCTTTTTCTTTGTTTCAGGTTTGCAGGACTAATTTGTTTTTTTTTCAGGTTTGCTATTCTGATTTTTCTATTGCAGGTACTGTTACTAATTCCTTGCAGCCGCGTATCTTATATGTTGGTCCGCTTTCTACAACCCCCCCCCCCTACTCTCCGATTAAGCCCGGTCCTTTCTTTGTTTTTCTTTGTGTTACGTACGGCCACGAGCCAACGTAGCATAAATTTGACGAACCAACGTGGCTGCCCCGATAATAACGTCACATAGATTTTTGGCGCCCAACGTGAGGCCGCTAATTAACGTGACAATTTGATGTTAATGAATTTGCTAATCGTAACTGTTGTTTCTTTTGAATTTCATCAAGATGTTCGATATATTTCCATTGCATATCTCCTGAATTAGAAGTAATAGTTTTGTCCGCTGCACAATTTCTTGCCAATTTTATCATATGACAGGGATCTAACATACAATGGACTTTAATATTACTATTGCATGGATGTTCAAAACTTGACTTTATATTCTTATCGGTAATTATACATCATAACTTATTAAATGTCTGAATATTTGCAGGAGCACCATCACAAGTGATTGACCGTACTATAATACCAATTTCAAATAGCATTCGCAGACAACAGTTATAAGTTGTGTTTGTGTATCTGAATCACACTTTGAGGTGGTTTCATACTCGAAGACAATGAGTGGGGTAGAAAGAGAGAGTCAGTTGGGGAATGAACGTGTGCGAGGGTAGATACTAATGGGCTCCGTCCGGGCATCGTTAGTTAAGAGAGTAGCATATTAATTATTTTTATGATAAATGGTGCAACTATAACACCATCCTGTGTTGTAGGTACTTCGTGTTGTTATACGCGTTGATATGTTAGTGTAGAAGCTTGTTTTTGTACACGTTATATGGTTTATAGCATTAACTTTGCATTCGAATTCTGTTTTTTATTTACACGTGCCACTGATAAAGAACCCACCTGAGATTTCAATTACAGCAATAACAGGTTCAACCTCTTCGGACATTTGAATTTGTCTGAATAAGATAATATTTGAAAAAAGAGTGCTTCTGATGCGGCACTGTCATATTCCATTTCTAATAAATCACCATAATCTGTGTAACCCGTAAGCTTTCCAGCAGAATTATCCCAAATGATTTGCTTTCTTATGCTCATTGCATCAAATATTAAAGCACAATTTTGTAAGGATGATCTTTTTTCAACCTCATTCTTGAGAAATTCAAAAATTTATTTTATAAATTCTAGATAACAATTCTTTTTTGATAACCAATTACGAATGGTGCGACCACTGGGCAGGGTGAAACGTTGTTGTACAAAATTGTAGACTTTTGGTGAATAAAAGTACGTTAGAGCAAATTTTTTGATAACATCAATATAACATCTACGGCCAATTGCTAATTTGGAATTTTTTTATTCGTGCAATAGCATGTTCAGTTTAAAACCTTAAAACAATAAATATTGTTACGAGCTACTATTAGGCAACCCGCAAATACACACAAGCGCCGTAAGCAACGTATATACCACAAAAGCTTAGAATTTTCTAGGATATACTGGATTATGAATCATCCTTTTAATTTAGGGTATATATAAGATCGCAGTAGAGGGAGGAAACAAGACATTGTTTTTTTTCTTTGATAATTCGTCGCGCTATTGCATTGTGTTTATTGTAATTGATAAAGTTTTCCACGTTAGCTAGCTTCTTGTATTGGGCTAGGGCGACTTTTTTTATTATTGACAGCAATTTCACATTTATTGTCTCACCATATTTTTCCAGACTTTTTGTTATAAACATTGTTGAAAATTGGAATTGCGAAATTGCATGCGTCTAATAGTGTATTTATAAAATCAGTGTAACTAGAATACTCTTGGCTTTGGCAACGGTTTAAAAATTCCGAAAAAGCTTTCCAGTCCGCTCTCTTTGTGTTGAATTTTCGATACGTGGTGTGCTGCAAACAGGGGATATTCTCATTTCTAATAATATGGAAGAAAATCGGCAGATGATCCAAACCCAACGAATTATTTTCTACCATACAATTATTTACAAATGGAACTAGAGAAATCGAACAGATTGTAATATCTACAGCAGATTTATTTTCAGCAGGAGAACTAATACGAGTAGCATGTCCATTGTTCATTATAAATAAATTTCTGCTTTCTACTGCGTCTAGAATCTGACATCCGGGGTGGCTATCATTGATAGATCCCCAGGCAGAAGGATAGAGATTAAAATCTTCTGCTATTATAAACTCGCCCTGAAAGTCATCGAAAAATGATTCCCATTCATGTTGATAATAATTTGAGTTCGAAAGAACATAAACCAAATATAGAAACAGGGTTTTTCTGTCAGATTTCTATACCTGTTATTTCTAAATCTTTTGGTTGAGGTGGATCAAAACAGCAGTAAAAGGGAATTTATTTTTCAATAATATCAGGACACCGCCACCCCTACCTTGCGGTTTCTCCTTTCTAAAAACGTTGTACCCAAAAAAGGATATTGTTATGAGGCTTGAGCCATGTTTCACATATTAATGCTTCATCAATGTTAATATTACCGAGAAAGTTTTCTAATGAGCATTTGTGTGAATAAATGGATCTAGCATTCCACCGAATAACGCGTATTCCCGCCATTTTTAAGAATATAATTTTTTACTTTTACTCTCAATTTTTCATGGAAAGATTTGTCCATGAAAGAATTTTTTAAACTACTCAAATCCGTTAGAGATTTCAGAACTATATTAAGTATTTTTTCAATCTTATTTTTCCTGCCTAAGCAAGCTCCATTACCTGATTGGACTTTCGGGACTGAAATAATCTCTTTATGTTGTCTGTCCAAGTCTAACTGAGCATTAAAATTACTGGTCTTTTTTCTTTTCTTATTTAAAATTGTTTTATCCGAATGTAATGGAAGTGAAGGTCTATTCAGTTGTGGTGTTGTTTTTTAAAAGAAAATATTAGTGGCAGGGAAATATAACAACAACGCACCTTGCCGGCTCACTGCTGGGGTTCGTTGGAGAGCATTATAGGCATGGGTTTATGTATGAATAAAATTAGGGCCACTTAAGAGCAGAAAATTTAATGAGAATATAAATCTCAAACGAATAACTTGACTAAATCGGAAATATTTTGGGCACCACCTGTTTCGGTAATAGACGCAGTGACACATTCAACTGGAAACAGGAAAATTGAGTGTCAATCAAGCGTATGTAAAGGATATCAATTACTATAAATAAAGTAGTCGAGAGGTTAATTTTTAGCGTATCGCATATAATGTCATTTCAAATAATATTGACTACAAGCTCTCATGCTCAAGTAATTCAAATAAATAAATATGTAAATCATAAAAAGTGATTATTATAAACTTCAAGAGTGTGCGACTATCAACGCAGTTACCATGGTTACCTCGTTGTTACAAACAAAACATAAACGTTTACGTATATGTGGATTTCAGTTGTTAAAAATTATGGTAACAATAATTTAAGCAATAGAGTAGATTAATACATTTCCAGCTGATAATATAGTTAGGTACGCTATTTTAATCTTGTAAATATTTAATGTAACATCAAAGAATTTCAATAAGATTACTAGCAGCGTTATACACACAAATACATGTTATAGGAATCTTCCAACACCTGATTCTTCTGACAGGCTGATAGTAGCATCAAAATAAATTAAATAAGATAAGAAAAGAGATATACGACCTTGTTATCCGTTAGCTTGGTATGCTGAACACGAGCCTCGACGGTGTATAACAGATGTGCATCTGGGCGTGTTATGTTACAATACAGATAACCAGGATTTCCAAGATCGACGGTAAGTGTTTGAAAATAGATTCAGAACTTGTTTTACCAGGTGACGATACGGGAATGTTACTTCCGCAATATTTGTTGTGCTGTATCAAATCTCCTGTCCCGATTTATCTGGGCTTCCAAACTTCCAAGTTCCAAACTTCAAACATTTCAAACTCCCAAAAGTTTCCTAAGATAACCAATACAAGAGAATTACAATAGAGCAAGATAAACGTATAATAAGATATTATTACTAAATACTTACCTCTGTAATAGGGGAACACGATAAATAAGTACCCGCAGGTACATGATGAGATAAATGTGGTTTATTAACCACGAGTGCTCACGGCACCATCAAATCCAAAAATGAATATTAATTCGCCTTATGTGAACTAGTTTGAAAGATAGCGCGTCCGCTCTTATCAAACCTTCATGTGTTTAACAACTATAAAAATGTTAATCAATATTCAAAATTAAATTTATACTGAGCGATACGGAATTGTAGGCCGATATAATTATATATTAAAGAATTAAATAAAATGAGCATTTGTAAATGCTACACTACCCCCTTCCAAAAAAGAAAAAATAGGCTAACCTCTTAGACTATTTTCATCACAGACAAAGCCAAGGAATCAGTTGATGAGCACCTGATAGTAACTGCGCGTACCAAACGTCCAAATGGAAACATATCAGGGTAATACAAATCAGGTAGAGTTCATAGTAGGGAAAGTCGATAATCGGGAAGGTCCAATAAAGGCTGCTCGCTCAACGTAACAAAGAGGGGTTGTGAAATTCAAAGGGTAATTAGGGAATGTGCGGAATGCGAAAATTGACATAAACAATAGGGGTCGATAAGGTAGTGGTATCCGAGGCACCCACTACATCTTCCAATAATATTCAATGTTTAATTAACAGAAATATCAGAATTGGAACCGAAGTAGGGCTTCAGGTCCTTATTATGCCACTGTCCTGCCGGAGAGTTATCTTGATCAACTAGCTCATATACCAAACGAGAAACTTTACGTTTAATTGTACATAGAGCATACCTTGGCGCGAGTTTTGCTGAAAATTTGGCGGCGGCGTCGGAAAGTACTTTATTCTTTTTCCAGACTTTATCGCCAACGTTAAAAGTAAAATCTCTTTTCCTTAGATTATACTGTTTACCGTTGCGTTCATAAGCGGAATGTAGCTTCTTACGTATTTCGGTAAAGATAGATTTTAAAGGTTCTAAACTGGCGACGTATGCATGCCTGTCGCCGAGAGCGATTTCAGTATCAGCGGTAGTAGTGACTTTGCCATAGTATTTACCCGATAACGGGACGTGACGTGCAAAATTTAAAAATGAGGAGAATGTCCTGTGACTTCATGTTTAGCGGTATTAATGGCATGCTGAAGCATAGGTAGCTCTACATCCCATTTCACATGTTCTTTTATATAACATCGCATAGCTGTACCAACAGTTCTGTTTGTTCTCTCCACGAAATTGCACTGTGGTGAGTAACGAGGAGTGAACCAGATCTTTTGGACTTGATACGAGTCACAGAATTTCTTAAACACGGACCCGGCAAACTGGGTCCCATTGTCGCACAGAATAAACTGTGGGACACCAAATACTAAAAATATTTCTTTTTCTAGAAATTTTACGATATGTGGTGTTATTGCCTTTTTTAACGGAAACATCACGGTATATTTTGTAAATCAATCACCCACGACAACTAGATGGGTATGGCCTCTTTTTGATCTCGGGAACGGACCCATGACGTCCACTGAGATAATTTGCCAAGGGAATTGGACATCTTTCTCCGTGCCCATGTGACCGATACGCGGTGCAGACTTTTGAGAGTTGCACACTTCACAACAGCGTACGTATTTTAAAATATCGACCCTCATTTTGGGCCAGTAATAGAGTTCTCGAACTCTCAAAAAAGTTTTATAAAAACCAAGATGAGCGCATGTACTTCGATCATGTGATTCGGTAATAACTTGATGTCGTTGTGACTTAGGTACTAATATCTTCCATTCTTTGGTAATAGAAGGAAAAGCAGAGTTATTTGGAATAAATTTATATACGATATTGTTCTCCACTTTCCATTGTGGATATTTAACGGGAGTATTTAAAATATTGTTTTTCAGTCGAGAATAAAGTTTGTCATTGTCATTGTCGACGACGGTAATTAGATTTACAGATGGAATACGACTTAAAGCATCAGGGATTACATTAGAAGAACCGGGACGGTGTAGTAATTCAAAGTTATGCTGCCTTAATCGTACAGCCTATCGGGCAAGTTTGCCTGACGGATTCTTAATATTGGTTAACCACAATAACGAATGATGGTCGGTAATGACCTTAAAGCGAACACCTTCCACGTATGGCCTAAATTTTTCTATACAGAATATTACTGCCAGACGCTCGCGTTCCGTGACAGAGTAATTCCTTTCAGATTTAGATAGGGTTCTACTAGCGTAAGCAATCACTCTTTCCTCACCATCAAGTATTTGAGTGAGCACACCTCCAATTCCCGTATTAGAAGCGTCGCTTTGAATTACAAAAGGCTGTGAGAAATCTGGCTGATAAAGTATCGGTGCAGAAACGAGGGCCTGTTTGATTTCTCAAAAGGAATTTTCATCTTCAGGCGACCAAGATATCGTTTGTCCTTTCTTTCTCCCCTTGATTAAGACATTCAAAGGAGCCACTAATGTAGAAAAATTGTTAATGAAGCGGCGGTACCATGAGCACAAACCTATGAACCGCTTGACCTCGGTATAATTAACGGGTCTGGGGTAATTGACCATAGCTTCCACTTTTTCGGGATCTGTCATAAGACCGTGTCCACTGACGATATAACCAAGAAATTTAAGGGAAGACTTAAAGAACTGACATTTCTCTAAGTTAATGGTGAGATTTGCACCTTGGAGGATATTTCTAACTTCAACCAGTAAGTCGATATGCTCTTCAAAAGAAGCGCTCGTAATAATGACGTCATCAAGATATGTGAATATCTTTGGTTCAAATCGAAGTCCGAACAAGGTATCAACCAGTCTCTGCTGGGTTTGGGCTGAATTGCAAAGACCGAAGGGCATAACGGTAAATTCAAACAATCCTCGACCGGCTACAATAAAAGCGGTTTTTTCTCGAGATTGCTTGTCAAGAGGTACTTGCCAAAAGGCACTTTTTAAGTCAATAGTAGAGAGATACTTCGCGTCTCTTAACATGTTTAAAATCATATCAACTCTAGGTAAGGGATACGAATCGTGTTTAGTAATTTCGATTAGGGAGCGTCCATCAAAACAGAAACGGTATTTACCGGAATTTTTCTTTACTAAAAGCACTGGACTACACCAGGGACTTCTAGACTCTTGAACGACACCGAGCCTAAGCATCTCGTCAAGTTTGGAGTTTAAAATTTCCAACATATAAGGCGACATTGGGTATTGCTTCTTTTTAAACGGTTTATGGTCGCCGGTATCAATACTCATTTCAATCACTTGGGTTAGACCTAAACCTTTTTTATTGCTACTTATTATTTCGAAGGATTTAATTATTTGCTCAATAGTTAACTCTTGGTCTTTGTTGAGGTCGCTAATCTGAGAAATATTAATAAATTTTTCGGAGTTATTTAATACGGTAGGTAATCGCATTACGTAAGTGCCATCAAGGTCTTGGGCTGACCAAGTACCTTTTTTAAAATCAATTAACAAACTAAAAGCAGAGATAAAATCGATACCTTAAATTATAGGTGCATGTATGGAGGAACTACTAATGCTTTAATTAAATGACAATTGCCATTTACTTGAATCGGTAGGTAAACTTCACCTTGTACTGATCGGTTAGAACCATCAGCCATGGAAACATTATTTGATTGGGAAGGTACTACATTCAAATTAAAATATTTCAAAAGCGGGACACCTTCTCCGCCTACGACTGACAAATTTGCTCCGGTATCTAACAACGCTGGAAATTCAGCATTAAATACTTTGATCATAAGGTAGGGTCTGTTATCGGCTTTCTTTTTAACCAAAACGGGAGCCGCATGATGTACGTAAACGGTTTGCAGTAAAACCTTTTTCGAAAATTTATCTAAGTTAAAGACGTAATTATTTCTCACATAATGATCGGTATTGGAGGTATGGTTATTTTTAAAATAGTTACGAGCCGGTTTAAAATAAAAAGGGCGACGGCCAGCTCCTGTCACTGTTTTCGTAAGTTTTTTTGAACAGTTTGGGCAAGTTAAAGTTGTTTCGTTAACTTTCCCACATCTAAAACAAAATTTCTTTCGTTTCATTCAACAGTTTGGGTAAACATGATTTACCTCGCCACAGTTCCAACAAATTACTTTATTCTGTACCTTTGCGGAATAGTTAGCGTCGTACGATAATGTATTGGGAGAGGGATATCTGGATTTTTCAAAATTTCTTGCGGTAGTATTAGTACTAGTACTAGATACAAATGTTAAGGTATTCGAAAAATTATTATTGAATTTTTTTGAAACACAGTTAAGCGAACTTCCACTTTTAGATGTAGATGGCCGCGTTGTAATTTCAGAAACATGACTAATAACTGCAGTGTTTACATTTTTATTTTTAAAGGCACTTGCATCTTCCAGTTTTTTAACTAATTCTTTTAATTTAGATACGGTTTCTATTTCTAACAGGGCTAAAGCTGGTTGATATTCCGGTAATAGATTATTTTTAATATTTTTTACTTTAGTTGTTTCGTGAGGGGGTCTACTTAAGCGGCTGAATAACGTTTCTAAATGAGCGATAAAAATTGTTACTTTATCATTTTTCTTTTGCTTATAATTTTTAATTTGGTCCCAAATATCATCATCGATATCGGGCGGTAAAAAATCTTTCTTTAATAAAGCTACTAATGATTGCCAATCTGATGCGGTATGTTGAATACTACGAAACCAGGTAAAAGCGTCCTTAGTAAAAAGTTCGACCGAAGAATTAAATAAGGACCTCTCGTCTACCTGACGGGATTTTGCTAATTCAGTTACATGTTCTAAAAAAGGATAAAGTTTTTTGGGATTGCCAGAAAATTTTACACTTCAAGTAGCTAGGACTTTACCTTTACTGTAGCCAAAACTTGTATGTTGCGCTATGTGAAGAATAGAAGGAGCGGTAGATATATTTAAATTGTCTGAGGTAACATTCGTCGCTGTATTTTTTATTTTCTCAAATAGTTCCGCCTCCAATTGAAGGCACGTAGCTAAACTCTCTTGCTTCCACGCAATCTGTGCTTCGACCATATCGGGATTCGCTTCATTTTCTATAACAAGTAATTTTTGTATGCACCCTGAGGCGTGAATTAATCGTGAACGTACTCTATGAAATACACTATCATTTGCATCGCCGTCAAACTCCTCGATAAGTAATTGAACGGATTTTAATGTATTAGAAATTGCGTCCTGTTCTACAGGAACCTCAAATTTATAATTATGCATATGGATACGAGACCCGGGATTCTCTTTTTCTTTCTGTAACAGTCGCGCTAAAATTTTTCTTTTATCTGGATGCTTCTTTGAAGTGACTATTGAGCGAATTTTGAGCTCATAGTCCAACTCGTCTACTAACAAGTGATTTGGCTTG
Source organism: Platerodrilus igneus (assembly GCA_036346225.1). NCBI lineage: Eukaryota > Metazoa > Arthropoda > Insecta > Coleoptera > Lycidae > Platerodrilus > Platerodrilus igneus. Next base: position 298,525 of record JARFIW010001588.1, read on the forward strand.
AAAACTTCAGCCATTTTAAGTTACTCTAATTTTGGGTAGGTATAAGGAATACTTTATTAATTTTTACCACAACGGTAGTAATAAGATATATTAGATAAGGTTTATAATAGGAATAGGCTAATAATATTTTTATGTAGTATAAAATAATAACGTTCAGGTAGTATAGAAACGTTCACTTCTTTTTATAAGGTTATGTCATGCATGGCATTAAAGAAAAAAGGGCAATAATCAATAGCGATAACGGTAAATGGAAGATAGATATATGCGGTATTTTTGTCTAACTAATCGGGCCCAACCACGTAGAGTGACACTTTATGTGGTGTTGTTTTTTAAAAGAAAATATTAGTGGCAGGGAAATATAACAACAACGCACCTTGCCGGCCAACTGCTGGGGTTCGTTGGAGAGCACTATAGGCGTGGGTTTATCTATGAATAAAATTAGGGCCACTTAAGAGCAGAAAATTTAATGAGAATATAAATCTCAAACGAATAACTGGACTAAATCGGAAATATTTTGGGCACCACCTGTTTCGGTAATAGACGCAGTGACACATTCAACTGGAAACAGGAAAATTGAGTGTCAATCAAGCGTATGTAAAATATATCAATTATTATAAATAAAGTAGTCGAGAGGTTAATTTTTAGCGTATCGCATATAATGTCATTTCAAATAATATTGACTACAAGCTCTCATGCTCAAGTAATTCAAATAAATAAATATGTAAATCATAAAAAGTGATTATTATAAAATTCAAGAGTGTGTGACGGTCAACGCAGTTACCATGATTACCTCGTTGTTACAAACAAAACATAAACTGTTACGTATATGTGGATTTCAGTTGTTAAAAATTATGGTAACAATAATTTAAGCAATAGAGTAGATTAATACATTTCCAGCTGATAATATATTTAGGTACGCTATTTTAATCTTGTAAATATTTAAATGTAACATCAAAGAATTTCAATAAGATTACTAGCAACGTTATACACACAAATACATGTTATAGGAATCTACCAACACCTGATTCTTCTGACAGTCTGATAGTAGCATCAAAATAAATTAAATAAGATAAGAAAAGAGATATACGACCTTGTTATCCGTTAGCTTGGTATGCTGAACACGAGCCTCGACGGTGTATAACAACTGTGCATCCGGGCGTATTATGTTACAATACAGATGACCAGGATTTCCATGATCGACGGTAAGTGTTTGAAAATAGATTCAGAACTTGTTTTACCAGGTGACGATACGGGAATGTTACTTCCGCAATAATTGTAGTGCTGTACCAAATCTCCTGTCCCGATTTATCTGGGCTTCCAAACTTCCAAGTTCCAAACTTCAAACATTTCAAACTCCCAAAAGTTTCCTAAGATAACCAATACAAGATGAGATAAATGTGGTTTATTAACCACGAGTGCTCACGGCACCATCAAATCCAAAAATAAATATTAATTCGCCTTATGTGAACTAGTTTGAAAGATAGCGCGTCCGCTCTTATCAAACCTTCATGTGTTTAACAACTATACAAATGTTAATCAATATTCAAAATTAAATTTATACTGAGCGATACGGAATTGTAGGCCGATATAATTATATATTAAAGAATTAAATAAAATGAGCATTTGTAAATGCTACACAGTGGTAGTCTGGACGGGGTAGAAGAGATATTACTACCTGTAATTTGAGCATAGCTTGATTCCAATTTATCGATCGCATCTTTATATGAAATATTTTCTTTTGCCATTTTCTGTTTTATCTGCTTTTGTTTTCCGTAAAATGAGCACTTTTCTCTATCATTAGACCAGTGAGGCTCTTTACAGTGAATACAGTAAGTATCTTCAGACTTACATTCGATTAATGCACTTCGGACATCTTATGCGATTTTTACACAATTTCTCCCCATGACCATAACGACGATATTTTGAACATTGCACCACTTTTTATATAAACGGATTTACTTCTAACGAACATCCATATAGGCCAACATAGGAAGGACGCTTTTGACCTCTAAAGGTAAGTAAAACAGATGTAGTAGGAGCATAATTAACAGAATTATAGGCGTTAACTACTCTTCTATTCAACCTTCGAAATTGTATTATTTTAAAGATTTCCCCTTTGTTAAAGCAAAAAGAGGATTTTATATCATCTTCACTGATATCTGTATCCACTGATCGAATTATACCGAGTCTACGTAAAAAAAATGCAGGTATATACGCCTGAAGTTTATTTTCCTTTAAGAATTCCGCTGATACAAGCACATTTGCACTCTTGAACGTTCTCATCTCAATGGAAACCCTCTTGATGTCATTTTTTTAAATATTAATTACATTATTTGAAATATTGGGGTCGCCTCGAAACAACAGTTTGCCGCCAGACATTTGAGAAAGATTTTTAATATTAGCATCTATCGATATAAGGCCCGATATCTGCAAAGTCGTATTTTAATATTAAACTGGTATTGATATCTTTACTACGAGAACTAACATTCGGCACAGATTGTTCTTTGTTATTAACATGAGAGAGATTAGGATAATCATTTGACAACACCTTAGAATGATTATGATTACTATAAAGCGAGTTCCCCATATTTCTTTGTTCCAATCCTTCCATCTCAATATCTTTATTAACAACCACTGATATTGCTCTACTTATTGACTCTGATAGGGTGCACTCATCCCCTCCGTCCGGGGGGATGGTTAACGAACATATTAAATTACCTTTCGATATCCAAAAATTTTGTATACACTTTTAATAGATTACAACTATCTACACACTAAAAATTTGAATCACGCTTCGTTGCAAACCCGTTCGCTTATGTCTGTATTCAACAACGGTCGAACGAACAATGAGTTTTATTTTTAATGCTTCCACAAAATATTTGAGGTTATGATCATTAAAAAAATTATATCACACTTACCTTGGAATTGGTAGATAATTGTTATCATCAACAATATGTTGAACAAATTCCCAAAAATCGCCATCCATTTTATCTGTAATGAACAAAAATATGTGGCGAAGTGTCACTTAAGGGAAACAGAATGCACCCTCAGATTCGACTCAAGTTTAAGTAACGTGTTGCCTCTACTTACACTCAAGTAAAACTGTACAAGCTCTGTGAATTCTGAAAGTGGAGTTGAGTGACTTGTAAGTATGAGGGCGCGTCAAGTATTGTCTAAGAATTCGGGCCTAAATGTCTGATAAACTATAATTAAACATTTTAGAATTGAAAGTGAATTTGCAACTTTTTGTTTCTAAACACATGTATACCTCAGGTGTTTTACAGAACATCTTTAAGCTATTTTTAAGAGATCCAAGTGTATTTTTTACTCGATTGATTTAATCTTATTTAAGAAAATAACCTTGACATCAGATTGTCAGAATATTAATGCATCTACTGCCTATTATGTTTAAACTTAAAATACAGAATTTATCTTTTCATATAGACTAATTTCATTAATTTGATCTCCCCTTAAAATTCGACATTATTAGCAATTCTAACAACATTTTTCAAAAACTTAGAAAGCATAGAAACAAACCTACTTCCGTAATGAATATAAATTATGAAACAGTCACCAGGTATTTACTTGTTACGACAACAGCAATTTTAAGTACCTGGTTTTTGCATGTATAACTGGATTGTTGCTCTAGGAAATTTTCTGATCTACAACCAAGGGCTGTATCTGGTTAATAACTACCTCGAACAATAGGAATCACAAGGTGAATGGCTAACATCTTTGTAATAACAAATTTTTCTTGCTTGATTTTTTATTATATTTAGTTATCCTCGTGACTATCAGCTAAAAAATTATACCTTTAAATTTCCTAAACGCTAACCTGATATCACAAGGTCGAGAATTTCTTATTATCAATGTAAGCCCAAGGTAAAGTTGGATGGAAAATGGCTTGAGAAAAAGAAAAACTCTTAAGACATAAACGGCTAGTCGAGTGTTAGCTCTGGGTAGATCATGAGCTTGGGTCATGGGTTGTCTGTTGACCAAAAATGTAGATAATGAGCGCCACCGTATTTTTCAATACAATAACCAACAAAATTAAACTGTGCTTGTATAAGGGGAATGCGGAAACCTTATGTTAACATCACTAACATAGCCATAAAACCTGAATTTCACTCTTTTAAACACACTTACCAAGACCTCAAACACCAGATGTCATACAGATGTCTCGGCTTGACCTGTGAACAAACAAAGGTACATGGACACCATTTGCGTCCTCAAAATATCTGCCAAAAATAAAAAAATAGAATTTAGGCTTCTAAAATATACACCCAGGGAATTTGTTTTCGTTACACACAATTTCTAATTAGGGATGACTTGTAATTTTTTTACTTGAATTCTAAATAATAAAAAGTCATTCAAAAACAAAATAGATTCTATTTGAATAAATTTCTGGATTCATGTTACTATAATATTTAAATTTGTATCTTTATAAAATTTTCTCTTAATAATTTTTATGGAACAGAAATATACTAGTAAAGAATTGTATTTAATAATCTAAAGATCTCTAAATGGATCTTTCTACAAAATTTAAATATGCTGACTTGAAATTTTCTAAGTTATTCATAATACATAATTTTCTTTAAGCCATAGAAGTACTTCTTCGACCCTCACAGTAAAATTTAATTATCAGAGCGTTGATAAAATATTATATAGTTACTCTAAGCTACTTTTATTTAACAGTTAATACTCGAATTCCACATGTCGCTGAAAAATGAAAGTTCATGACCTCAAAATATTCAAACATACTTTAAATTAACGTAAGACGGCATGTGAGGTCTAAATAAGACAACTGAATCTATGTTTTTTATATATCTGACATAAAATGTCATTCACAACTTTTTAAATGTACAGTTTGTGTGCACGTGCAAACATTCTGACAAACAATAGATTTGTTATTTAGTTCGCTGTTTCCATAAAAGCTTTTACGTTACAAAATTTTTAATGTTCTATTTTCTTATTGCAACTTAATTAATATTCAAAGTGATCAAATTCTAAAGAACACTCACGTGTTACGATACTGCTCTGAACGAAAGAAATAGGACCTTGACCTCAGCTGCCGGAAATTTCCATAACCATCGATTATCAAAGTTTTTCTGAACACAACTATTATTTAACGAAACTAACTTCTGCTTGATTGAATTTAATACTCCAACAAAATTTGGAACCTATATGAAATAGCCTTCTATGAAACTGCATTCTATGATATTATATAAGATGTAGCCATATATGATATTGCCTTAAGATACTGTATTAAGATATTGCATGTATTAATGATGTGGGTGAGCTTCCATTTCATTCAATTATCTATTCTTTCTTTTCTTACTCTGTTAGAGACCACGTGCCTACACACGACCATCTTGACTCCACTATCTTGCAGAGCAGCTTACCCGTTCGAACGCTGATAATGAAGTGAACAAATTGACAACTCGACAAAGCTTAGTAACGAACCTTAGACCATAAAGGTAAAGGAATCTATGTGTTATTATTAATTTTATGTATTAATTTTTACTGAACGGAGATTTATAAATTAAATATTTTAAATTACAGCTGTTTTATTTTTATTTTAAAGAACGAAGTGTAACTAGAAAAAAAATACGTTACATCTTCATGCCACGCTATTCTTAAAAAACTCTACGAATGACTTCAAACACATTCCACAACGATAGGACTGTCTGACTACGATCTTACCAAAAGTGCTAAGAAAATTAAAGACCCTTTTAATGTAAAGAAATGGACTTTAAATACCGCTCAACGCATCGTCTTTACCATAGACAAAAACAAGTAGATAAAGAACTTAATGGTAAGATTTTTAGAAGTATAGCGCCATCCCTGCGCCAAGGAAGAAACAATTACACAATAAAAACAAAAAAGAAAGCCGTTTATAAAGCGGTCACCCATCCAAGTACTGACCACGCCGGACGTTGGTTAACTTCAGTGATCGAACGAGCGCTGAAGCTTACAATATTCTACCTTATCATTTAATTAAATTATTACATTTTGATTGCCCATGATAAAACTTTTCTATGCTCTATATTGAAATTTTAGTCTGTCTACAAATTCGTTTATCAAAAACAAGACGGGCATCAATGTTACGAACATTATAATAATGGCATCCAAATAAGAGATACGGAAAACAGAAATCTGAAATAAATACTGTACACTTCAGGTTAGAATCATATTGACTAAGGCGCTTCTTGCCAGTGGGAAGAAACTAAAATATGACCAAGGTCATGCTATTAAAGATATTTATCTACTTGTTTGTCTATGGTCGTTACACATAATGTTCTGATCGTTTTGGTAAAATCCGGGAAAACTCATCTCGGGCACCCTTCACATAATCGATCTCGAACTTTTCCTTCTTAAATATAGCAATTCTGAGTGAGCAGCTGGTGTGGAGCGCCAGCTGCTGCATTTTAATGCTTGTTGACCGCTGTCTTTGTGCAAAATGGCTGACCCACCTCTTGATAGCTTCCACGTCGTCATATCATCTACTTCCAGCGTCACCTCGTGACACTCCGCGCAAGCGCCATGTTAGTTTAATAATTCTTAAACGTAGATGTAGACCGCCTACCGGTTATGCAACACTAATATCGTATATATAATACGACTTGTTATTAAGTAAAATTGTTACTATTAAATGTTTTATTACGACAACTTTAAAGCTATTTAAACGATAATAACGTACACCCTTATTAGGATACCGTTTCTTTTGATATTGTTGGAGTTTCCTAAATTATTTCGTATTCGTAAAATCTTCTTTATTTTCAATAAGATTAATTACGTTCAAAAATGCTCTATTATTATTTCATTAAAGTATATCAATATTCAATTCCATTAAATAGCCTGTCCTACAGGCAGGAAGATAACCTTGAGCACGTGCAGCGCTCACCTGCCTTCGTTTTGATAAACAAAACACGGAGTTTGTTACTAGCCTTCCCAAGCTATACACGTATTCGCGCGGGCTGTAATTATCTTTATGCTAAACCGCTGTTCTATAAATTATTTCTAGTGTGCAAAATTGTAATGAATTCGTTCCTATCGTAATAGTTATTGATTAACTTAAATACGAGGCGATCATTATGCGTAGTAATTTGTATTCTCTCAACACAGGTGCGTGTTTTTTCCGGATGTATGTAAATTTCTTACAATCGTCCAAACGTTATTGATCTTTCCGGATATAATCGTAATTAATAACCATTTTCTTAATCTGGTATCACAACAAGTTATCTCGTGCTTGTGTGTTATAGATGAAATGACCCTTTCCATTGACGTATCATAAAAAATACGTTTGTGAACTTGATACAACGGTATATGTACTTAAATTCATAATACTGTGATAAAAGTAGTACGTTTATCAAGTTCGGATAATTCAGAAATTAAATATACTGTAAATTGTGCTTTTCGCTGTATTTCTAATTCTTATTGACGTTATAATATATGATCTAACCTAACCGTGTAGTTACACGGTGTACGATTAATTTACTCACTCCATAAGGTTGTAACAATTTTATTTTCGATAATAAATCCTTCCATATAATTTTAAGAATAGTGTAACAATTTTATTTTCGATAATAAATCCTTCCATATAATTTCAAGAATAATGTAACAATTTTATTAATAACAATAATAATTTGCATTCAACTTCAAAAGTAATACGTTAAGCCTGCATCGTCCTTTGATAATCTACTTATATTCAGATATCTGTGTCGTATACAGCTATTTACAAGCACATCTCTGTTTGATTGTTCCCCTCCTGACGGCGCGACCGCCCGAGCTGGTTATAAGATAGTCGGCCACAAGTAATAGAAATATCAACATGTACCCTACACTGCAGGCCGGCAATCTGCGAATCCATTTCAATTAGTGAACATATCTTCGAATAACGGTCGGTAATGTATAAATTGTGCGAACTTGTATAATTTGAGATAATTTATTTAGCGCGACAAGTAGGATGCAACTTTTAAAGACACACAAGGACACAGTAAAACACATGTAAGATGCTACCTTTGGAAGGTGACGTAATTCAACTTCGAGATTACGACTGCTGCAGAATGTAAGGCAACAGGATATGATTCGACACGTGGAACGAAATCATCATAGAAGTTGGTTTGGATGAATTTGTTTCAAATTACAAACGCTGTTTTCGTTGCTTGAAAAAACGGGGATCCCGTCTTTCATTGTTACAAGGCGACAATTGCAGTTTTGGTTCGTAGTTAGCTATAAATTCTTTTTATGTGTTTCAAAACTAGGAACACGTTAACTTGCTTTGATGCGTAATACATGTACATTGTAGAAGTTTCAACTAATTGCTGAGCTGAATTTACCAGTAGTGAAACGAAAGTTCATTGATTTAATGTTTTAAAAACAACACGCTTTGCTCAATATAAATCGTCGGTAATGTCAACAGGTGTTACTGACGTCATATTTTTCTGCTTTGTACTGCTGACAGATGTTATTTTAAAAGCAAATGCTTTGAACAGCTTTAGTACAATATATGTAAACATGTCTATTTTTGTGATCAGCTTTATCTACATTAAAATTTGTATACGTAATTTTGAAAGCTCAAATGCTAATATTGTTAGGAGCTATTAATTTGTTATCTGCCTGAACAAATCTGCACAGGTTAGAACCCTATTTGTACAACTAGTTCATGTTTTAAAGTAGTGTTTGATTGAAAATAACAAAGACAAACGTGAAAGTTAAAAGTTTAAGATTGATGCAGTTAATGATTAAATTTTTTGTTACAAGTCACATTATTTTAAAAGAGATTTTTTAGTAAACAATTGGTTCAAGATTAAAGATTTCTTATTTTGATCAAGTGTGATCAAATCTAATAACATAAAGTTAAAACCCTTATGAGTAAGAAATTGATGCCAATTTTATATTGGAAATACCTTTTTACTACTTCTTTATGTGTTTTTGCTGGACACAAATGGTGTTCCACTTTTTTATTTATTTAACTATTACAATTTCTTACAGGAGCTGCGTCTTATTTTATTAAGACAGGTTTTTGTCAGCGAAGGCGATCCTTTTTTCTTTGGGTCTCCACGTCCGCCCTTAGAAATATGCTATGCTATTATCATAATTACATCAGGACTTGGTGGCGCCTATTTGATTTAGCTTAGGTTTGATCTGAAAACAGATTTCGACTCCCCCCCCCCCACTTCTCATAGCTCTACCCAAGGAATAGACCCCTAGTTGTGTCGGAAGATTTTTGGAACAATAAGTATCACTGAGGCCAGCTATAAATATAAAAAATTAGTTTCAGTGGCGCCCATGCGTGAGGCCAGCCATATATATTAAAAAATTAGTTACAAAGTTCACCATATTGTCGTTGTGAGTTGTTATATTATCAATAGTGTTCATATCCTACTAAACGGTCCTTCATATCTTCACATTTCTTCCACTAGTGTCTACCCCTTGACGATTACAGTTCACTGCTCCAGGAGTTGGAACTTCAGGGGTGCCTACTTCGCTCCACCTTCTCTGAGTTATCCGATCAGATATCATTATGCAGAATAAGAAGAGTTAGGTATCACAGAACTGTAACAAATAGACGTGACTACTAGAGCCAGTACCACAGAATATATATTTGTTACAAAATGCCTAATGTTACAGACAATAATAACAGTTTAATAATAAATTCTCTTACCTGTTAAATAATCTGAAATTTAAATAGACGATAACAAAAGGAATTATACATTTCATATTAGAAAGAAAAACAAGGTATCTCTTTATGCAAACACCACTAGTACAAATCCATGGTTTAATGAAAAATGTTAAATTAAATTAAAAAACTTACAAATTCCATATTTAATGATATAAAATACAGTAAAATAACTCACCTGCTACTTCGTCAGCGTAATTGAAGTTAAAACAACGTTTTTAGCCACGATAATAGTCACGTTATCAGTTATTGAACGTTTTGTAAGTTTAGGTAAAATTTATTTAAGAAGCGCCATTGCGTCATCATGCGCACACAAATAAAACGGTGTCAGACTAGTCCATTGTGTATAAATAGCCGAGTTCGTTCAGCTTTTCAGTGGCGTAGATAATTTGCTTTTAAACGCCAATTGCCATTTGTAACTTTGACATTATATATTTATTTTTTACGCTTTCATAGTTTTCTCTCAATTTCTTTGTGTTTTATGCCTTGCTTATTTACGTATTCGCCATGTTAAAATTTAAACTACCAACAATATACAACCATGATAGACATGCTTTTGCGCCTGCATTCAACATACGTCAAGATTTAAGGTATAAGGACAGTACAGCATTATAAACTAGATGTATAAACGATTTTAAAAAATGCAAGAAAACCAACTAAATTTTTTTTAGTGCGAAATCAACAAATCTCCTAAAAGAGAATATTGAGCACCACCTTTCACATAAAGACGCTCAGGGTTGCTATAAAACATAAATTGAAGCAAAGGACATTTGTATTAATAATTGATATTTAGTTATCAAGCTTAACAATTGTCTAAGAATGCGGCACGCAATGCAGCCTCACACAAACAAAGGTTCATTAGCATGCAATTTTTGCAATTATTCACAATACGAAAAAATAATTTACGAAGACATTTTCGGTCGCATACTAACGAACGTCCATTCGCATGCAATTTGTGTGTCTATACCGCATCACAAAAAAGGTATGTAAAAAGACATTTGCGGTCGCATACTAACGAGCGTACATTCGCCTGCAATTTGTGTAAACATACCGCATCAACAAAAAGTAATTTACAAACACATTTTCGATTGCATACTAACGAACGTCCATTCGCGTGCAATTTGTGTGACTATACCGCATCACAAAAAAGTCATTTACAAAAACATTATTGGTCGCATATAAACAAACATCCATTCGCGTGCAATTTGTGTGACTATACTGCATCACATAAAGGTCATTTAAAAAGACATCTTCGATCGCATACTAACGAACGTCCATTCGCTTGCAATTTGTGTGACTATACTGCATCACATAAATGTCAATTGAAAAGACATCTTCAGTCGCATACAAACGAATCCCCATTCGCCTGCGTGCAATTTATATGATTATACTGTATCACAAATTGTCATTTAATAAAATGTTTTCGGTCGCATGCTAACGTACGCGTGCAATCTGTGTGATTATAATACACCACATAAAACCAATCTACAATCACTTTTTGGTCGTATACTTTCGAACATCCATTCGCGTGCAATTTGTGTGATTATACTACATCACAAAAGAGTTATTTAAAAAAACATTTTTAGTTGCATTTCAACGATTGTGCATACGTTCACAATTTGTGTGTCTATACCACAATATATAAATGTAATGTATAAGTACATTTGAGGTCGCATACTAACGGACATTCATTTGTATACAATTTGTGTGATAATACCACACCACAAAAAGTAATCTACAAAAACATTTGCAGTCACATACTAATGAACATCTATTCGCATACAGTTTGTGTACTTATAGTTCGTCCCGAGAAAGTGATTACACAAACATGTGTAGTCGCATACTAATTAGCGTCCATTGGTATATAATTTGTGTGAATATAGCGTATCACAAAAGAGAACTCTACAAGTACATTTGTGGTCGCATACTAACGAACGTCCTGGTACGTACAATTTGTATGATTATACCACGCCACAAAATAGTTATTTACAAAGACCTCTACGATCGCATATTAACAAACGTCCATTTGCATGCAATTTGTGTGTCTATTCCGCATATAAAAAAACGACTGTATAAGTCCATTTGCTGTCACATACTAAGAAACATTCATTTGCATAATTATTCTGTATTACAGAAATATTTCTGCAGTCTCGTATTAATCAACACTAATTTGTGCAATTCCATAGTAACCAACGTTCATTTGCATGCTTTCTTTGAAAAATACATTTTGGAAGACATACGATTGTACATTAATTCTTCGTTACCGGCGCCGTAGGATTTTTCGCGGTTAGACATCTTGTGTTGCATATTTTTGTCCACAATATTATGCCAAATCATTACCATCTTCATAAAATAAGTACGATACTTAAATACTCTTTCGATGGGTGTATTTTCGGAATAGGATTTGTTTACATTTCAAAATTAACGATAATCCCTTGAAGTGTCTATATTTATGGACGCAAGATGTATCAATAGGTCGTGTATTTTTAAATATTTGGTAATTCCCTTTTTGTGTCGATTTTAGTGCCGGTTTAAATTAGTTTCACATTGGCTATTAATAAAGGAGGTAGTGCCGCTGCTAAAATCACTATGTCAGCGATGACATACCTGTACGTAAAAGAAATTGAATGTTAATTTCAATTATATAACAAGTGGTTGCTAGCGGCGAGTTTGATATTGGAGACTGTAATTCAGATAGCAATGGCGGAGACAACAGCTCTGCTACGCAATTAGAGCATATTTTCGAAAAAATTGATTCAAATGCAAACGATTTAGCACCTAACGACGTTTTAGTGAACGTGATAATTTGACAAGTTAGAGTATAAACATCCGTTAGATGCCAAACCGAACCACAGTACAAAGGAAACTTACTCACGAAGCTATCGGGAGCAATTAGCAACGCAATGCACAATACACGTATTTTAGAAAGTTGGCAATTATTTTTCTTGACAAGTTGTGCAATACGCAAATATTAAAATAAAGTTCAAAAACGACTTTATAATTGATGTCTAGTATAGTAAAAGAAAAACTCCAGTCTAATGTTAATTTGACTCTTGATGAAATAGCTTTTTTTTCTAAATCCGCGAATACAGTAGGACGACCGACCTTGCCAGTTTTTACACAACATACGTGTCTATGAATTGTCGCTCTAGGTACCCAAAATTTTCCACTTACTTCTATAGACTTCTATAGACAATGATAATTGTTTAATAATAAACTATCATGATCCTACCATTCAAATAATCTGAAATATAAATAGACTATTACAAAAGGAATTATAAATTTCATATTAAAAAAACAACGTATTTCTTTTTACAAACACCACTAGCAGAAATTCATGGTTTAATGAAAATTAAATTGTATAAGATAACTTAGAAATTCCATATTTAGTGATATGAAACATGGTAAAATTACTCACCTGCTATTTTGTTAGCGCAAATGAAATTAAAAGAATACTTTCGACCACGATAATACTCACGTTATCGAATATTGTACCTCTGTAACATACTGTTTTAATACGCTCTAATAGTTCTATTATTTCTAAAAATAGTTATTTTCTAGTTTAATTTTAGCATTCTAATTATTAGAATGAAGGTCTTGTAGCATAAATATGTCTGCAATTGTAAGCGGCTGCAAGATCACCCAACTAGCTTCCTAGCGAAGTTGCAGGAAGATATAATCCAAGAGTTAATTAATTTTTCTAAAGGCACTTTACTTCAAAGGCACTAAACATGTCAGATTAGTTGCTATCTATGATTAGATGTCAATCATGTTCTAGGATCCTATTTATGTCTGGGTGGTCTGAAGGAATTTTTCAATTTGCGGAGTACTCAACTAAAAATTAGTTCCGACATCTACTTGTGTGGCTATCTTAGTGTAATTGGCAGTTTAATTATTCTTAAAGATTTACGACCGGCGTATCCTAAGCCGAGTATGAGAGCCAAGAAAGGGGTTATTTTTCAATTAACTTAAATGTATATAAGGATGCCAGCCGGTGGTAATCGGGGTTGTTTATTTCCAGACGCGTTAGAGGTTGAAGCTGGCTGTTATTAGCCAGATTGAGTGAAGTGTTTTCTTTCTCTGAAGTCAAGTGCGTGCCGTTATGTTCTAAGTTAATTATTTCTCTGAGTAAGTAATTAGTATATGTGGTATTACCATGAACTCAAGGCTGTGTTATGCAGCATAAGTCAGTTATTTGTTTAAATACAGTATTTGTCGACTTCCATAAAATACAACTCCGGGTTAAAGCTCAGTTCAAGTAAATTGATCCGTTAGATTATTGTTTTGGAGACCGCATCGTTTTAGAAGGGTCTTCTATTATATTGTGTTTCGACGGTGTCAGAGGCCGTTAATCACTAAGCCACGAGACTACCTGAGTATGCAGAGCTCAGGTCAGGAGTCACGTTACTGTACTATTTGACCCTTGAGAAGGTCGTATTTTTCATTGGTGTTGATGACCCCGTGGTTAAAGAAAGGTCGTCGCCATAAGCAAGTTAAGTAGACTACGGTAGAATTAATTAATTATTGTTATTGGGGTGGTTTCGCCCAGAACTGTTATTAATATTCATAAAATAAGGATCTTAGTTTAGTTTAGTTAAGTTGTGTTTGTGCTAGCCGGAGACTTTAAAAGATTAGCCCCTGTGAAGTGATTTATTTTCTGTCCTGCAATCTTGGTTCATCGCCCACGAACAAAGTGCGACGAGAGCTATTACCGCGATTGGTCCATGGGCCGTTTAATTCCCATGGTGGCGCCCTATTGTAAATAATGTTATTTACTGTATATTTTTGTTATGCATTATTACAATTTAATTGGTGATAGTTCTTACCATTTAAAAGTCGATAAAACAGTTTACGAAGTCGGTAATACAGTTTAAGAGTTCATAAACACATCGCGCAAGCGCAATGAGAAAAGCGGGCCTCGCCTCTGGCGGATGAAAGCGCGAACCTTATACAGATTTGGGGCGCGGTCATCTACCAATGGCGTCACCAATGCATAAATTTAAGACTTAATTATCGGAAAAATATACATAAATGTCGGACAAAAGATAGCACAATAATTACTCACATGGATATGTCCCTGCGTCAAAGTTGGCTTCTATTCCAAGTCCATCAGGGCTCCATCCCGGAGGAATTAGAGATGATACGCCGACGCTCTGCAAAAGCGTTCGGACCAGCTCCGGCCAGCTACGGCAGTCCTGAGATCGCTCATCCCCGGGTCGTGCAGTACGGTACGCCTACGGCTCAGATGGTCACCTACCTATGCAGGAAATGACGGGAATACCAGGTAAAGGTCGACAAGCAAAAGATAAGCAAGCAGGATATCTACATAGGTAAAGATAAGCACGATACGATACCTGACCGACCACACTCCTTGAAGATCCCAGGCAAACAGCCACGTTTAAGAGCGTCACGGAAAAACCTCTCACCACTTTGTCCCCACTCTTTGCCTTTTATACATCGGCGCGAACTTATTCGTCCAACCCTCCCGCGTCGCGCAATCTGCGCAAACTCACTATGACGTAACGGAAGTACACGCCTAGTCTATTTAAATTCCGCGCACCGCGTCTTTTGAAATTATGGCGCGAAACCTCCATAAATCAAACTTAACCTAATACATGTTTAAGTGCCGATTGGCACGTAACAGCATATGTAATTAGTTGAAGTTTTAGTTAGTAGCCCATTTAATAAAACAATCGGAATTTCGTCTCAGTGTGTTTCTTTAATGAACTCCCCCGCCCACCGACTGCTGCAGCTTGCGAGGCAACGTCCCGAAACGTGAGGGTACGATAGTGCTAGAGGTCCTGTCATTTATTATTTATTGTTAATTGGATACCCTCACGCGGTAGGTTAATATTCAAATTACACCTCTTGCAAGTTACAACAATGATTTTGCGTATACATATTATAAAGAAAAGAGATTTAAGGTATAAGGACGGTACAGTATTATAAACTAGATGTATAAAATGCCAAGCTTTAAACGATTCTAACAAATACAAAAAAACCAACTAACATTTTTTTTGTGCGAAATCCGAAAACTTCACTAAAAGGAATTCTTGAGCATCACCTTTTACGTAAAGACGCCAGGGTTGTTATGAAACATAAATTAAAGCAAAGGACATTTGAATTAATAATTGATATTTAGTTAATCAAGCTTAACAATTGTCTAAGAAAACAGCACGTAATGCAGCCCTACACATACGAAGGTTCATTAGCATGCAATTTGTGTAATTTTTTCACATTACGAAAAAGTGATTTACAAATACATTTTCGGTCACACGCTAACGAACGTCTACAGGCAAGCAACTTGTGTGATTATACCGCATCACGGAAAAGTCACTTACATGAACATTTTCGGTCGCATAGTAACGACCGCCGATTGGCGTGCAATTTGTGTGATTATACTACATCACATAAAAGTAATTTAAAAAGACATTTTCGGTCTCATACTAACGAACGCCTATATTTCCAGGCCTCCAGTAAGTAGTAATCAATAGGTTTCGGGTTCTCCGTGTCGATATTCGTGGGGCATTGCAGTTTACATTTTTCAGGACAAATCGGGCCCATTTTCCTTTTTCAACCAATTTGCTGTTTTTTGTTGTATAAGATTGGCAGGCGTCGCCGTGGATCAATGTAGTAAGCGTAAGACTACGGATCCCAAGGTCCCTGGGTTCAAATCCCGACACGGCCGACTGCTTGAAAAATGGCAGGTGAGCATTTTTCATGTTAAAGATCCCTACCTTACCTGGAACGTCAAGGGTTCGGTAAAATTCTAAATTTCCAGGCAACCAAAAACTCGTCTCCTGGCCAGTGTAGTACCTTCGGGTAGAGCATTGGAAATGTAAATGCAATGTATAAGACTAGCCAAAACTTCTTAGTCATTTAGAATTGTTTTGTTTCCACTCATGAGGATTAGCTGTTCGTTTTCTACCAGATTCCTTTTTTTCACCTACATCAGAAGTATTCGTAATTTCTTCGTTTATGCTATCTGGAATGGGTAGCATCAAATCTTCTGTTTCCAATGGACACGTTGATTATTCGGCTTCATCTTTTGACTCATGATTTGAATATGATAAACTAATAGAATGAGGTTCACCATCGTAATTAAGATCTTTCATATTATCGTCTGATGAATAAACTTTCATCTGAATTTGATGACGAATCAGATGACTGATCGATTATTTGTGTGTTGGGTAAGTAAGCGGAATTTGAGCTTTCTAATGGTATATTCTTCACACTGCTTAAACAATATTCTGAGTGTTTCGTAGCGCCGCTATTAGGAACTAAATATTTTAGACGGTTGTCGAGTATGTTCTCATCTATCCAATCAAAAATACAGTACAAGTTTTGTAGTAATAACTCTTATCAAAACTCACTACTTTTGTGATTGTTAACGCTTTGGGACAGCTCATCGCCTGAGATTATAAGACACTCGCCCTTACAATATTTCGGATCTGGAAAATGTGCTTTTACATAGGTTCTCGTTATCAGCAACTACAGACAGTGTGGTAGCATACTCAACAGTTTGGAATTCTCCTCTTTCTGAAGGTGCTTCGTGGTCTGAGATAATAGGTAACATACTAGTACATGCTATCGCCACTTGATTCACATTCTACAAACTTCCTTGTTATCACCTTTCTGTTGCTCTTCCCCTGCTGTTGCTCGGTCTTTTTCTTTCTTTCTCTTCACTTGATTTTCCTTTTACGAGCTTTCTTTTAACTGTATTTCTTCTTTTTCTTTCTCTGCTGTTCTAGGTTTTTTTTTTCATTTTCTTTTTCAAGAAGGCTCTTGAGGGACGGATTTTCGATTAATCTTAATAACCAGCAGTTTTATGTTGAACAATTTTTCTTACGTTACTTTGAGGTAGTGGCGATAATTCCTTCAAAATATATTCAATATAGTCTTTTCTGGAAATTGGCACACAAAATTGATCAGTGAGTTCTGCTCGAATTGTGCTTGCCGTGGCAATTCCAAGATCTTGTTCTACGTATAAAGTGGTGGGAGTTTGTGTTGATTGTTGCGGCTTCTATACATCTTCCAAATTTTCTGCACAAACTTCTCGTTCTGCAATAGGCACGATCTCGGTTACATCGGTTGTTAGACTAGTTAAAAACAAATGATCGGGATATTTCAGTTGCACGAAATGCATTTGATGCGATTTCAAGTGTAGCTACTTTCTTTAAATAGTAAGGACTCTTGATAAATGCTGACTGTACGACCGGGATTTTCCTTTAACCATTGGATAACGGTATAATTATAATACTTGTGGAGGGGACTAAAAAACCCTACGTCCAGTGGTTGGATACGGTGGATGCAATGTGCGGGCAAGCAGAGCAGCACAACTGAATATTTTTTAGCCAATTGTATGGCTGCATAGCTTTTGTGGCTTGAATGACCATCCAATATTAACAGAGCTTTTTGCTCTGAATTAGGTCTGACGTGATCAATAAAATGTTGCATCCATGTTACGAACAACTCTCTCGTTATGTAACCCGATTCGTTATGAAGTTTTAGAGTTCCTATAGGTGTCCCGTCGCATAGTACCGGATTAAACCTTTTTCGAGGATAAATGATTGACGGCGGTACATAAGTTCCTCCAGAGCTCATGCAGGCTATAATTGTTGAATGAACCCCCCCTTTCCGCGCTCGTAATAGCACCAACTTGTTTGTTTCCTTTTTTGGCGAACACTTTAGGAGGAACTTGAACGGTTGTCAGCGCGGATACGTTCATGTTTAAAATCACACAAGCGTGGATTTTATGAGCGTTGACGACTTCTTCAAGTTTTCCAAAGAATTTGTCTACATGTGGTCGATTAAATGCTTCAGCTCTTAGGAGGGACGTGGCTTCTAGTAAACACAATAATAATTGTGGACTACGTTTACGAAAACCACGTATCCATCATTCCCCAGCAATGTTACTTTCTTTATTGAAAGGATGTTTGCTGTTCAGTTTTTCCGCAATTTCATACGCAAGCTTTCGGACGTGTTTTGTTGTTAAGCCAAATAAACGAGATTCCAAGTTCAGAATATGTTTGGCTAACGCAGCTTTGACTTTTTTATTTAGTGCACATTGACGGGAACCGAGATGTATTTTAACATTAACAGCAATTTTATTTTTGTCGAGTCTTCGACGACGTAAGGTCGCCATCGGTACATTAAAGATCTTACTTGCTTTGAGCCAGCCCATTTCTTTATTGCGTAAGTTAAGGTTCAGGCCTTTGGAGCGGTGTAAAAAAAAACGTTTCCAAACTTTAACAAATTTATTTATCTTAATATTAGGGTGAGTAGCTTTAACAACGAAGTATGGAGTTCGAAGACTGACTGCCGGGTCTTGAGCTCCCGGGCTTTTTATAATAACCTGCCCCTCACACAGCTGTAGGAACTTGCAGATCTCATGTCTGCTTTTCTCTTAATTCTACACTTTACTACATTGTAACAATCTTATTTCTAGGTAATTACGGTATGTTAACTGCCTGTGACCTGCCACCTGCAGTATCATTGCCCTCTCGGATGCAAAGTTGCATATCCGTTCTCATGAACTGTTAATAACCTCTTTGGGTTATCCTTGAGTTACATTGTTGCAATGGACTTATACTTTATTTAACAATTTCTAATAATTCCTATTAGATTCAATATATTCAATATATATATATAGGTTGGGGATACATAACTCCTTCCACCGTAAAAGAAAAATTAAGGTTTTACTTAATTTTTAAGTACATACAATTCATTATTCAATTTCATCATTTAAAATTCATTGTTTCTAAGGGTACACTTATCGTTTTTTTATTTCTCTTTGTTTCCTTAAATCTAAAACTGTTTTCTTCATTCTAATATCTAAGATACATTTTGTATAATACATATATAATTAGAAAAATTATTAAAATGGTTAACACAATTGTCCAAACGCTTATACTATCATAATGTAACTTTGGCGTTTTGAGTTCACTTAAATGTTCTTTGTAACTTTCCACTAATTTCATGTCGTGGTTGAGGTCGTCTAAGTCTAGATGCTCTAGCTTCATGGGTTTTTGACTATTTTTTCGTTTTCTTGTTGTTCTATCTTGACCTGTAGTTCCGGTAGGTTTGCAAGTTTCTTTGTTGCTATGGTTGTTGTCGTCATCGATTGGCACAAGTAATCGTTTGGTGTTACTTCAGTACATTTCTCGTTTGTATAACCATATCTCAGTTCATTTAAGGATAGGATCTTGGTTTTGGGTATGATAACTTGGTATGTGCTAGTAACTTTCGTTGGAAAAGCAAATAAATGATAATAATTATAATTGTTACTTTCTACTATCGGGATCTCTATTAAAAATATTATTTCGTTATTCTTAATGTAGCCTTTGACTATAGCTATTTTTTCAAATATTAGAATGTTTGACTCTGTTACATCAAAAGGTAATTTACTGTTAGTTATAAATGATTTAATTCTTATTAATTCTTTTAATAAATCGGTTGGTTCAATGATACTAGAGTGTAGGCTATTTAATTTTGCAAATGTTAATTGGGTTTTGCATACTGCCTAATTTAATTGGTAGTATACCGGGGTTGTTTTTTTATCTCGTCTATTATTATTGGGTTGTCCGTTCTACCTGGGCGGAGGTTGACGGTAAGGGTGATGATTGTCCATCTGAAATTACAGGGTGTCTTAAGTTTTTCAAGTGAATGTAGTTTGTTATTTTGCTGTTGTCTACTACTGCTATATTTTTATGTGATATTCTCTTAATTGTAGATGGGCCTAAATTTCTGGGTGCTGTTTTATGTAGCTTGCTTTGAAAGTTTTTCTCATACACGGTTTGTCCTATTGCAAATTTATTTGCGTCGGTATTTTTATTTCGGGTTGTGGTGATACGTTCCTTATTGTTATCTAATTTATCTTTTACCTTGTCATAAGTTATTTTTAGTTTTTCTTTGTGGTCTTTCGCATATTGTTGGTATACTTCTTTGTTGTAGTGTATGTCATAGGGATTTCGTAAATCTGAATGTCCTAGAGTTAATTCTAAGGCGATTAGTGCGTATGACATTAAATTGGTTATATGTTCCTTTTTATAATTTATTCTTAATAATCGAATTTGTTCTAACAGGATTAAATGTAGTCGTTCAATTAGTCCGTTTGATTCAGGGTGGTTTTCCGTTATGAAATGAATTTTTATTTTGTGAAGTTCTAAAGTGTTTTGTATTGTCTCATTTTTAAATTCGCTACCATTATCTAGAGTTATTGATTCGGGTGTTCCATAAAATGTGAAATACTGTAAAAATCCTTGGGTCACGTCAATGCATTTTTGGATGTGATTGGTATTGCTTGGCCTATTTTTGTGAATGAGTCTACAATTGTAAGATAGTTTTGCGCTTCTACTACTAGAGTATCGGCATGTAGTTTTTGAAATGGTTTGTCGGGTGTTTTGGTTAACATTAAGGGTATCTTTGGGTGTTTCCTGTAGTATTTCGCTTTGTCACATAGTTCACATTGGTTAATGAAGTCTGTAGTTAATTCCTTCATGTCTTTAAAATAATATCGTTTTATCAGTTGCTTTATTGTTTCGTTAATTCCACGATGGTTGGTTTTTCTTTCGTGTTGATTCCTAATTACATCGTTTATTTCGTCAGGGTCGTCTAGTGTTATTAATTTTCTTGTACATCTGATGAGTTCAGGGCCAGAGATATTGGATAATTTAACGTATAATTCTGAAAATCTTTGGTATAAATGTTCGGTGTTGAAATAGAAATAAAATCGTTTTTTCTCGGGGGTGTATTTTTTTAGAATTTTAATTATTTGCTTTTCGTTGTCATCTTTGGTTATTTGAATTTGGTATATCTTTTTGTTATCTACTTTTGTATATTTTACGGGATTGGGGTTATTTAAAACTTCGGTAATTATAAATTGGTTGGGTTTCATATCGATTGCTTCGTTTAAAATTTTAATTGCGTTTTTAGGTTCTTCGTTTTGTGTCGAATGTATCGTGTTGATCTCGTCTGGATCTTCCCTTATTTCTGCTTCGTCTACGTTTCCTACAATGGATTCCGTTTCTAATGCATTGAGTTGGATTCTACTTAAAGCGTCTGCGTTGTTGTTATAAATTCCTTTTTTATATATAATTTCGTAATCATATTCTTCTAGTCTGATTCGCCATCGTTGTAATTTTGAATTCGGTTCTTTAAGTTTGCATAGCCATACCAATGGTCTATGATCGGTGTATATGTAAAATGTTCTTCCGTATAAGTAAGATCTAAAATATTTTGTTGCCCAAATTATGGCTAATAATTCTTTTTCTATGGTGCTATATTTCTGTTCGGTTTCATTTAGGGTTCTGGATGCGTAGCTGATGGGTTTATCGCTACCTACTTTTCCTTGGCTCAATACTGCGCCTAATGCTACGTTCGATGCGTCTGTCGTTAGTATAAATGGTTTTGAAAAGTCTAGGTACTCTAATACAGGGTGAAACGTTAATATATTTTTAATTTTGTCTACGGCTTTGATGAATTCCGGGGTGTGTTCAATTTTGCTTCCCTTTTTTAAATAATTTGTCAGGGGCTTGGTTATCTGAGCATAACCTTTAATGAGTTTGCGGTAGTAACCACTAAGTCCTAGAAACCCTTTAATTTCTTTGTTTGTCTTTGGTAGAGGGTAATTTAGAACTGCATTTGTTTTGTCGGGATTTGGCATTACTCCTTGGAATGTTATTATATGTCCTAAAAATGATACTTCCTTTTGTAAAAATTCACTATTATCCAATTGTACTTTGACATGTGCTTGTCTTAGTCTTTCAAATACTTTTCTCAATCTTTCTACGTGTTCTACCAATGATATGAAATAAACTATAATGTCGTCTAGGTACACAAGGCATTTTTCATTGTGTATTCCTCGTTATATATTGTCCATGACTCTCTGAAAAGTAGCGGGTGCGTTCTTTAATCCAAATGGCATTCGTTTGTATTCGTAATGTCCTCTAGGTGTGCTGAAGGCTGTTTTTGATATATCTTTTTCGTCCATCTCTACCTGATGGTATCCTGATGCAAGGTCTAATGTTGAAAAATATTGGCATTTGCCTAATTTGTCTAGAATTTCGCTTATATTTGGTAGTGGATATTTGTCATCTACCGTTTTTTCATTTAACTTTCTATGGTCTATTACCATTCTGCACTTTCTCTTTCCGGTTGCGTCTAACTTCTTAGGTACTATTAACACGGGGCTGCTCCATGGTGAGTTGGAGTGCTGGATTATGTCTTGTTCTAATAAGTCTGCTACTTGTCTGTCAGCTTCTTCTTGGCTTGCATGAGGTAGTCTATATGCTTTTGTAAAGATTGGCTTATTGTCTGTTAACTCGATATTATGTTTCACTGTGTTGGTGAATGTTAGAGGTATTCCTTCGCAGTGGAATATGTCGCGGTATTCAAAACATAAGTTTTTAATTGCTCTTTGCTCTTCTTGCTTGATGTCGGTATTGAAGCGGATGTTAGTTAACTTTTCTCTTAACATTTTGTCATGTTCTATTGGGTTGTAATCGTTTTCTAAATTTTCGTCTATTTCCATTTCGTTAAAATTTAATTCCTCTACGTTAATTGGGTCTGTCAATGATAATTCTACGGGATAGTCGTTTGAATTTAATATCGTTGTAGTGGCATAATTATTTTTTATTTGTACTAAGGCATTTGGGGTATCTACTCCTTGTTGAAATGTCATATGATTTATTATTCTTACTTTCTTGTTAGAATTTACTGGGATTTTTATTTTTCTTTCCGTTCGGGGTTCTATAGTGTATTTTTATTCGATTTGAGTGTTTTGAAATTTAATGGGAATCTTTCCGTATTTCGTCCTTAATCAGCGATTCTTTATGTCAATGTTGGCTCCTAATTTCCTTAGAAGGTCCATTTCGATTAGTCCGTAGTATTTGTCCTTGAATTCGAAAATACAAAATTTATGTTTCATTTTTACATTAAATGTTCTCGGTAAGGGTATATTAGCTATGAATTGATGTATTGTCGTTTAATGGGCTATTTTAATTTTAAATGGTCCTCCTTCTACATAATCTAAATAATGTTTCTTCACGGTTCTGGGGCTAATCAATGTTTTTGAGGATCCGGTATCGATTAATAGTTTAAATTCGGCGTGGGGTATTTCTATGTTTGGTAGTACTAGGTGATTTATGTTATTTAGGTTTATTAAGTTTGGTCGTTTATGAATTGGTCCATTTGAAAATTTGAGTACGAGTTTTCTTCGTCGTCTTCCTTGTAAGTTTCTGTAAGATTCTGCATGGTTTGATTCATCGTTCGTACTTGTCTGAATGTAATTATTCTGGTCAGTGTCAAATTTTTCTACTTCTTGATGAAATAGTTCTTCCGATGTAAAATTGCGTTTCTGATGAGGGTTTGGTCGGATGTGTGTTATCTTGGTATTTTGTCTAGTCTTACCAGATGAGGTATCCATTGGTGTTGGTTTATAATAGTTGTTAGGGTTGTTATTATTTATTGGTGTATTTCTACTGGGGTTCGCGCTGAATGCTGGTCTTTGTTGGTTTAGGTTTGGATTGAATCTTGGTTGGAATGCGAATTTCATAAAATTTGGGTTAAACGTTGGTTTTGAAAAATGTTTATATTGATTATTAAAATTCGTATTGTTGAAATTTGGGTTATTAATTCGCGGTTGATTTGTTTGTGCGTTGAAGGGTGTGAATTTTTGTTGAGAGATTGTTTGTCTCGTGGCTTGCATAGTTTTTATTGGTAAATAACTTTTATTTGCGTTGGGGTTGTATAGTCTGTTGCGGTAATACATTACATTTTCTTCTTCTATTACTAGGTTTATGGCTTCTTCTAGGTTTTGGGGACGTTAGAATCTGATCTTATCTGATAGTCGTTCTGGTAAAGCGTTTATATATATGTGTCCAGTGTCATTTCGTCATACATTTTTGTTTTTAAATGTCGAATGTTTTGATCGGATTCGTCAATTTTAATTTTGTTAAGATTAGACTTCTCACGTCTTGGCACTTCATTCCGAATTGAAATGGAGATTGGTTGTGTTCCATTCTGAGGTTTATTAGGTCTCGTACCAGGCATTTTATGTTACGTTGATCTTCGAAATATGCAATTAGTATTTGTTTAAATTCTTGCCAGCCTGTAGATCGTCCCTACTGGCAATTAAGGTTAGTGCCCTTCCGGTTAGTTTACTTATTATCAAGCGTATAAGCAATGAATTCTTTTAGTTATCTCTGGGTTTGTAGAAGGTTTTCAGGAACATTTCAGATGCTGCAATAAAATTTGATAGATGCGCTTACGTGCCATCAAAGATTTGGATGGTCTCCATATAAAGTTTCAAGTCAGCACTACTCATTTTGGTTAAGGGTTGCTTTCGCTTTTGGGTAACTTGAAAAAAAATTATTTTTTTTCAATTGAGGTTTATTTCGCAATTTGTATTGTTATTTTTGCTTTGAATTTATTAATTTTCCGTTTATATTGGGTAATTTCAAATTTTGTAAAAATTGAAGGCTATTTTGCTATTTTCATCGTTAGTTTGGGTTTGGACTTATTAATTTTCAGTTTAGACTGCGTCGGGTTATTTTTAGAATCGTAGTTGCTGTTATTTGTACTTAGTTACACGGAGGAGTAATGAATTTGTGAGATTTATAATCGATAATGTTGGTTTAATTACTGTAGCCTTGAATTTGCTTGTTCTTATCTCGCGGCGTTAATTTGTCGTAAGTTCTGCTTAAGATTTGTTTCTTGAAAGAATCTGGAATGGATAGATAGTTTCTCGCGGTATTTACTTCGCTTTGCGTTAGTTAAAGCTTGTGTTCGTTCAGTTCTGTTAATTTGTAATTATATTTTTTCCGTGGGTTTTAATTGAATTGCATAAACGTATAGTTCGTCTGTCTCGACTCTTTAAATTCTAAATATAACTTGCAGGTTAATTACTTGTTACAGTTTATCTTCGTAATTTAATCACTAGAAGATGTATTCTTGGTTATTTAATTGCATACGTGCTGTATAATATGCGATTATACTTGTTAAGTAATTAATACTTACTCACAGGTGTTAATTTCAGTTTGTGGGAATTAAATAATTCACTTCTTTACTAGTTAATTACTTTGCATAAATGTTGCGTCTGATTATTTTTAGATATTTCCGTATTCAATTATGGATGCACGTCTTGTAATTGTATCTCCCGTAATGTAGGTTTTAAGTTTCTATGATGAGCGTTTTAATTATAGCTTTTATGATAAACGTTTAGCTTTAGTCAGTATTTGTACTGGAATAATTACCTTTTTGTAATGCAATTTATTTGTAAATGATGAGTAGTTTTAATGTCGGTTGTAATTTTATGCGCTTTATTCGCGATGGATTAATTACTTATAGATCTTAATGCAAAATGCGTTGCTTTAGTTCTGAAAGTTATTGTTTAAATAGCAGTTTCTCTGATGTTTTATGTCTGGAATAAATGATGTTTTCATTTGCGGGCTTTATCTTAGGTGAGGATTGCGTTAATTTGCACGCGGTTTTAAATTACAGTGGTTTAAGTTACTGATATATTTGCAGAGTGTTTTGCTGTAATTTATAAAGTATGATAGAGGTGAATGTTTTAAATAACCTTTTCTGTAATTGCTTGTTCGAATAATTACATTTAGCTTTATATGATGGAGTTAATTTGCGTTCTGTCTTTTTAGTTTACTGAATTAACCGTTGCGTTTTGTATTGCGCTAGTTAATTTGTATTTCAGCTACGTTTGGTATTAATGGATGTGCGTCAGTTTTTTGGTTTATTTTTCAGTTTGTTTTAACACTTGTAATAAAAACCTCTTTTAAAAATCAAGTCTCTTTTGCTTTTAAAGGAAATCTCTTTAAGTCTCATAAAATAAACTTTTCTCAAGATAAATTCTCGTTTAAAAATATTTTCTCTTTGTAAGCTATTTTCAGAAAATATTGGCATAAAATAAAAATTCTGTACGTAAATAATAATAATCAAATAATAAAATAATAAAACTAGCATATATCAATTATAGTTTGTGAGATCAATTGGTTTTTATGGAAATGAACTTACATTAATTTCTTCATCTGTTTCTTTTGTGGGCTCGATCGTTGCTGTATCTTGTCCACGTTGGTTTGTTGTGCTGGATTCGGTCGATTCTTGTACTTCCTCCAACCTGGTTTGAGTTCTGTCAAAATTGCGAATTGAAATTCTTGGTCACCAATCTTCCGATTTTTGGATTCTCATTGCCCTTTTGACATCCGTTACGACTGCGACAGTTAAGGTTCGGGCCTTTGTAGCGGTGTTTTAAAAAACGTTTTCAAACTTTAACAAATTTATTTATCTTAATATTAGGGTGAGTAGCTTGAACAACGAATTATGGAGTTCGAAGACTGACTGCCGGGTCTTGAGCTCCCGGGCTTTTTATAATAACCTGCCTCTTACACGGCTGTGGGAACTTGCAGATCTCATGTCTGCTTTTCTCTTAATTCTACACTTTATTACATTGTAACAATCTTATTTCTAGGTAATTGCGGTATGTTAATCGTCTGTGACCTGCCACCTGCAGTATCATTGCCCTCTCGGATACAAAGTTGCATATCCGTTCTCATAAACTGTTAATAACCTCTCCGGGTTATCCTTGTATTACATTGTTGCAATGAACTTATACTTTATTTAACAATTTCTAATAATTTCTATTAGATTCAATATATTCAATATATATAGGTTGGGGGATACATAACTCGTATTGCTTCTAAAGTTCTCACCATATCTGCTTCACTCCAACTTCCCGTATTCGTTTTTCTCTTATATGAGTAAACCATCTGTAACAAAGTAGGTAATTACCATTTTATTATACAGAATAAAAAGGACGGGCAAAATGACATAGTCATTCAATTTACCCGTCACTGTAATATGCTTACTTATAAATCAAATGATATGTATACAATTATTCCCTAACCGATTGCTATTAATAAAAGTCTTTTATATAGAAAGATATCTCGACGAATTTTGACAAAATGTAAATCCTTTAATAGTTTTTTGGCATTTTAAGTATATCAACTTTACACTACCAATTAATTCCCTTTTTTCGTTTAAGTGAACGAAATTGTTATTAAAAAAGGAAATAGTAAGGTACCTAAAATAGATCTTAAATAGGAAATTAAGAACTACCCTGGACTATCGGACATTGGTTACCCATAGTCCTCATTTAGGGCCGGAGGAGTAACGATAATAGAAATAGCATGAGACAGAAAGCAATAAATAGAGGTAGCATTGACTACTAATTAGATCGTTACGCGCATTGCAAATTGTAAGACGTATTAATGTTTCTCCTGTGAATAAAATTTGTTTCAATCTTTTGTTAAATTTTTTAAAAAGGCGTTTTTGAGAGAAGCCCACATAATTTGAATCAACAAGTACACAAATTTCTGTAGCAGACTAATATAACCGTTGGTTATTATAATCGAGAAACATTTATTTGCTTTAGTAACAGTGAGAAAACTCGAAATTATGTATCACGATTTAAATTTGCCGCCTAGTTTGAAACCTAAGATAGCGGATCGGTCTGCTTAACATAAAAGCAAGTCATCCTATGTGTGGGGGTGGTTCATGTATAAGAAGAGCTAACCTCCTATAATTATTCCAATAGAATAATCGTAAAATAGTTTCAAGCGCTTCACTATTACATTTGTAAATTTAAACTTGCCTGTTTACTCTAAAACGATGCTGAGGTTTATAAATTTTTCAATCCTATGAAATACTTTGAAGGACATTTATTAAAATGGCTGCTACGTTGATAATGATTTAGATATTGTTAAGTTTTAAGCATACGTAAATAACACGATAAGGTAAATTTATATCTACATAATTACAGAAAAAGTATTTAAAATTAAGTCAAATGATTCCTTTGTATTCAACGCTTTTAACAATCTCCTGTGAACAACACGATCGATACCTAATATTAAAGTAAACAGCGTCTAGTAGAATTTATCCTTTAGTAGGAGATGATGGTCTCGTATTAAGAAGAAATGCCTTTATAAACATTGAACCAACTCGCCTCCAAAAGTGGAATATTATTGGAATACGCTATTTGTTTAGACAGGAATTTGTGTTTATTGTACTTTACCAATAATTGACCTATTAAGAAGTGTGTGTTCTCACCCCAAAACAAAATTGTTTATTGAAATGTTATTTGCACAGCAAAAAGTAACTTACCGATATATAATACGGTCGCATGCTAAGGAAAATTCGTTATAATACAATTTATTTAACTATTGTTCCCTTTATAAAGGTTTCGTTAAAGTTCGTATGTGCTCACATACTAGCGAACGGTTATTCGCAAAGTTTTTATGTGCACATTCTGCATGTTGTAAGAGCAAGTTAAGAATTAATATGTGTTTTCGTTTTGACGAACATACATTTGTATACAATTTTAGTGATGATGCAATATCATAAAGGTCTTTCGCATTTACCTATTCAGTTGCATACTAACGAACGTGAATATATATACAATTTGTGTGATTATACGGATACTAAGGAAAGCACTTTAGCATACACAGTTGCATATCAACTATTTATGTAACTATGCTGCATCACTGAAAAGTTATTACAAAGACACATGATGCGGCATACTAACAAACGTACATTTACATGCAATTTGTGTGATTATACCGCATCAGATAAAAGTACTTTAAAAAGTCATATACAGTTGTATATTAACGTCCATTTCCATACTATTTATGTGATTATGCTGCACTACAGAAAGGTAATTTAAAAGTACACACTGTCGCATAGTAACGAACGTTCATTTGCATGCAATTTGTATAATTATGCCGCATCAAGGAAAAGTCATTTATTAACACACATGAAGCCGCACACTAACGAACATCCGTTCGCTTGCAGTTTATGTAACTATACCGCATTATATAAAGGCAGTTTAAAATTGCATTTGAAGTCGCACACTAACGAACGTCCATTCGCCTGCAATTTATGTAATTATGCTGCCCTACAGAAATGTAGTTTAAAAGTACATACGATGTCACATACGAACGATCGTCCATTTACATGCAATTTGTGTAATTATGCCTCATCAGAAAAAGGCAGTTTAAAAATACACACGAGGTCGCATACTAACGAACGTCCATTCGCATGCAATTTATGTAGTTATACCGCATCAAGGAAAGATAATTTACAAACACATATGAAGTCGCACACTAACGAACGTCCATTCGCATGCAATTTATGTAA
Organism: Platerodrilus igneus; assembly: GCA_036346225.1. Taxonomy (NCBI): domain Eukaryota; kingdom Metazoa; phylum Arthropoda; class Insecta; order Coleoptera; family Lycidae; genus Platerodrilus; species Platerodrilus igneus. The sequence continues at coordinate 328,412 of JARFIW010001588.1, forward strand.
TTATGCCGCATCAAGGAAAACTCATTTATTAACACACATGAAGTCGCACACTAACGAACATCCATTCGCTTGCAGTTTATGTAACTATACCGCATTACATGAAAGTAGTTTAAAAGTACATTTGAAGTCGCACACTAACGAGCGTCCATTCGCTTGCAATTTATGTAATTATGCTGGATCAAAGAAAAGTCTTTTATTAACACATATGAAGTTGCACACTAATGAACGTCCATTCGGATGCAATTTGTGTAATTATGCTGCACTACAGAAAAGCAGTTTAAAAGTACATATGATGTCGCATACTAACGAACGTCCATTTGCTTGCAACTTGTGTAATTACGCCTCAACAGATAAAGGCAGGTTAAAAATACACATGAGGTCGCACACTAACGAACGTCCATTTGCATGCAATTTGTGTAATTATGCCGCATCAAGGAAAAGTCATTTATTAACACATGTGAAGTGGCACATTAACGAACGTCCATTTGCATGCAATTTATGTAATTATGCCGCATCAAGGAAAGATAGTTTACAAAGACATATGAAGTCGCACACTAACGAACGTCCATTCGCATGCAATTTGTGTAATTATGCTGCATCAAGGAAAAGTCATTTATTAACACACATGAAGTCGCACACTAACGAACGTCCATTCGCTTGCAGTTTATGTAACTATACCGCATTACATAAAAGCAGTTTAAAATTACATTTGAAGTCGCACACTAACGAACGTCCATTCGCATGTAATAATTGTGATTATTGCGCAACAAGCAAAAGTCATTTACAGAAACATGTGCTGTCCCATATTGATGAACGGCCATTTGTTCGTAATATGTGATTTTTACGTATCAAAAAATAATCTACAAAGTATATGTGTTATCCGTCACTAACGATGACGTTGTGCATGCTTTCTACGTAATTAGATTGTATCAAAAGATAATTAGGAAAAAACATACGAACGCATACTAACGAATGTGCATTTACATTCAGTGCATTTGCATACAAAGGAATGCCTATTTGCAAAAAGGCATTCTTATAATCACGTCAATTTGTGTTGACCTTCAATAACTTATTAGAAAAGACACTCATTACGGGATTTCGTTTAACTGTTGGTTGTTTATTAGTTAAATTGGGAAGATGATTCAAAGTTAGTATGTGTACATATGAACAACCGCTATAAGTATTTAAATTAACTTTTATCGTTACTTTACATCACTGGAAAGCTGAAATTTTTTAAATTAAAGTTCGTGGATAGATATGAATTAATGGTTTTTGAAAAATGCAATGTAGTTACCCCATCATACTTAACCTGTGTACAACGGCAGCTAGACAAAAATGTTATATCAACAACATATACAGGGTGTCCACGTCCTCCGTGAAAGTTCCATAACTTTTATGTTATTCAAGATATCAACTTCCGGTTTTTTTAAACGATAGCCACGGTTAAGCTGCACAATTTAAAAATATTTACACTTACATACAGGGTGTGCCAATATGGTGTCCAACCCAAAGTTATGTTTTTTTAAATGAAATACCCTAGATTTGATACCATATTCTAAAAGCTCTTCTGATGCTCATCAAAATTATATAGAGGTACTATAGGTCTATAATGTCGTGAAAGAATCAACTCTCCAAGTTCAATAAGAAAACTTTTGCAATTTTTCAAAGTTGATATGATTTTGACATAAAATGACTCATAAAAGGCAAACCGTCCATTATAGACCTATAGTACCTCTGTATAATTTTGATAAGCATCAAAAGAGCTTTTAGAATATGGTATCAAATCTAGGGTGTTTTATTTAAAAAAACATAACTTTGGGTTGGAAACCATATTGGCACACCCTGTATATAGGTGAAAATATTTTTATATTGTGCGGCCTAGCCGTTGCTCTCGTTTAAAAAAACCGGAAGTTGATATCTTGAATAACATAAAAGTTATGGAACTTTCACGGAGGACGTGGACACCCTGTAAATATATATATTGCTATGCTACTGGCGGAATTATCGTGCCCCTACTTTGGGTGACATATTTATTTGCTATGGTATTCGCGGATTATCTTGCCTCGACGTTGGGCCGCTGTATTTATTTGCTATGGTATTAGCGGATTATCAAGCCTCTACGTTGAGCTGCATTATTTATTTGCTATGAATTCTAAATTATTGGACCACCATTTTAATATTTCCGATTAAGTGTATTTATCTTCTCCTCCAGCTGTTTTCTTTGCTATCAACTGGACTTTATCTTTAAACAACTCTATCTAGCAATGGCAAAATTCGATACGTTACCGCCTTGCGGGTTATCACTTTCCTATTCAACTTGTGGCTCCGCCTTTCTATTTAAATCTTATGACCTCGGCTAGCATTTATTTGCAATTATAAAATTCAGTAAATTTAGATTTTATATAATGAACCCAATATGTTATGTACAGCTTTTGAAATTATTTGTAATACATTTCTTATAAATTTCATTTATTAACAACCATCTAGTATGTACTCAAAAACCCAAAGTCACCAAAGAAAATTTATTATCTTTACCAACAAAGTGTAGAATATTCTAAACCTGTTTTCTTATTACTCATTCAATGCGTATGCAACCTCATTTGTTGACTTCTTCACAAGCATATCATATTTAGCAAATTCAATATTAAAAATAAAATAAAAATTTATATAGAAAAACAAATGTCTTATAACTAAAAATCTGACCTGGTTTTATCTTTTTCACATCGACGCTTCCAAATGATCTTCCCCAATTCTGGATTCCATTCAAATTATTACACTATGGATCATCACCATTAAATTATATCCCCAATTTATTTCAATTCTTCAAACTTATCATTCTTGCCCCAGACTTAAAATTGTAGTTTGTTTCATCCCTGTACTTCAAGATTGTATTATTCTTCTTTTCTCCTTGACATTTAAATTGCATTACTGTATTTCTTTCTTAACATCAGAATCCTAGTCTATTTCCCTCAGACCTCGAAACCCTATTATTTTCAACGAACTTCGTTCGTTTATAAAATCGATTTGTCGTCCGTCTGTCCGTCCGAGGCCTTTCTAATGGTCGGACATCAATGTGTGATACATCAATCGATTCAGCTCGGTGTCCTGAGCTTAAGTTTTGATGTCAGTTGAAATCGGGCCACGGGGACGCCGTGCCCCCGCGATATTCCGTCGGGAAAATTAAAATTTCAAATAGGCCCAAAATTAATGTGCAATACATATTTGGACTCCCCTAACATAGCTGAGTCGAAATATGGTACCCCCCACAAAATCTGACCACGGATACCCGACCCCCCCCCGGGGAATTAATTTTTATTTTATCTGAATACTTATAATTATTACAACATAATAATTTTAATTTCTTTAAATTGTTTTAAAGTAAGTTTACATTTGGAAGTTCGTTGCGACAATGCCTTGCATTTTCAACTTGTTATGTCTTAGTTTACAATAAATTCATTAAAAACGTACTTACGTTTAAACGGTAATTGTAATCTTCATATTTGCACTCATTTTATTTTTCACTTTTATACTTATTACGTAATACTTTGTTTACTGGCAGTGCACTTCGGCCTTCATTGAGTTCGAAACTGACTTTCTTATCAAGGTGCTTGCTAATATAATCTCGAATTCCCACTTCATCCGTGGGTTTGGTCTAGAACTCGTCGCTTGTCTCTGACCAATCAAATAATTTTATTTACAGCAGTTTCTGATGCAATGCTCCACGCTTTCCCATAATCACAACCTGGCCGCAGCTGTCTTTCATTATCAACATGCTGTATTTTGATAGATTACTTGCTTTTCTATAAACAACTGATGCAGCCCGACTTTAAATTTTCATGTTTACATGTGATCACGCAATTTTTAATCATTTCTCTTATCAAATTGGTTAAATCTTTGTACGCATTTATATTAAATGCCTGAAACTCTATCTCTATATCCGTATTAATTTAATCGTCTGAAACTCTTCTTCTAAATGCGTGTCTAATTACACTTTATCATTCATTTCCCAATATACGCGTGCTTCCACTGAAAAATGTCCTTATTTGTTTTACCTAAATTAACTAAACTTTATCTACAGGGTATTTAATGTTTACTATTTACTTAATACATGTATTTCTCATTCCTACGCCAACCATGCGTCTTCCTATGTTTACCTGCGTCGCCCAAAAACTATCTCTACTTTATATATAGGGTGTTGACTACTTACTATCTACAAACTATGTCTATTTCTTAATTATTTCCTTAAATAAGTGTGGTTTTCTGCTGCCTATTCTAATTACTCCTTTCCGAATGACCTTTACTATAACGTGCACCCTTAAGCAACCCCTTATCACAGCAATATATATATATATATATAAAAAGTAATGTTGATGGAAAATCGTTATGGGATAAAGGCGTCCGAATAAAATAAATTATTGAATAATCATTTATTGAACATCAACGTTTCGGATAATATGAATCCTTAATCATGAGCTAAAAATTGCAATTAACAAAAACAGGAAAATAACATTATATACGGTACTTACATTCAATGTGATTAATAACACTAATTCATAACAAACATTGACTAGAATATTAAAGTGTTAGTTTGACAGATAAAACATCAAGTAGTGTTTTAAATAAGGATAGACAAATGATTGATTTGAAAAGTCACAAAATTAAAATATAACTAACCAATAAGAAGAGTGCAATGTATCGATCTACTAAAAATTAATCTGTTGCATATGTTTCATGTTGTAGTTAAAATATCTAAAAAGCAAAGGCAAACAACTCTAAAAATTCAAAACTATTAGGAATATTGATAACTATTGTATGGTGTGAAAAGGATTGAAAGGGTGTGTAGAACAAGAAAAGAAAAAAAAATTATATAAAAATAGAAAAATAATAAATAAATAAATAAACTGTTAGGAATTATTATTATTTATAGAAAATAAAAGAGAATAAACTGCACTTAGATGCTGAGTGTCTGATTTTCCATTAAGGCCATTAGTTTGTTGTTGGATATGTAACGCTTCAAGAAATAAACGATTTTTGTATTTAGGTTCCATTTCTAGGATTATATATATATATAGCTTAGTCATAAAATGCGTGTTAGAAAATTTGTTATATAATATAATAAAAGAGTAGTCTTAGTTCAATGTTTAATTTACTTGGATGATAACTAAAGCTATGTAGTAGCTACAGTTTTCCAACAAATTATGGGCCCAGGTATCACAAATAAAAGGTATAAATTTTGAGGTTAAGAGAAAATAATAAAAAAGAAATTCGAAAATAAAAGAATGGCTAGCAGTAGCAATCAAGTTAATTTACCTCAGTTTAGTTCTGGAAATTTCAATAATTGGAAATTTCGTGTATTGGCATTATTAGATGAAAGACAAACAAAGGTTGCATTAGAACATGATAAAAAGTGAACACCAGGGCGATGAACTGCAAGAATTTACACGAAAGGACATCAAAGCAAAGTCCATAATAATACAGTGCATAACTGATAAGCATCTAGATTTAGTAAAAGATGCATTAACAGCAAGACAGATGATGAAAGCTCTAGCAGATGTATTTGAAAGAAACAGTGTTTTTACAAAGCTTACGTTAAAGAAGAGGTTGTTTTTATTAAAACTAAAAAGGATGTTAAGTTAGAAGATCATTTTCTATATCTTGATAATTTAAAACGGGAACTAGAAAATGCAGGTTCGAAAATGGAAGAAACTGACAAAGTGTGTCATTTGCTACTAACCTTAAATGAAGAGTATGATACGGTCATCACAGCAATAGAAACATTAAATAGTGAAATTACAATGGAATTTGTAAAAAGTCGATTGCTAGATGAAGAATTGAAAATGAAAAATAAAAGTAAAAGTTCTGATAAAACGGCAAATTCAGAAGATGTATCATTTAAAGCTGGTCCCTTTATATTGTAACGCGCTACTACTACCGCGTTTCTTTAATTTAAAACAAGTAATAATAATGGTCTTTATTACTCACTGTTCACAAGTCTAATTAACAATATATGCCTTATTTATAGATGTTTTCAGTCCACTTAACAATGAAGCACTATTACACTAATGAATTTACAAGCACTAATATCTTCTTAAACTAACTTCTTTACCCTAGGTCCAATAACCACACTAACACAACTATTTGTTTATACACTTCTATTTATTTATGTATACTACAAGCTGCATGTACATTAGACACAGCATATAACATTTATGTATACACTACATTTATGTATATATTCTAAAAACTCAACTACGTTTACTTTACAACGATATAATTTATATTAGACATTCAAGAATAGACTGACTCTTACATTCATAAGCGGCCTTATATATACCCTGCATTAAGATATGACTCATTATCTAGAACTTTGTAGAAGGATTCTCGAATGCTGAAGAATACGCTGTGCCCCGGGCGTTTGTATGTTTGACGGGTTGCCTAATAGTGGATCGCAACAATATGCTACACGTGCGGTAAAGCTGGTGATAAAAGTAGTGAGTGTAGACAGAATCAACAAAGAGGTGGTCGATTTTAAAGGGGATCGTATAGATTCAGATCACAGCGAACAGGTGGACATTTCATTTACAGAGGACGTGGAACGGGTCAATACGAAAGTGTAAACGAAGTGGACATTTCATTCATTGCACTACAAAGCAATACGAGTATTTTGAGTAATAAAAACTTGTTCATGTTAGATTCAGGTGCAACTCAAAACTTAATATCATACAACATGGAACATTTATGTAAAAATGTGCAAAATCTAGGCAAAGAAATAAAAATACATGTTGCGAATGGTGAATACATGGTAGCTACAAAGAAGGGTACAATATCAGGTACATGTCAAGGTAGAAATTTAAGTATAAACGGGTTGATAGTCAAAGGAATAAAACACAACCTAATTTCTGTAACGGAACTTGTAAATAAAGGAAACAAAGTAGTATTTGAAAAAGAGACCGTCAAAATAGAAGGAAATAATTATACTCTTGAATGCAAACTGAAAGATAAGCTATTTATCTTAGAAATAAATATAGAAAACTCTGAACAATGTTATGTAACAGAAAATCTTTGGCATCGTAGATTAGGTCATCTAAATCATAAAGGGCTCAAACTGTTGAACTTACCTAAAGGAAAAGATATTTGTTCTAAGTGTATAGAAGGAAAATCAACAAGAAAACCGTTTTACTCTAAACCAAAAAGATTAAAGCACATCGGAGAATTAATACATTCAGATCTTGAGGGACCAATAAAACCAGAAACCTCAGAAGGGCATAGATATTATCAGGTTTTAATGGATGATTATTCTCATTTTGTGGTGGTAAAATTATTAAAGAACAAGTCTGAGGCAACAGAAAATGTAAAAGATTTTATAAAATTAATAAACACACAACATGGACTAAAAACAAAAAGGATCCGCTGTGATAATGGAGGGGAATTTTCTTCAAGTGAATTTAGTATTTTAATACAATATACCATACCCTATACTCCACAACAAAATGGAGTAAGTGAAAGAATGAATAGAACTTTAATGGACACAACAAGGACAAAATTTGCTGAAGCTGGATTACCCAAACATTTATGGGGAGAAGCTATAAGATTTTCAGCTTATGAGCTAAATAGATCACCTACAATTGCGAATAGAGGGATACCACCTGCCAAAATATGGTACGGAAATAATGATTTATCTAAATTAAGAATATTTGGAAGTCGTGCATGGGCAGTAGTACTTCCAAGATGCTCAAAGTTGGATATTCGAGCTAAGCCAATGACATTGGTTGGATATTGTGGTGGAGGATACAGATTGTGGGATCAAAATGAAAATAAAATTGTAACTTCAAGAGACGTATCATTTAATGAAACTGATATACATTTCAATGAGCAGAAAATACAAACAATTGATTACAAGTAACAAGATGATAAAGTCCACAAAGAGATAAATGAAGAAATCATTAAACATGAAAATGAAATTCAAAGCGAAAACGAACAAGAAGAAAATACGCATAATGAAAATAATGAAAAATATAAAGAACCAACAAGAACTGGAAGGGTAATAAAAAAACTAAAACATTTTGATGAATATGAGATATACACTGTATACTGTTTAATGACAAATCAGGAAGAACCACAAGATTATGACAATGCGGTATTATCCAAAGAATGAAGAAATGCGATTAACAAAGAATTGGCATCACACAAAGAGCAAAATACTTGGAGCGAAGAGAACCTACCCAAAGGGCAAAATGAAATAGAAACAAAATGGGTCTTCAGAACCAAAGAAGATGGTACAAAGGAAGCTAGAATTGTAGCAAGAGGATTTCAAATTTAGGAGGAGAATACATTTAACTCTATACGCACCAGTTGCTAGAATGTCTACAATAAGAATTATGTTGTCTTTTGCATTACAAAACAATTTCAAGATCAAACAATTAGATATGCCATCAGCATTTTTGAATGGTAAATTGAATACTGATGTTTATATACAAAGACCTGAAGGAGTGCGAACTAGATCACCGATATTGAAACTTATTCGTGCATTATACGGATTAAAAGAATCTCCAAAACTATGGAACAACAGATTCAATGATTTTATCATTAAATATAAAATGAAAAGGTCATGTTGTTTGTACTATAATAGTAATAATTGTTGGTTGATACTTTATGTTGACGATATATTAATATATGGCAAGGACGACGAGATAGAAAGAGTAATATACGCACTCAAGCTAGAATTTAAAGCTAAAGAGATTGGAGAAGTAAAGAATTTTTTAGGTATGAAAATCGAAAGAACTGAAACAAAAATCTACATAAACCAGACTAAAATGATACAAAAAATTTAATATGCAAGACTGCAAAAGCGTAGAAACTCCAATGGAAAATAATTTTCAAATCGATACTGAACAAGAGGTAATTGAAGTACCATACAGAAACCTTATTGGATATTTACTTTATTTATCAACTACATCAAGACCACACATAACTTATTCTGTATCATACCTAAGTCGCACACTTGACAAACATACTGAACAAACTTGGAATGCAGCGAAACGAGTTCTACGATATTTACAAGGAACAAAGAACATGAAAATTACATTTACAAACGGAGGAAATGATTATGTTGAAGGATATACTGATGCAAATTGGGGAACGGACAGATCAGATAGGAAAAGTGTAAGTGGTGGAATAATTTTTTATAATAATAATCCAATGAACTGGTTTTCAAAAAAGCAAAACTGTGTTGCACTGTCTAGTGATGAGTCGGAATATTTAGCAGCAGCTACAACAGCTCAAGATTTAATAAACATCAAATGCGTGGTTAGTGAATTTAACGGGAGTGAAAAAGCCTTTTTATATTGCGATAATCAGAGTGCTATTTCTATGAGTAGTAGTGTTAACAATTCAAAAAGACTTAAACATATAGACATTAAGAATCACTTCATAGCAGATCTCGTTCACAAAAAGGTTTTTGAAATATCTTATGTACAATCACATAATAATGTAGCTGACATTTTTACCAAACCATTATGTAAAGTAATATTTAGTCAATTAAGAAACAAGCTAAACTTAGAAATGTGTACGATTTAACATTTATATACTGATTAATGTAAAGTCGAGGAGGAGTGTTGAGAAAAAAAAATGTGTGTGTGTATAGGAGACACTATATACATATATATATATATATATATATATATATATATATATATATATATATATATAGCTTAGTCGTAAAATGCGTGTTAGAAAATTTGTTATATAATATAATAAAAGAGTAGTATTAGTTCAATGTTTAATTTACTTGGATGATAACTAAAGCTATGTAGTAGCTACAGTTTTCCAACACAGTTGACATGATACATGGAATATACCCAATATATATTGTATGTATATCAACGAAAATTTATTGCATGTACACTGTATATACATAATATATACATCAAATATATTGTATATACAATGTACGTATAAAGAATGTGCAATGAATATAGTCAGTTATGTTGAAAGTACATACACTGAATATGCAGTGTATCTCAATTCTATTTATGATGTATATGCCAATGAAGTACATTCACACATTATATGAATATCACATGTATATCATATGTTGAATACTCCTTCCGTTTCTGGGGTGAAACCGTGCAATATACACTCTAATTACAAACCATAACAATGTGAATCCAATTTTTTAAAAATGGTTAATTCTGAATCCTTTATCAAATTTACCATAAATGTTGACCATAGATTTGTGTTGTGTAAGACTACTTGTAGCAGATTTTCTCAGATAAATGGATTCTTAAAAAAAATCAGCTTACATAAATGGTTAAAATATTCATTTTGCAGAATGTGGGCAAAGAGATAATCTGCATTACCATCAGCGGCTACTTGTACAGGTTTGTAGAAACCCGTGATACTAAACTGTGGGAAAAATATCAAGGTACTCATATCGTGTAATATATAAGCACCTGGTATGTTGTTGCAGGTCAAAATAAGGCGAAAAAATACTATGTTTGGAAAGTCAATATGTTCAAAACAAGGTATGCTCGTCGCAATAATCATTACCATGACAAACGAGCTTTATTTTGAACACTTTGGCTTTATTTCTGAATTAATACTGCCTGTAAAAGGAATAAAATTTTAATTGTTTGGCATTGGGCATACCTAGTAAGTTTAATAAATAAAATTAAATAAAATCAGGTTTTAGCCATTTTTTTCTTTAATTCTTTTATCTAATAATCATTACAGAAAAAAGGTAATATTATAAAATGTAAAATTCAATCTGCTTCATTCTTGTTCAATACCAGGGACATTCCCATCAATATTGTTCTGTCTAAAGCAAAACTACAATAAATATTACTTGAAAAATAAAATTAATACCGTTTCTTATTGGTTAGATATATATATACGATCCTTACATCGCAATAACCATTTTTTAATGCAGATTATAATGTCGGATACTGTGCAGATTCTTGATACCTTGTTTCACGAACAGCATCTATAAAAAATTAACTAAATTTAGGTATAGCCATTGAAGAAGTAATACTACAAAAATAAAATGTGTGTGATTCATGATGTACGTTTAGTAACATTTGGTCAAACCTACAGCTTGCTATATAACTTAAGGGCGCGATCGGATGTATGGTTGGCTGCCTAATATCCATAAAAAACAGGTTATTCTGTTTGGTAAATAACTTTTGTAGGATTGAAAATATGCAAAATGTAACTTCACCATTAGACTCACAAAACTTTGTACTTTCTAACGAAGGTTTGCTTTTTTTCTTCTAAAGTGTAGTAATAAGCAGGAAATAGCTGTTAAAGGTAATGTTAAAATTCACTTACTTTATTTTAGTTACTACATCTAACAGAATCAATTTGTATACAAAAAAAAGCATTCGTTGGATAGCAGAATACATATATAATCGTTCTGTTAAGAAAAATTTCAAAAATATTGACATGATAGTCGGAGTGTACTGAATGGATTTTATTGAATTATTACATTAATTGTACGCCATTTTAATAGAAATTGTTCACGACTTCCTCTGAAGATGGCACTGTTAATGATGTGTAGAATAAGGTTTAAAACCAGAATATTTCAAATTGAATTATTTTGGACTTTGTTTTTGTCGCATTGAAATAAAGTAAACTAATAATGTATGGTGAATTACCATTTGATAAGTGTAATATAATAATGATTGGATTAATTGCGAATATTTATGAAGCCAAAAATGATATAACCTCAACATCCATGGTTGTTTATAATAGTTTATAAACTTCCATGTTTATGTTTACAAGCGATAAGTAAATTATTACAGCAGTGTTACTTTGGGAAACTTATACTATGTGATAATAGTTTTTAAAAAAAGGGTAGTGTGCCGTATCCCAAAACGTAACTAGAAATTCTACAATATTCAATGTAAGCAAAATATTGCTTCAGTTAGCAAAAGTGAAGTTTATTAAAATATCTTAGTGGAACCATCACACGGAATTAGGATACATATTGTTACAAATTAGGCTACACCTATGGTACTCAGCAAAATAACTTACAAATTTGAACGATCTGGGGGGAGGACGTTCTCAAAAAACAATAATTATTCCTACATCATTTTACACTTCACTTTGGGGAAGTTCGTTGTCTTGTGTATCTTCACCAGGGGTTCGATTTGAAAAGTGTCAAAATCAGCTTTAAATACATAGGCAACTTAATAGTGTTCCCATTCTTTACCCCCACGTAGCAGACTTCCGTCATTTTTTGGCCATACAAGGTTCACATGTAACGTCAAATAGATATGATAATGACGTCATTTTCTCAAATTGTGCAGCCGACACAAAATTAGTATAATAAACAATAAGCTTCAAACTCCCACTATTGAAATATATATTAAGCTAAATTAAAAATAAAAGCGTAAAAGTTTGTTTAGGATTAAACGAATTACAAAACTAGACCTATCTTTAGGTGATTAGAAATAAACCGTAAAAGAATTCCTTTTTGGTTTATTCTGTCAAAAAATAGCTATTTTGTTACATTAAATTGCTTCGTCAAAAACGAGTAAACGTTTATTTCAATAAATATTTCATAACTAATAGAATATTTGGGGTCTTCGGTTTAATATCTTTCATCAAATGCTAATATCGAAGAAAGTATTTCCAATACAAAAACTGTGACTTGTTACCTGTAAAGTGTGCTTTATTAAAACAAAGTTATTACAAATGTTTATTTTTTAATGAATAACTAACAAAATAAAAATAGGTTCAATTGTTGTAATATTTACACTAATGTGTATATAGGTATTTTTAACCGTTAAATCATTACCAACCAAAAATTTAAAAGGAACACTGTTTTACACCATACGTAGCAATGTAAATGATATAAAACTATCGGTAAAAAGAGGGAATAACAGGCATTTGTAAATATTTGTTAAACCCCATATTTTAAGGTCAATACATAAATGTTTAATAATAAATATACCAACAGCTTTCGAATTGAAATTGACTTTATTGTTGTTAATATTACATTAAATATTAGTATATAAGACATATTTGCAGGTCCATGCAGGCGAAGTTTAGTCATAGACTACTTTTACACCACTACATCTCTACAAGGAAAATTAGTGAAACAAATGAATAATTTCACAATAATTGAAAAATATACAATTAGGCTATGTTCCTGCTTATCCAAATGATTTGTTTACAAGAGTAGCACATTCACACGTCTTATTGCTTCGACATACTCGCGATATTGCAAAACGAGTCATTTAATATCTTCCAACCACAAATGCATTAGTTTCAGAGTTAATAATATATTGTGTATTTCAACGATAGTATTATCGTTCATCATAAAGTACGAGTCAGAATACAATATGAACAAATAATGAATGTATAGCCTTTGCAAATAATTTTTTTGAATTGGGAGCAGGTAGACCTCTCACGTAGTAATGGACCAGAATAATGAATATATATGAATTGTGAATGATCATCAGATGAACAGTTGGTAGTACTTGCAGTATTAATTTCTTCTACAGAACACCTGTTGTAATGGTTTATGTGGACATTTTACTAATTTTTTTGTAGACTGAATATTGATCTAATGGATCATACTTTTCTACATCTTTACTCAAATGACACAATGTGTGGATATTGTACGCAAAACATTCTTTGCCATAAAAATTTCACAATGTTTCACAAAATCTGTAAGAAGTGAATTATTAGCTAATTCGGAACCAAATTTTTGAATGTGAGAACTTGAAAATAAGGGTATGCCATCAATATTGAAGCTCGGTTCGATTTCATTATCAGGAAATACACTATTTAATGAGATGTGCGGCAATAAATTTACTACTCCTAATTGACCAATATCCTTATTTATTGAGTAGTATGAGTTTTTAACAAAGTTTTGCAGTCCAGAGGTCGGATAAATGATATGCAGACACAATTCGCAGCAACTTGGTAGTAGCTGAGTGGGATTTGTTACGATCAGTTACCCAATTGCTTAATTTCATCGATAAATTAGTTTCAGAGACATTAAGAGTATGTTCGCAATCCTGGGTAAGGCTATTTGGGAAACTAGATTCATCGTTCGACTCACTATTATATACAAACTCTTGTAGTGTAACCGACCTGAAGGCTGACCCAAACGCTCTTTATAAACGGTACACCGGGCTCCATAATCTAACATCTAGTGGCAGTGGCTCGACGACTCCTACGTTGTGTTGTTATAATGTAACCTAAACTCACACTGGGAAGATGGCGTTAAGGCGGGAAGGTTTGAAATAAAACTACAGTATTTTCCTAACTTTACGTTTAATCAAAAGAATAACCACTAAATAGGCCATTCGCATGGAAAAAAATGACATACAAAGCAAACAGTGCCGTACTCAATCTGGGTGATTGGGGAAAGACCACGGCAGAGAAAACCCCAAACTGACCTCACACTTCCAACTGCATTTAGCACATCTCGACAAGGACGGGTAACGTACAAGTACCCAGATCACCAACATTGAATTTAATGGGATGTTAACTGTTACCCAGACATACCACACATGACAACTGAAGAAACGTTACTGTAAACCAGCTAGTCTTTTCTGGTAGGTACCGAGGTTGGCTAACCAATACTACCCAGCTAAAGTTGAAGAGGGGGGACACCAGGAAGATAAAATCAGAGGTTCAATTCAATTACATCACAACAATTATCACAAATGTTAAATACTAGTTAATTATATAGGAACCTCGGCTAGATAATAGGATATACAAAACAACAAACAATATAATTAATTTTAAACCGAGATATGAGCGATGCAGTGGAATATGTGGTTAATAAGCTGAAATAAAACAATTACACATGATAAAATGACAAATGAAACATAAAAATATCAAACATTTTAAATAAGTTGACAGCAAATACATGCCAAAATTCTATAGCACAAACACAGTCCCAGAGTCAGACACTAAATGTTTATATAAATGCATGTTAGTTAAATATATAAAACCTAGTAAGCAAACGTTAAAAAATATTCATTCTGATAGATAGCATCAGTTAAAACGTACCTTTTAAAATTTAAACACATCCTAGCATTACAAGTTCTAACTAAAAAAAAATACACAACAATTTTGTGGTGAATTCAAGTTCTATCTTAAAACCAAAATAAATATAACATAGAAATATAACACTATTCATATTCAAACTTGCCTAATAATTTGATTCAATACAATGTCAGTATTTATCATTAATTGTCGTAAAATTACAGTAATTATTATTATTTATTATTATTACGTACTCAACAGGAATAATCCAATTATAGAGTAACGATACATACAGATATTTTATAATAAATATCTATAGTACTAACTAGAATATTACAACAAGTTAATTAACATGCTACTTAACTCCTTGTAAGACATCCCAAAAACATCACACTGATTTGCTATATTATTGTACAACCTACACATTGTGTAGAGTGGTGAATTAATCAAAAGATTTGTCCTAGGGGTTTCTGCTAATTAAAAGGTACTAGGTAACCGAGTGGGGTAAGTCGGAACATATATGCTAATGTACTGCAAAACATGTGAGTTATCTACCTTCCCATGTACTAGTTTATGCAGGTAAAATACGGCGTTTACATTTTCTCTGGATTCCAATGTTTGTAAGTTAAACAATCCCAGTAAGTTCTTTTTTGACATATTCCAGTCATAATGCCCTGTTGATTTATAGTAAAAAAAAGTACCTCTGCAATAAGTGCAATGCAATTGTAGTTTCAACTCTAAATCTAAAATCACACTCATTTATACATAAAACAACCGGCATCAAATTCTAAGCCAAAAGCAACAGGTAACACATAAATATTCCCTTCAATGATTAAATAACTAATGGTTTTACAATAAATACCAAGATCATATTCAAAACAACGCTCCGACTGTCGACTCGATCGACCGTCTCGACACATGCACCTTTTGATACTGTAAATTCTGACGTCATGGAATGCATTCAGAAGCCTGCAAGTGATTACTAAGCTACTCTAACAAATACCTTCGAATACCGAAATGTACACTAAAATATTTGTAATCATTATCGACCTATGAGAAATCACTTAGAAACAGTACAGATTACTTCATTCGCCCCTTTGAAAAAGTTTCGAACGAAAATCATGAGGCTGGACATCTTCAGCACTCCTTTAAATAGAAATATATTAGCATGCCCCTTAACGTCAAACCAACCAATAGCTAACTGGGAGTTCTCTATAAAAACCCAGGACACAACAAAGTTATAACTGACAGTGTAAGTATATCAGAATTTAAACACCAAGATCTATCATAGGCAGATCTCCTTCCAATGTGGCAACCAAGAGTCGGTATGATAGCTACCGTACCTTTCACTAACTGTCAATAATGGTAACAGGTTCAAGTATTGAAATAAATTAGCAACCCACAAAAGACGTTAGGATACCGCAACCTAATTGCGCGATGTAAGCTTCGGTGTAGAGACGTATTGGTGTTGCTCTGAGCTAATATCAATTTTAATACCTTGCAATAATTTTATGTGTGTGTATTATTACCGTTATCTTACAATGCCTTTTACTCGAGAACAGGTGAATGATATTACTGATAACATTAAACAATCCATAACTAACTTAATGCAAGATGTCAAATTCATGGAGGTTAACACTGAAAAAGTGCCCGATAGAATAATGCAACCGTTAGAAGATAAGTTGGCTGGTTTACACAAAATTATAAATGAACTTAAAAAAAAAGTCGATTTAAAAATAAAGTTAGATGACCTAGAAAACTACACTCGTCGAAATAATATAAGAATTTTTGGTATGGAAGAAAAGGTTGATGAGGAACTGTTAACTATGATTCCTAAATTGTATACGGAGAAGTTAGGTATTAGAATTACAGAAGCTAATATAGATGTGTGTCACAGGGTTGGAAAAATAATCAGTGGAAAGGCACGGGCTGTTATTGTGAAGTTCACGGCTCACAGAAGTAAATATAAGGTTTTAAGTAATAAAAAATTGTTAAAGGGTTCCAGTATTCGAATAGTAGAAGATTTATCTAGGCATTTGCTTTACCAGGAATGCTTAAAAAGATATCAAAAAGGTGAGGTATGGTCAATGAATGGAAATATATGTTATCAAAAATGGTCAACGAACTAAGGTCACTGATATCACACAAATAAACTAGAATAGATTTACGTCCATTTAAACGTTCGCTCATTGCAGCCACATTTTTAGCAAGTTAAAGAGGTGATTTTGTTGAATGATTTTGACATATTCGGAACTAGCGCAACTTGGCTTCAGCAACATATTACATCTGGACAAAGTTAGTATTGTGAAATATAATATTGTTCGTAAAGATAGACATACTTGAGGAGGGGGAATTGCAATATATGTTAAGAATACCATTAAATATGATATTATACAAACAAGTAGCAAAATAATTCCCATAGGAGGTATTATAAGAAACTTTTTGATGTATTAGAAGATAGTATGAGATACTTTACTCGAGGTTGATACAGTATTTTGCATGGGTGATACGAATGTAGATTTGTTGTATTTTGGTAGTGTGGAAAGTAAATGTGCTTTTTGAAGATATAGGGTTTACACAGATGGTCAATCAAGCTACTAGGGTAACTCTTAACTCGGCAACATCGATTGACTATAGATTAGAATTGCTTGGTAATAAAGATGTTGTGCAGCTTTTAATAGTTGCTTTTATTTGTGGAGAGACTTATCTTGCTGCTTTGCCTGTGCTTGTAATATATAAGCAGGATCAACGCATTTCTTTCCAGCAGGAACATTTTTTTGAATAATCTCTGGCAATATGCAATTTAAATAAAACCGGTCCAATTTTGGAACCATAATAGTTTCCCAAAAGCTAATATTTCTGTATATTTTTTCCACCAACAGTGGATTGTTATCACTGCTGTACACTACAAAGTAACAGACGTCCTTTGTTAAGATGTTCAGTTGCCCTTGAATCTACAACAATAATCATTACAAAATTAGTGCATACACACATACACACACACACGCGCGCACACACAGTTCGCCCACAAAATGTACTTCATATTTGCATACCTGATAATAATAGTTGTGAGTCCTTTTAAGTTTTATTTCGCCATTGACTAGCTGGAGGCATGTTGTCTTATATTTAGCAATTCCTTCAATTAAAGATAAATGTTCTTGCGCAATTTTGTACATACACTTAATTTCCATTATGGCATTACTGCCTATAAGTCCTAGAAAATAATATCTGTATATCTATATTGAAAGCAATGCATACCATCTGGTGTTGCTCCCAAATATCCTCTTGCTAAGTCTACAAATAGGCCACATTCTCTTACCAAAATTTTCCTCTCCATCGAAAATCTTTCCTTGACCATTGGTTCCTTCATTTTACCATATTCTATAGCCCGACTATTGGAAAAGTTTTCATATAGAATAGTTTTGACAAGGCCATGGCAAGAGGTATGGTCCAGTCTTTTAACAACTGACCCAAAGTGAGACGCCGTCAGCCTATTTCTTCTATTTAATAAAAAAATTGGATTTTCAAATTGCCCAATTGTTTTACACTGTATTTCTTCCTGCATTGTTTTTGTTATCTGTTAAAAGCAATGATACTTACACAATACATGTTTTTCAAAAATGCTTACCTGCATGCGTTTAATAATCTTTTTCTTTCCGACTCCATTTCTGTCGATGATAACTCTGCTTGCTCTGCTTTTGGTCCATAATTTTTGGTAACTTAATCTTTGTTTTTTTCTCGGTCATTTGTGTTACAATATGTCTTCTTGCAGCAATCAACTGCGCTTTATGTGTTTGTTCAGTTAGATACTTTTTTAAATAGTGACCCGGACTTACATTGAGAGCAGTCTTCCATGGTGTAGAATGCCAATCGAAGCCCTTGTCATATCGCAATCCTGTCAGATGTGATCTACTCTCAAAGGATCCTCTTTGGGTAAGATTAAGCCTCTTCCCAGCATTAAATCGTGCTAAGATACCCATAAACAGTTCTGCTCGATTATTTGTTTCAACGTCCAACAACTTATGTGCTTTTTGTACAACTAAATCGAGTACCCCTAAAAAATGACACAATTTAGGTTTAATCATTCAAAATCTGTAATAATATACCATTTATATGCAACAACAGACCAGTGGCTTGAATATTTGTGACTTAGCTCTGTGTGCTTTCGCCAACATTGACACAATATGAATCTTTGCAGTTCCGATGATCATTAAAAACATGGTTGGGTGTATTTAAAATATCTTCTTTTAGCACCTCCACATCCCCATTTGCATTACTGTAAATCACACTTTGAACAGGATTTTCCAGCTCTGCAATTATGTTTTTTGTCAATTGGTTTCCAGCAGGCAAATTTACACTAGTATGCTTTTTGATGCACCTTAATGCTTTTCCATAATTTTTTAAAACATAGTTAACACATTCCATTTTTTGTACAGTTGTACCATATTCCACATTTCGTCTAATACTAGCAAACACGTTAGAATCTCCATCGGCAATGAAGGTTTTGTATCGAAGTCCATGCATTTCGATTGATGTTTTAAAACCTTCGGTTATTATGTCAGCTGCCATTGCTGATGAACTTTCAGACCAGTTTCGATAACAAATGTGTTTACTTGGAGAAAGTTTTTTTGTTGGTGGCTCTAGCACAAATCGAACAATATTTGTTACGAACTCCTAAAAACAATAACTTTTTGGTGCGCCTTCCAATGATAGCAGCCTAAAAAATATAAAACATTACTGCAATATTCGAACAACGCAATGGAAATTTTTATATGTAATTATTATATTTGTAAATAGAGTTTTACATCTGTTATGTTATTACTTGTATTATTAATTAAACGTAATTAATACTAAAACACAGTTTGTAATAACCTTTATTTTGATAAAGGTTATTACAAATTGTGTTTATGTAGTGAACAACTGCTCAACAGAGCAAAACCGTTTTGGCCAAACTCTGGCATAAGACTTCCTAATGCTCTCCCTCAACTTTATACATAACAACATCAATCACTTGAAAGTTCATAATATACATGCAAAGACACCTTATACAACAAAAATATAAACACTTGATATACAGGGTGCATATAACATTTTTGTTCTAGCAATATTAAGTTTTATGTTTATTATTTATTTAATAGCTAAATTAATAGAAGTCATAATAATTATGCATACATAAATCTGTGATATAATGATCTTTATAAGTGTTTGCTAATTAATTCTCTAATGTCCAGATATACCTAAAAAATGTTGTTATAGTACAAATACTGTAAAGTATTTCAAAATATAGTACAAAATATTATTTTATTATAATTGCATTAAAGGTTATAGTACCGATACTCACCACTCGCGAAGCAGCATCATAACTATGGCCATATGACCTTTTGCTCCAACCTCCATCCAGATATACTGTAATATATGGAATTCCATCTGCATTGACATCAAGATTTTGTCTTGCCAACTGTAACTCTACTTTTCCATTTTCTTCCATATCTTTCATAAGATTGTCCTTCCATACCTAAATAAACTGTCAAGTAAGATATTAAACAATTAGATTTTCTTACAGCGCCTAATTTAGCTTCAATTTTTTTAAGTTGGTAGAGTGTCATGGGAGGTATATCCATAACTGCAAATAGTTCCTGAGAATGGCCATATGTACTGCCAGTTGCCAGAGTACCCCAAACAAATCCATAATTAATTTTTGATTTTTGTGAAACATCTTCAGTGTAATGCTTGTATATTTTATCACACATTGTACATGCAAACATAAGACAGCTTACTAGACCTAATCCTCTGTTACATTCCTCTTTCAAATATAGTTCTCCACCAGTACAAATTTGGAAATGTCGGTATTGCAGATCTATGGACCAGCTTAATACAAATTGCAAATCCACAATGCGGTCTCCACTAACAGTTGGTTCTTTAGGAGAGTGATTTATCTCGAAATATAATTTATGAGCTTCTATTCTGAAAAACAAAACAAAATATTAGATTTTTAGAAGCCCAAAATTTAGCATATTCACAGGACGACACACTAGTGTGACAAAGTTTAATATACCGGTTATTTATTGTAGAAATTATAAAAAAAAGCAATTTACACAAATTGTAGCCTGTATTATTTTAAAAATTGTTTCATATCTACAGGGTGTTCATAATTATATCAATATAAATATATTTATATATATATATATATATATATATATATATAATTTTGGTATAGATTTCGAGAAAGCAGTCAGACTTGTCAAATTAATTAAACACTCTTTTAATCATTCGAGCTTTCGATAAATTTATTATCTTCTTCAGGAATGTTTATGTGAGTTTATAAAAGAATACAACTATGGAAGTTGGACATTACTTCATTTAAGATTATAAACAAACATCTCAAAAGTGACAGACAATTACATAATCTTCATAGGGTTATGCAATAGTCTGTCACTTTGGGTTTTATATGAAGTAATGTCCAAATTCCGTAGTTGTATGCTTTTATAAACTCACATAAACATTCCTGAAGAAGATAATAAATTTATCGAAAGCTCGAATGATTAAAAGAGTGTTTAATTAATTTGACAAGTTTGAAGAAATCTATACCAAAATATATTTCAAACAGTCGATATATCTTATTCGTATATATATATATATATATATGTATATATATATATATATATATATATATATATATATATAAATTGCTGTGAAACTTCACCATTAGCCTCACCAGAGTAAAAAAAAATATTCGAGCCTCTCAAACTGGGCACCAAGATTTGCTGTGATTCTCGCCCTGTTGAATCTTTTCTGATAATCGCCTCTTTACTCTTTCCGCCTCGGCTGCTCACCTAGTTAAAACTTTCATCCTCATTCATAAAAAAAACAAACACATTCCTACCACAAACATCAACGTTAACTCTATTTACATCAATATTCATAATACATTAAAATTTCGAAATTAACTTTCAGCATAAATTTCAGTATCATAAAATTTCAAGTTTAAATTTGTCATCATTTTTAATTTGCATCCAGAATTAAAGTCCTGGTAGGATGCATACTAATTAAATTACAATATGTGCAGACCCCTAAGTCTGAATAAAAGGGAGCATCTTCCACCCCTTTACGTTAATTAAACAGGTTAGTCTAATTGAGCTCAAAGACAGACCCAAATTTTCATCATAATCAAAACATAAACTGCTAAATACTCCTTTCTACTTAAACAAGAAAATTTTACCTTAAAATTAAAAGTTGTTGTTCATACAAATTCACTACTGTCCATTTTTTATCAAATAAATTATAAAGATATCCAACACACACCAAAACATCAAAGTTCGAACAAAATTGTATAAATTACTTGAAGGTTACTGCACTCGTGACTCAATGTACATCGTCCTTTGTTAATCACACCATTCCAACTGGGTTATGTTTACGGCTCCTGATTCTGAACGCTTTTAAAATTTTCTACACCACCATTCATCTAAAGTTGTTTCAGGGCTTTTCAGGAACTCATCTATGTATATCTAAATCTCGTTTTGTGGATCCAATCACGATTACGAATAACATTTGATTATTAACACCCCCGAAAAATAGCAAAGAAATTCATAATTCTTTCACGCTATACCCAAAACTGCCTACTTTTGTTTATTCATTGATCGTTACTAATTTCGATAATTGGTACAGTAATACTCGCAAATATAACTAGACTTTATTACCTTGTATCTTCTCTAAATGCACTCAATAACTTTTATCGTAGCACGTATTCTGCTTGAAGTATGATATAACAGCAAAAAATAAAGAGCAAACTGTTTTAAAGTATTGAATAAAAATCGAAAATCTAAGAGAGCGAAACTCCTATAAACACGGGTTTATATAATAACTCGCACGTCGGTTTTGTCCCGACAACGGACAATTTTCAGAATTTCGCATTCTCTGTTCCCTTTTCGACAGCTCGGCACGCGATTCTACAAACTTTGCACTCGCGCCAGTTAAAAATCTAAGAAATCTTTACAGTGCTCGCAAACACGTCCGAGAACAGCTAATTAATTTTGTATAGAAATCGTTACGTTTACACCTCTCATATCTGCATCTTATTTCCACCAATCGCAAACCCAGTGACGTTGCTCAAATCCGGCCTTTAATTATCTGTGTCTCTGCTTTACGCTTTTGTCCATCCCTTTCTACCCTGGTCTGAGTGGTACAAATCGATATTCTTTATTATGGGCTATTTCAGTCCACGTGGATTCATATGTTAATATAAGCTACGGTTTATCCGACCGTTTGCAATATACGCAGAATTTTCATGTTTATCAGCTCGAATTTATTAGAATTTGACATTTAAAAATACGCAGGTGTTCAATCGTAACATTTTAAATAACACTTCTACGATTTGAATATTCCACTTATTCTAACTTTCTAGATATGTTTGTATGCTAGGAACGCGTCTCATATTTGGCATTATTGGGTTTTTTAAAAGCTTTTATGCATATTATGTATTACTAATGGTTCAATTAACTCCAATTAAAATAATAATGAATGGCATTGACTTCTACCCTTTAATTTTTAGTGAATCCTAATTAAATATTAATTATTATTTGTACATTTTGTTTAATACTCGTTACTTGAAACTTGAATTAATTAATATAAATTTTGCACGTAATTTCTTTTTGTTTCTTTACTTGGAATAATTAAATTACATACAAGTTGAGCATTTTAATTCTGCTTCTTTTTATAGAAAGCGTCTAGTGAATAATTTTAATCCCTTATTTTTAATGAAACGAATAAATTTGTATGCTCCACGTTTTAATAACGCATATTATCTAATAAAATTCTATACAAACCCTACCTTCAAATTGAATGATTTAAATCTTTACACTAGGCATTTAATTACGCGTACTTTTTCCCAAAGCTTCCTTATACACGGTGATTAAAATTATTTGAGGTCGTTAATTAATTTTCTACCCTGGTCTAAATTTGAGTAATATATATACATATATAGCTACTTTTGACATACTAAATGTATTACCCTGTAGATGAATTTCCTACCTATACATTGTAACGTGCATTTTTGGTAGTTTAACATTTTACACTTTACCAAGTACGTAAAATACATCGTTTCTTTGGGATCGCTGTTTGTATCAAGTAAATACTTCAGAATAATTCAGAATTGTATGCAATTCTAACTCGTGGGTATTAATTAAAGATAGATAAATTGAAGATTGATTCTCATTAATAAATAAATTCCAAGGAATTAATGTTAAACAGCTTGTAATTAATTATAGATTGCATCGTTCTTGTCTTGCCGTAAATATAAATTTTGTTCCTTATGTGGATATACAAGTCTAGATAAGAGACGATAAGCGGTTGTAATAGTGACGAGTTGCTATAAACAGACGAGGAGTGGAGTTTTGTTCTTTGTTCCGATATATTAAGTACGTTGAAAATACTACTTTTTTCTGCTTTTGACAATAGTGAGAATTAATGCGGGATTAATTTTCGTATTGTTCATAAACAAGCACGGCATGTTTTTAGTTGATTTTCTGTTGGAAATAAAAGCGATAAAGCTTGTTAAACTCGAGACACGTGTGTTTTACGGAACATTTGACGGACGGTTTTATTGCTTACGCGTGCCTTACTAATTGTTTTTAGTTGTTTTAGTTGTGAGATAAATGCTTTAAGGAACATTTGACGGACTTACTTTAGTGATACGCGTACTTTACTAATTTGTGGTTTTAGTTGTTTGTCTTGTGAAATAATAGTCGTAGAACTTGCTAAACTGACCGATTCTTTCTTTAGGATTAATGTGTGTGCGATCTAGTCTAGTGTCCCTTTGTTTTATCAGATTAGTGCATACTTTGGATTATTTAAATACAGTGGATACTGTAGTGATACGCGTACTTTACTAATTTGTGGTTTTAGTTGTTTGTCTTGTGAAATAATAGTCGTAGAACTTGCTAAACTGACCGATTCTTTCTTTAGGATTAATGTGTGTGATCTAGTCTAGTGTCCCTTTGTTTTATCAGATTAGTGCATACTTTGGATTATTTAAATACAGTGGATACTGTAGTTTCTGCATTTTCTAACACCAAAAATCTAAAATAGATCATTGCTTGCGCGAATTTCGTTATTTGCGAAATATAACAGATTACCGGTTTACAAAGGTATTGGTTGAAGTTTCTCACTGCTTTTTGAGGTTTATGAAAATAATATACATTTAATCCCAGTTGAAATTAAACTAGTGCTACAAAATATTTCGAAATTATTGTCTCAGGAAATAGAATTAACAAGAAATTTATCAATGCTACATAGTTCCGTCGCGTGATGGTGTCTGCTGCTAACCCCAGTGAAATGCGTAGGTGTGATTAGTGTGACGTGTGATAAGTTCCATCAACACCCTCACAGTCAAGGGTGAAGTGCTTCGTTAGTGCAGGACATCGTGAATCTCACACTTCCGTTGCAAGGAAGCGTTGCTGAAGGACTTTTGTAAGTTGAACTATTTCCTACTTGTTATTACTTTAAATATCTATCCGTTGCTTTACCATATCTTTGTCGTTCTGATACCTTTTACAAAAGACTTGCATGATATTTTAAAACATAAGAAAAAAAAAGAAAGAAAGAAAGAAAGATCAATACTAATGAATTACTCAAATCAATTGTGTCTTATCTATTTATTCTCTTTTTTAACATTTTGTCTGATTTATGTTTAATTGGTGTGTGAGGAAACGTTTCTGCTACTCCCCAAAATTACCTCACTTTGTATTAAAAATTTTTGTACTGCTTTTACCGTTGTTATATTATATAAATTATCTAAACAGTTTTTTTTTACATTCTACAAAGTACTGAATAATTTAGACTTATCATTGCTGCTATGCTTTTTCCTTTTTTTTTCAGGTTTGCTTGACTATTTTTCTTGCAGGTATTATCACTAACTACTTACAGCCGCGTACATTGTATGTTGGTCTGCTTTCTAACAACCCCTAATCTCCGATTGAGCCCGGTCATTTCTTTGATTTTCTTTGTGTTACGCACGGCTACGAGCCAACGTAGCATAACTTTGGCGCCCGAACAGGGACTGCCACGAATTACGTAACAACATAGTTTCCGACATGGATATGAAATACAAATAACAATGTCTTACCTATTATAGTCTGCTTCTGGTATAAATGACCAATTATCTGGAAGTGTATGTGATCTTTCCTCGGTTGATTTTTCACATAGTTCTCTGAATATGAAATACAATGATATAATAATTTGGATTAATTATGCAAACTTGCTTACTTTGTCCCAGTCTGCGAATTCATTGTTTCTGGGTCGGAAGTTTCTTCAGATAAAGTAGTTGGATTACTAACTACCTCGGGCAATCTTTGCAAACCTGAAGGGCCAGGCTTGTCAAAATTATCTGATATGGATTTCAACCTGAAAAAGTTTGGATTTTAGTATGACATCTAATTAATATGTATATTTGTGAAATTATAATGTAACAGGGGCATAACCAGAGTAGTTAGCTTGAACCATTGTTTGCAGGTGAGGCAAAATTACTCATTGTTAGTGTCAGTACTTAATAATTATATAAAAATCATATGACACATCCGATAGCTTACTTCGTTCCAAATAGCACAAAAATTCTTCGCATTGTTGTCAAAAACAATCAAAAGCTTATGAAATCCTATAGAATTTTAGAAAAAAATTAATAATATTTTAAAACACAACTATCAAAATTCAACAAGATAAAAACGTTTATGTTATTGTTATGTATGTGCCCTACAAATTTGATGAGTATTTCTAATACAGTACAGATGTGCTATTCTGACGTATATTTAAAACTATTCATGGAGAAAATCCTAAGTAATTTTTTTTTGTACGTCATAATTTCAGGGTAACCACACTAACTTAGTTCTATGAAGAATGCGAAAACACTAATATTTTTAGTTTGCATTATCATTTTAATAAATTCCGAATAGTCATAAGTGGAAAGTCAGGTAATTTGTGGTTTTCTATTCTCAAGGCATCTGAAGAATGTATAATTTTTGTGGGTGGATATGCGACATTTAAATGTTTCGTTGTTTTTGGATTTTATATTCCAAAACAAACAGGCTTATAAAGATATCCTAGCTACACTACTGAATGTATTATAAGTTACAGCGATAATTGTTGCATTTTCTGCCATCTTAAACGGGCTGCTTTAGACTTAAACGATCGCTTTCTGATACCACTGGGATTTTGGCTATATACCTGCTTATGTTTACCCATCTGTAAAATGTAAATACGTAAATAAAAAAAACTTTACACCAGGCGACAACAGAAAGTAAGTATACTGTAACTTTTCCGTATTTCAGATAAATATTTGAAATTTGGAAGGCTTGTACAAGACAAAGCGGGAGTACAAATTTTTTGAAATAATTGTGAATTTCAAATTATTTACGGTCTGACTAGAAGTGAAAAGTACTGTATAAACTACACACCCTATAGTTTTGTACATTTTTAGAATCAGTTGATCATTTTTAGTCCTAGGACATTATTTTAAATTTTTTAGAAATAGGTGTTTTCTTATTTAAGTTTTGAAAAGAAAAGTAAGCGACTGTAATTCTCCTAAATTGGTGTATAATTGTGAGAAAAATTTGGAATCTAACGACTTTTCATGTTATTAGTAATAGTTATATTTTCGCCAGAAATTTCAAAACATTGCTTTTTCTTAAAAGTAAGATTTTGCAAAATCTATTAGGCTGGACCTCAATAAACTTTAAAAAGATTTTTTTTAAAGTTTCGGTACCCTAAATAATCACAATATGATAGGACATTTTTAGGGGACTGCTTAAATTATAAATAGGATTTATGTTGTTTTTAAACTAATTTATTTAGGACAAAAAGCGAGTGTACTCAGTTTCACCATTCGGTGTCAAAATTAAATAACGAGTATTTTTGATAAAATAATGTATGCAAAGCAAATAATTTATTTATTCAAGAAGAAAGTAGTTGCTGGACTCTAAATCTATCTACAAAAATTAAAGTCAATATTTGAGCACGCATTTTCAAAATCGAATAAAATATATAATTAATTTTGTCCATTACTTCCACAAAGTAGAATTTAAAATATACTCACTCGCAAGCTCAAATACACCCACACTAAATAAAGCACTAAATGTTTGTTTATAATAATAACGAAATGCCACTCTATGAACAATAAACTACATATTCAAAAATAACAATTAGCGAATACAATATGTACATAAATGAAATAATACAATAAATACAATACAAATTTGTTTCGGAAAACGACCTTGGCTATTATTAGAATGCACTATGTATCTGACGCTTTGCTTGCAGTAACTTCGAGTTTGCCGAAGGTCATTTACGACAAATAGTTACAGGAATGAGAATTGAGAAAATAGCATCCTGCCGTATCCCACCAACCGTTATTTGCATAACTTGGAAATGAACCACTAAATTACTAAAGTTAAAATAAAGTAGTTCCCTGTATCATGCGAAAGCTATACCACAAAGGCGGCTATTTTAAAATTAGTTCGTGTTATGAAAATAGAGGGATGCTATCGCGCTCTTAACTGCATTTACATCATGCACATTATGTAAACCTTTTACCAAATTTCGGCTTATTTCACCACTTCTACAAATATTAATTGCTGAAGTTAATGTTAGTTTTTCTGTACGAAGCAATCGCTCTTGTAGATCCTGAATTCGGACACCTAACCCAATTCGATCCCTAATCATGTCATCTTTGTATCCCTCAAATTCGCACGTCGAACTAAGATTCTTTATGTCAGTTAAAAAATGTTTAAAATCTTCAATTTCTCTTTGATTTCGGCTATAAAATAAGAATCTTTCATATATAACATTTTTTCTTGGACGGACGTAAATATCAAACGCTTCAATTATTTTTTTAACATTTTTCTGGTCTTCCTCAGATGGGTTAAATGTATTAAAAAGCTCTAGTGCTTCTTCACCGATGAAGTTTAAAAGTATTGCAGCTTGAACTTCAGGTGTATTAGAACTTTTCCCAGATGCAGTCATATAATTTTAAAGGACTGTTGAAAACGTTTCCAATTTTCTGTTAAGTTTTCATTTAATATTAGATTTTTTGGTGGCTTAAATGCTTCCATTTTTAATTAAATTAGCTGATGACATCAATCAAGCACGTGTTAACATAAAACTTTTTTGCGATTTATTTTAATCATTTGTTCGCCTTTGCAGCGCCATGTTATATATCTTATTGACATAATGATTATTGTATTAATTAGAAAATCAATAGTTGGAGTTACAGCGTTTATTGAATTAAATAATAATTAATAATTATATAGGTACAATAGCACAAGCCATCAATAGTAACTAACTTAAACTATATTCTTTGTTGTGGCAGCTCTGATCCAATATTAACACAATGTATCACAGATACACTCAGATTAGACTGACACAGCAATAGAAGCATTAACTAAATATTCCAATATACAACATTAACAGAGCCTATTTTATAAAAGTAAGAAACTTCTGGCATAATTTTATAGACAGAAATATAAAAAAAAATAAGTCCGACA
Organism: Platerodrilus igneus; assembly: GCA_036346225.1. NCBI lineage: Eukaryota > Metazoa > Arthropoda > Insecta > Coleoptera > Lycidae > Platerodrilus > Platerodrilus igneus. Next base: position 357,943 of record JARFIW010001588.1, read on the forward strand.
TGAAAAAACTACGGCGCCGGTAATGAAGGGGTAATATATATGCGTATAAATGTATTTTCCGACGACCACTTGCGAAAACAACAGATTACACACTACTTAGTTATTTAGAAAGTGATGAAATACTTTTCAACTCTAGAGTGATATGACTGATGTTAGTATGCTAGTTACCTAGGCAACCCAAACGACTACCGGTTTTTACCTTTTTGTATTCATTCGTTTCGTTTTGGCTAATAACAGTTTAAAATACTCAGAGTTAAATCGATACTGACAGTTTCCGTTTTACCTAAAGATGTAATTACTCATCTTAGTTTGTAATTGAAATGATTTCTTGAATAAAAATTGAGAATGCATACGCTAAAAGCAACAGATTCGCGGATTTTATAAAAACAAAGTAAGTGTTCGAATTTTCAACATCAAAACGTCAAATAAATTTTATAAGTGTCTGTCTGTCTTGCATTATTGCGTACACATTTATTGCAAATAAGCATAAAAATAACTATTTCGTAATTGTTTTTAGTGGTGGTCGTCGGAAAAATAGTGTACAGTACTCGCGTGGAAAGTGACATTTCACACTCGTGGAATGGGTCACTTTCCACGCTAGTAATGTAATATACTATTTCTGTTAAAGCACTATTTCATACAAAACATGCAAATTAACGTTGGTTACTATGAATTCGCACATTTGTTTTAAAATTATTCTTCTCTGATGCGAAATAATCACATATTGCAAATATTTCGGATGTTGATTAATACCGGACTCCAGAAGTAATTTAGCAGTACAGATTAAGCACACAAATGAATGTTTCTTAGTGTGATAGCTTTTTATGCGGAATAGCAACACAAATTGTATGACTCCATAAATGTACCTGTAAATAATACTTTTGTGATGTTGTATAATCACACAAATTGCCTTACGAACGGGAGTACGTTAGTTAGTATGCGACCGAAAATGAATTTGTAAACTACTTTTTGTGAAGTAGTATAATCACACAAATTGCATGCGAATGGATGTTCATTAGTATGCTACCTCAAATGTATCCGTAAATTACTTTTATATATTCTTCTTAATCTTCTTTGGGAATTAAACAACTCATAGTTTTTAAAATCATCTTTATTTACGTTTCAATCCATGACCTAGGATCGTTGTCAAAATAATTATTTTAAAAACTATGAGTGGTTTAATTCCCAAAGAAGACTAAGAAGAATACTAAACAAACCACAACAAACATACAGGGAGTATTTACTTTTATATAGTGTAGAATAATCGCACGAGTTGCAATCGCATGGACGTTCATTAGTATGCAACCGATAATGTATTTATAAATTACTTTTATGTGATGTGGTATAATCACACAAGTTGCACGAAAATGGGCGTTCGTTAGTATGTGACCGAAAATGTTCCTGTAGATGACCTTTTTGTGACGCAGTTTAATTACACAAATTGCAAGCGAATGAGCGTTTTTTATTATGCGACCAAAAATGTGTTCGCAAATAACTCTTTCGTGATGTGGTATAATCACACAAACTGCTAGCCAATGGACGCTGGCTAGTATGCGATCAAAAATGTGTTTGTAATCTATTTTTTTGTGATGTAGTATAATTACACAAACTGCAACCGAATGGGCGTTCGTCAGTATGCGAACGAAAATGTCTTTGTAAACTACTTTTTTTGAGATGTCGTATGATGACACAAACTGCATGCGTATGGACGCTCGCTAGTATGCGACCGAGAATGTGTTGGTAAATAACTTTTTGTGATGTGGTATAATCACACAAACTGTATGTGAACGGGCGTTCGTTAGTATGCGATCGAAAATGTATTTGTAAACTACTTTTTCTGATGTGGTATAATTACACAAATTGCACGCGAATTTGCGTTGCTTAGTCTGCGACCGAAAATCTATTTGTAAATTTTTTTTGATGTGGTATAAGCACACAAACTGCATGCCAATTGGCGTTCGTTAGTATGCGACCGAAAATGTATTTGCAATTTACTTTTTTGTGATGTGGTATAATCACACAAATTGCAAGCGAATGGGCATTAGTTAGTATGAGACCGAAAATGTATTTGTAAACTACTTTTTCGTAATGCGGTATAATCACACAAACTGCAAGCGAATGGGCGTTAATTAGTATGCGACCGAAAATGTATTTTTAAACTACTTTTTTGTGATGCGGTATAAGCACACAAACTGCAAGCGAATGGGCGTTCGTTAGTATGCGACCGAAAATGTATTTGTAATCTACTTTTTTGTGATGTAGTATATTTACACAAACTACAAGCGAATGGGCGTTCGTTAGTATGCGACCGAAGATGTATTTTTAAACTAAGTTTTTTGTGATGCGGTATAATCAGACAAACTGCAAGCAAATGGGCGTTCGCTAGTATGCGACCGAAGATGTATTTGTAAACTACTTTTTTGAGATGTGGTATAGTTACACAAACTACAAGCGAATGGGCGTTTGTTAGTATGTGACCGAAAATGTCTTTGTAAATCACTTTTTCGTGATGCGGTATAATCACACAAACTGCATGCGAATGGGCGTTCGTTAGTATGCGACTGACAATGTATTTTTAAACTACTTTTTTGTGATGCGGTATAAGCACACAAACTGCAAGCGAATGGGCGTTCGTTAGTATGCGACCAAAAATGTACTTGTAATCTGCTTTTTTGTGATGTAGTATATTTACACAAACTACAAGCGAATGGGCGTTCGTTAGTATGCGACCGAAGATGTATTTTTAAACTAATTTTTTGTGATGCGGTATAATCAGACAAACTGCAAGCAAATGGGCGTTCGCTAGTATGCGACCGAAGATGTATTTGTAAACTACTTTTTTGAGATGTGGTATAGTTACACAAACTACAAGCGAATGGGCGTTTGTTAGTATGTGACCGAAAATGTCTTTATAAATCACTTTTTCGTGATGCGGTATAATCACACAAACTGCATGCGAATGGGCGTTCGTTAGTATGCGACTGACAATGTATTTTTAAACTACTTTTTTGTGATGCGGTATAAGCACACAAACTGCAAGCGAATGGGCGTTCGTTAGTATGCGACCGAAAATGTATTTTTAAAGTACTTTTTTGTGATGCGGTATAAGCACACAAACTGCAAGCGAATGGGCGTTCGTTAGTATGCGACCGAAAATGTATTTTTAAACTACTTTTTTGTGATGCGGTATAATCACACAAACTGCAAGCAAATGGGCGTTCGCTAGTATACGACCGAAGATGTATTTGTAGACTACTTTTTTGAGATGTGGTATAGTTACACAAACTACAAGCGAATGGGCGTTTGTTAGTATGTGACCGAAAATGTCTTTGTAAATCACTTTTTCGTGATGCGGTATAATCACACAAACTGCATGCGAATGGGCGTTCGTTAGTATGCGACTGACAATGTATTTTTAAACTACTTTTTTGTGATGCGGTATAAGCACACAAACTGCAAGCGAATGGGCGTTCGTTAGTATGCGACCGAAAATGTATTTTTAAACTACTTTTTTGTGATGCGGTATAATCACACAAACTGCAAGCAAATGGGCGTTCGCTAGTATGCGACCGAAGATGTATTTGTAAACTACTTTTTTGAGATGTGGTATAATTACACAAACTACAAGCGAATGGGCGTTCGTTAGTATGTGACCGAAAATGTCTTTGTAAATCACTTTTTCGTGATGCGGTATAATCACACAAACTGCATGCGAATGGGCGTTCGTTAGTATGCGACCGAAAATGTCTTTTTAAATTACTTTTTTGTGATGTAGTATAATCACATAAACTGCAAGCGAATGGGCGTTCGTTAGTATGCGACCGAAAATGTATTTGTAATTTACTTTTTTGTGATGTAGTATAATCACATAAACTGCAAGCGAATGGGCGTTCGTTAGTATGCGACTGAAAATGTATTTTTAAACTACTTTTTCGAGATGTGGAATAATCACATAAATTGCAAGCGAATGGGCGTTCGTTAGTATGCGATTGAAAATGTATTTTTAAAGTATTTTTTCTTGATGTGGAATAATCACACAAATTGCAAGCGAATGGGCGTTCGTTAGTATGCGACCGAAAATGTATTTTTAAACTACTTTTTTGTGATGCGGTATAAGCACACAAACTGCATGTGAATGAACGTTCCTTTATGTGTGCCAGCATCACTTGCCGTATCGTTAGACAATTGTTAAGCTTTATTAACTAAACATCAATTATTAATACAAATGTTCTTTGCTTCAATTTACGTTTTATAGCAATCCTAATAATCTTTACGTGAAAAGTGTTTTCATAAAAAAATTATCCATTATTTACATAGAAACAATTACAAACTCCATTAAACCTTAAGCCCACACAAAAAGTAAAAAGTTTGATGTATTAATAAAAAAAAAAGTGTTAATTTCTAAGATAAATCTTGAAATATTTTACACATAATCAAGTTGACAATTGGATATATTAACCTGACATTTCAAACCTTAGACTATCATTGGAAATAAAATTAATGGCCCTTTTAAAACGTCATTGAAAAGTTAAATTCAATAGAATCCAACAAAATGGAAAATAAATCATCTTTAAAAACATACCACACCACCAAGCAACACCAAGAATTCAAAGTAAGAACATCTCACTGATAAATGCAGAGTTACAGGTAGCCTACGCAAATGTAAGGTAGGTAATCGAATGTACAAAGAACTAAAGGGTCTCCAACTACATACAAACAAATTACATAAAGGAGAATCTAGCAGTGCGAAATCTCAAACTGAAACAACTTCAAATTAAATTATATCTAATTCTTCAGCTAAACAAGCCACACACGTTCCAACAATAAATATAACAGAATTAAGCATTCATTTATCCAAACTAAAAAACTCCAAAATATTAATAAAGCGCATACCCAAATCTGTACGATCCCAATGTGCGCTTTTGTCTAAGTGAAACCATTAGCAATTGTGTTAAACTAAATTCTCTCTCTTCACGGGAATCACTTTTACATTTCGAATTAAAAATATTCTCAATATGTCTTCCAAAATCCACAAACCAAACTTCTATACCTTCACAAATTTTACAAACTTTAAAAATATCTTCAGAGCCTTTTCCATTTGATAATTCGGAAGCAAAAAGAAAGACAACAACAACTAATCACGCTGCAAATACCAAAAGAGTAGTTTTAAAAGTTTCAGACGGAGTACATTCTACACCGTGAGTTTTCCTTATTTTCATATTTTCTTATTATATCAAGAGCAGGGGCGTTTGCTCGACCAGTAACGAGATCCCCGATTATACCTAACACAGTAACATTACTGGTGGTGCCCACCCAATTTTACCGTCATTCCCGATTTTTGGCATACTACCAAGTTTACGCCCCACTATAATTGTCATCTTAGGGCATTTAGCAATCCCGACTTACGACTTTTATCATACCCACCCCTCACCGGCTAGAGTTAGGCCGCGCACGGATTCCGATCCGTCCCTTGGTGTCGTAGTGCTGAACTGGCCCGTAACATTTTGTCAAACACAGCCTTTTTAAGTCCCATTTTAAATGATTTTATTAAATTTTCAGCTGCCCCATTGCTAGCTGGATGGTACGTAGGTGACAAAATATGCTTAATATTATTAATTTTACAGAAATTTTTAAACGAAATGGATGTAAACCGTGTCCCGTTATCACTTACTAAGTTTCTTGGCAATCCTAACCGACTAAATATTTCCCGTAACATTTCTATTGTATTTTCCGAATCAATTGATCTAACTTCTATAACTTCGGGCCATTTACTAAATGTATCAATCAAAACGAGTAACATTTTACCCTTAAACGATCTAAATAATCAACGTACTCTCTTTCAAATACTTGACTCGTAAGTGTCCATGGTGTTAGCTCACCCTTCGCTGGATCATCTCGAGCCTTTGCACAAGCTGCGCAACTATTAGCAATATTTTCTACATCTTTATCAACTAAAGGCCACCAAAAATAACTTCTGGCTTTGCTTTTCATTCTAGCAATTCCAGGGTGCGACTGTGTAATTCTCTTAATAACTGACCTCTGATTTTTTTGGTACTACCACTCGGTATCCCCACATTAGAATATCTTGGTCCAACGTCAATTCATCGCGCCTAACAAAAAATGGTTTTTTTACTATCCTCGGAAATGTATTGTTCCCACCCATCTGTTATAAGTCTAATAATTGAACTTATTTTTGGGTCTGTCTGAGACTCAATTCTAATCTCATTTGCGTTAATAGGGAACCAACCTTCAACAAAATTCAAATAATTATACGTTTTATCTGCGTTTTCTTCGAGAGGTTCCGGCTTGTCATATTTTAATGGTAATCTCGACAAAGCAGCTGCCATTTCATTACTTTTACCTTTTATAAATTTAATTGTATAATTTTAACCCGATAGATACAAAGACCATCTCTGTAATCTAGCTGCCGCCATAGGTGGAACTTTTTTTTTTTTATTTCCGAATAACATTAGCAACGGTTTATCGTCAGTAAACAGTTCAAAATGTCTACCTAATAAATATTGCGAACACTTTTTTACGCTATAATATATTGCCAGTGCTTCTTTATCTACCATCGAATAATTTTTTTCTGCACTGCTTAACACTCTTGAAACAAACCCGACGGGACGCTCATCCCCATTTGGCAGAATGTGTGCCAATACTCCCCCGACGCCTTTCTGTGACGCATCACAAATTAACCGCACCGGTATATCTGGATTAAAATGAATCAAGACATTGTCTGATGCAATGGCTTTTTTTGCTAAGTCAAAAGCACTTTCGCAGCTTCGCGACCACACAAATTCTTTTTCTTTTTTTAGTAAATCATACAGTGGTGCTAACATGTCTGCGAAATTTTTTATAAATTTTCCATAACAATATACCATGCCTACAAAACTTTTTACTTCTTTAATAGTACTCGGTCTTATAGCTTTTAAAATTGCTTTAACTTTTTCGCTATCTTTTCTAAACCTCTTGTTACGGTATTCCGCGCAAACACAAAAGAAAACAGTAAAAGTAAGTAGAGAAACCATTTACGCCGAATACCGCAACAGAACGGGGGATAGAATTGTAGAATTGGACTAGCTCAAAAACGTCGGAAAGGGGCGTGGGTGAAGTAGGAAGAACACATTGGAAACCTCTGTAAAACTATATTTTTAACATCGAATCTTGAAAGAATATTTACAAACCCATAAAACCAATAAGTTGCATAATCGTGATTGTAAACAAAGCGTCGTAACATATAAAAACTGGTAAGCAAAATAAATGTAACATCTTATAATCTAAATACTTACAATGGTTCACCTTAAATACATATAAAAGAAAATTAAGCATAAACAACATCGAAAAACACATTAGGTAATTCATAAAAAAGTCTGTATTGAGAGTAATACACCAAACCCCGCATTTAAGTCAATTACTCAAGATATTCCAAATAATACTTTATATAACAATGTCAACATTATCATGGATAGTCCAATTTGTGAAAGTAATAATGCTGTCAAAAATATTAAGATAAATTTGAACGACATGAATCACAACCTACTTTTGTAAAAAATAAAAGGTTACATACAAAAGTAGACTTAAAAATATTATCTTTATTAAATGATAACAAATCTTCCGTTTTCAATGACGATAAGGAAATTGATGATTCACATACAACTTTTCATGCACATCAAGATAAAGAAGTAAAAGAAGACCGTGACTTAAATGATACATGGGGAAACACCATAATGCCAGGACACCCATGTAAAGAAGACGAATATTCTTGCAATCTTGTTTAAGAGAATTTACTGCATATGATTTCCTTAATGGGAATAATAAAGTAAGTTACGATCTATGTACAAAGAAACATGGTGGGCCTGATAAAAGAACTATTTATACTGATGCTACTAAGCAAATTCCAATCTCTAGTGCACCTGCTCTACTGATTTTACATTTAAAACGATTTCAGATTTTAGGACTTCATTATGAAAAGCTGAATAACCTTGTTTCCTTCCCTTTGCTACTGGATATAACGCCATTCTGTTCAAAACGATATCAAGCTAAAATGTTATATACATTTGTTCTTAAAAATGGTAAGATGTTTTTGTGAAGTTTATCAAAGCTTTTGGTTTCACGAGAAGTTGTAAGGTTGTAGCGTGTTGTCTACAAGGGCGATTACGGGCATACTTCAAAAATAGTAAATTCTTAGGGTCCCATAGTGAAAATAGACACCTTATGTTACATTTTACTGTAAATAACTATGAATTATTGTTTGTAAATAGCTGTAAATAAATATTGTATGATTGGTGTATTATTTTGTGATTTTGTTGAATGGTGTGTGAATGGTTAAGAGAATGATAATAAATTTAGGTATCCGAGAAGAGGCACAGCTGAGCTAGCCAGGAAAGCTGCTGCAAAAATTAATTTGATGAAGCAGAATCTGGGTAAGAAAATGTTTGTGAAATTTTTATAATTTTTGAAAATAATTTTTTTTGAAACTGGCGATGTTAAAAGGTTTCAAAAGCTAAGATCTACGGCAATTTATGACGCCCAATCCGTGTTTTTTAGAAAGTTCCGTTCCACGGCAATATATATATATATATATATATATATATATATATATTGCTGTGGTAGGGGATTAAACTTTTAACATCGACAGTGTCATCAAATAATTTTCAAAAATGCACAACTTTAAAAAAAAATTTATTACTGTGTAACTTTCTGCTTCAAAAGTCTTCAGCATGGTCTTTCCTGGCTAGCTCAGCTGTGCCTCTTCTCGGATACCTAAATTTACAACCATTCTTCATTCACACTTGCACACCATTCAATAAAATCACCAAATAATACAACAATCGTACAATCTTTTATTTACCGCTATTTACAGACAAATTATTCACATGTATAAAAGAACAGTTTGATACACTAATTACAAACTCAAACTGTGATATGTTTTTAAAGTCCTTGATTTTCTACTTATTTGCAAACAAATTTAATGAGATATGAGTAGATGGGCCCCACATATTACCGTACATTTACTGTACACTGGAGTATTGTGAGCTCATAATAACCCAGTTTATATTTTGTATATGCCTTTTACCTTGCATAAATTAATACAAAATTAATAGACCCGTTTACCCTTTACAATGCAATTTATATTCAGAATAAAATTTTATACGTTTTAAATACACCCCCTTTCAATATTTAAACCCCAATAAAATGTCCAGTACATGTATCTTTTTCAATAAGTTTATATAACCATAAATAAATCCCAAAATTCACTCACACAGCACCAAAACTTCACAAAAGTTTATCAGACAACAGTAGTTTGAAATAAATTACCTGGAGAATGCTTCAGGCTTCCATTCCTTCGACGACGATCACCAGAACTCCTTGGCTTTGTGACCATGCGCTGTGATACTCAGCGGATTCATAGACGATAACCCCAATTGCGAGCCAAGCGCCTCGCTTCAAAATGCCATTCCATATCAGCCTACACTCCTGGTTGTTTGTGAAGCTTACTCCACATATATTATACTTCCATTTATTGATTTTGTAGCTTAGTATAGTAGTAGCCAGATCTCTATTAATTTAATATACACTACACGTATTTCGCGTTAATAAATAGAAGGCCAGTACTAATAATTTACACGTGCTAGCACTATATTTTCTGTATTATGAACATATCTAATACTCACATAAAAAACTCTACTATAATGTTGGTCTATTGTAGTATAGTAGTATAAAAGCGAGGAGAAGACAAAGAGACAAAAAGAATCCCAGTAACTCAGCTCGAGTATTTATATCGTTCAAAATGCTACCCCCGGACACACTTCACGTGAAAAGCTTATTTTCAAATTTAGAATCTACAAATTTTGATACAACCGTGTTAAAAATTCCTGAAATTTACTCCGTCTACGTGCCGTACGTCTCCAAAATCGCTCCCACCTGTCGCGTTTGTCTGCAGGGAGTCTTATTTCTTTAGACATGTGCTCTAAAGCTCTTCAACCAAGTGGGTTTTCGCATTATCGATTTTAGTTGTGACTTATTAGAAATAAAGGAGAGACAAAATATTCGTTGCTGAACTTTCACTTTAGCTCGTTCTAATGATGAAACGATCCAAAATTAAGAATTATTGCTACGAAACCGCATTAATGAATTTATAATTTGGAATTGTGAAATTACTTTACTAGAAGTAGTTGCTTGAGATGCCGAGGTTTTCATCTACTTATTTTTTTTGCTTCTTGAAACTGATCAATAAGGTATTGAGTATAAAATAGACATTACTCTGTTTTTGGTATATATTTTTATTGCCCAATACTTAATAGAGAAGCAATGAATTGTATATTTTTTTGTATACTATATATAGTCAATTCTTAAATATATTCAACTCCATACAGGTTTTATTTTAAACACATTCATCTCTCACGTTAGGTTATACTAATAACATTATTCGTAGGTAATTATGCACAGTCTTATATAAACAAAGCTAATAACCAGTAAATCAGTAAAGGATTTAAAGCTTTCAAGCGGTTCATTATGTTTATTGGAACTGCAATGAATTCTAACCTCAGACATGTCAGCTTCTTACCTAAAATTCTACCTTTGTTTGGTTAATTAAATAATTAAAGTAACCCGTGGGTTCTTTAATATTCTCTGATGAAACCAGTGAACTTTAAGGAAGGGATTTCCTTAAAATGATGGAACGCAACTATCTTCAGACTATGCTAGGGCTATTCCTCGGGTAGAGCTTATGAGGATTCGTCGTGGTTTTTTACAAAACATTATTTACTTACTGTGGCTTAATTTATACCAAAATAGGAGTATAGGAGGGCGCCACCAAGTCATGAAGTTTTAAACACAGAGTTTCTCTAAGGGGGACCTGGGAGTCCTTAGAGAGGAATATTGTAATTACTGCTTACGCAGGAGCTGTAAAGAAAATTGAATTAAATTAACAAAGAATGACACAAGAGGTATACTCTTGCTACCTCATAATAAGAAAAGCTTTTATAGGCACAAATATTAGGCATCAGATTTTGAAAGTGCCATCAGTGCTCCTTCGTCAAATGGGAGCTACAAATATCATTATATTAAAGGTATTTGTGCTTTTTATTACTTGATCTAATTACCATATTCTTGAACTCACTTGTTCAAAATAAAATAATTAATTAAATGATGATCCTTTAATTAAATGTTGCTTCATGTTAAAAAGTTGTCTGTACAAAATTTACATATCAAAAATGGTACTTTAATTTCTTCTACACAGATGTTGAATAATAAATTCAAATAAAATATCAAATATGTTAAACATTTCTTTTTGTTACAAAATTAACTCATATCAATACCCAAAATATCAGATCTGTTATTAGGCTTACAAGTTTATATGGAAATATCAAAAATGTAATAATTTATTTTTCAAATGCTTTAATTATAATTACACATAAATGAAACTTTAATCAGAACTTAATTAAGGTGCTTAAGTTCGTTAATAATAATAACGGTTATTACCCTGGGTTTAAATATTGACAATTAAAAAACATCAAAAATTTTTTATAGCTTGTTAAGCAAAATAATATTTATAGGGCATCACAATGTTATTTCAGATGTTACCTTGTATCAATGTTGGCCAAATGCGGACGTCATGTGAAAATATTAAAGAACGCTTACCTTGTATAGCCAGGTTCTTGTTTAGGTGACAGTGTTACATTGCATTAAACCAGATGTGCATACATACTATTCCTCGACAAACAAATGACGTCGCTGTCCACATGTTGTAGTGCAGCCAACAGATTCTACGCTTGTTGGACCCAATTATACAAGCGTAAAGTGCATTTCTTCTACACAAAAACGAAACAAACCAAAATTCAATCAAAAAGTTTTCAAAAAATGCTATGCATCCTTCTATTACAGCATTTCGTTCGTTACCAAACAACTACCTTAAGTGTAATTATCCACATTATTACTTGTAAATGCATTATAGCAATTAAAGGATTATCGTAAATGCTAATTACAGGACGTTTAGATTAAAACAAAAGAATTGCTAATAAATTGAAGAACATTCCAGTTAAATATCAAGTATTACGGCCTCATTGAAGAACGTTTTTATTACATCTCAACTTTTACGGTTAAGTTGAAGGATGTCCATATTGGATCAAAAATTATTATCGCCACATTGAAGAACTTTTGTATTAAATTTAGAATATTACAATCAAACTGAAAAACGTTTACATTAAATGGTAAAATTGAAGGGTGTTAATATTAAATGGTAAAATTGAAGGGCGGAGATGAAAAGAAAAGAAAAAGCGCATTATTAAAAACACTTATTCAAGTGCATATTACACTTGAATTAACACATTGGCGTAAGGTCACACGCAAATTGCTGGTTAGAACTCTAATGTTCTCCATGATGTGCTCGTATTAGGTCCCCCAGCCAGAGTGACCGGTTGGCACGCCGCGCATCGTTTTTCGAAGTCGTTTGACATTGAGGTATTTATTCAAACAGCCAACGCCTGTTGTTAGCAACCGAACTAGCATCTCTGTATTATAATTGGGCTACATTATGACAATACGAATATTTATTTGAATGACGATATTTACTTGTTTAATCGAATAGACAAAAAGACGTATTGAACAAATAAGTTTTAGGTGATTTGCAGTCGTCAAAAAAAATTGTTACAAGCTGATGCGTCAGGTGATGGCTAGTAACTTTGACGACTTGATGGTAGCCAACATATGATATGACGCGAAATGTACGTTTGTAAACTGACTATTTTTCTAAAGAACACGTAAAATCTCACTCACAGTTCAATTTTTATTTAAACAAATATATTTGTAGGTATGTACTATGCGTTTGTTATAAATTAAGTATAGTCATTCGTTTTAACTTTAGGATGACGTCAATTCTAGTAATAAAGTATTAGTAACTGTATGTATATGAATACCTAGAATTTCGCTAGAAAGGTACTATCATTTAACACATAAAGGTAGGCAGTTCTGTACGGTGTTGCCACTAGTTCTTCTTGACATTGGAAATATTCGTATATCTTTTATTAAATATATTAGAATTTAAACTAACATTGGCAATGTAGTATTTTATCCAGCTGAGACGTCATACTAAAGTTATAACGAATGGACTATATCACTTATCTTTTTTCTATTTTTATTATTATTGTTATTTTATTGACAATCCTTAATTACACCAAATAACATTAAGTATAATGTAGCAATCCGATTTTTATTTAACGAAATACTTGTAAATACTAAACACATGTATTCAATCGAAACCGTTTATTTCACCAAATACATAAAATGAGAACATAGGGTTACGAATTATTAGGTTGCCGGTCAAACATGCAAGTTGCACAACCGAAGTGTATTCTACAGAAGTGTAGAACATTCGAGCAAACACCAGACTATGAATCATCTAGTTAATTTTAAGGTATATATAAAATTGGCGATGAGTATCATCAGTTAGTTTATATCCAAATGTCGTATATAAATCATATTGTGTATAGTTAGTTGATCATTACGTTTTGAAGGTTAAGCAACTTGCGTGTTTGACGAGTTGCCTAATAGTTCGTAACAGAATGAAGCATTCCTACAGCATCACCTAAGCTTCTATCAATTTCGTTTGAAGAGTTGCTGCATGATCTTCTACTTGTATAAGGTGGTTTTGGTTGTGAAGTAAATGGTGTCTCCGATCTAATTTCTGCATCAATATCTACTTCCTGTTCTTCATATTCAAATACACCTAATACAAATATGAGAATAATAATTTTTTTAAACTAAATATTACTTACCTGTATTTTCTTTAATATGAATTGAGCTTACCAATTTCACTTCCATTGCTTAAATATAAATAAATGCAAAACCAAACAATAAAACCAACCGAATCAGCTCATTTACAAAAATAAAAATGATTTGTTTATAGTGGGGTAGTGGCAATAGCACGCATATCGGTGTTATGTCCAAATATGTCAATCATATGGCAATATCTAAAGATACTATTGCTCGAACTTATTCTTTATTCCGCAAGAATTAAAAATTAGGAACTCCTAAGGTAACGGCGTAAATGATCGTTCTGTTCCCAGCCATTATGAATAGTTGCATTGTTTTCTAGTGTTTGAATTTTTACGGTTACAGAATAAGAATTATAAACCAGCCTTTACTGCAGAGATACATTCTGAAATTTTTGTTTTATAGAAGTATCACAAGATAATTCAATCAAGTTTTCTTTCTCAATACTTGTTAATTCAAATTCGGCATCTTCTTCGTCGATAAATGGGTTCTGTATGCACGCATATTTTGTAAAATAAAGATCATCAAAATAATTCGACAAATGAATTAACAAACGATCCAAGTGTTTAACAAATAGATTATAGTTTGCTTCAATATTAACTTGGGCGCATAAACTTAAAAGTGCAAACATGTCAAACATATTTCTAGCAAAATTTGTCTTCCATTTCTCCATTTTTTTTTATAAATGCTTTCACTTAATTTTTTTGAATCAACTGGACCTCAACAAAAACCGGACGTTATTATGTATTATAATGCAACTAAAGGGGGTGTTGACAATATGGACAAAATTATTCAACAGAAAGAAAGACGCTTTGTTGGCCACCAGCAATGTTTTTCAATATGATAGATATAGGTGCCCTGGAAGCTTATAATTTATTTCGAAAACAATCCTACAACACGCAAATCATCACAAAGCCGGCGAAATTTTTTTGAGGATCTGGGAAAACAATTGTCCATGCTTGAAATTGAATCGCGTTCAAAAACGAGCAAGTTTTTGAAACATTTTGTTACTAAATCTGGAATTGAGGCTATTCTAGGCCATCCTGCTATGCTTCCTTCACAGTTCTCTACAGAGCCACCACCAAAGGATGCTTCAGTACGCACCAAAAATGCTGGCAGCTGTTTGGTTTGTAGATCAACATTATCATTGCAAAGCAAGACTCGAAAATGTTGCAAAATATGTGAACGGCCGATTTGTAACGAATATTGTGTAACAATAACGAAACGTTATCATTGTAATTTGTAAATTGTGGTTATATGTAATAACCATTTTTTTTAGAGCAATAAATTTTTTTATATTACTTTCTTTCTTGTTTTGCGACTAGTTATCTTATTTACAGATAATACTGTTATATATATTGTTATGGATTTAAACGGTTAAATTTGGGGTAAGCAATAAAATTTTAACCACCCTGTATAGAGAAAAGAACAAATTATTTACGCCCAAAATTTATTTAATTCATTTAGGGAAAACGTACAAGTACTGACGTATTTTTATAATTAATGATTGAAAGATGTATATAAAGAAAAAATAGTTTTAGAACAAATAGAAACGCATAATTAAGTTTAATTGATTTTAATTCAACACGTATAAGCATTAGAAAACCCAGTAGGGTAAGGAAAATCAATAATTCCAAGAACCAAGTACTTCCAATTTTTGACCACCATAATTTGTTAAACAAGTATTAAGTGCATCTAACTTATTTAACTGTAGACGCTCATAGATATTTTGTAGGATAACATTAACTTGTGCACCCGTATCAAATTTAAATTTAACTAATTTATTACATTCTTTAATAAAAACGGTTATGTAGGGGTATAAAAACATCTGAAAAAAAGGGAGGAATAGAAGAGCAGAATAAGTTCTAAGGTATTTTTGGAGAACAGTACGGGATATATTACAAGCAAAGAGGGGAAAACGGAGGTAGATGTAAACCTAGATCAGATAGGGATAGATGCAAACTGTACAAATATCAGGGAAATGTGTAGGTTAGTTCAGAATAGGAAACAATTAGGGTACGCGTCTAACCAGTTCCAGGACTAAAGTCCTAATGATGCTGACAATGAAAAGTAGTAGGAGATATAATAATAAAATGCAAATTCTATATAAATCCTTGTTAAAACTCAAACTAACGTTACAAAGCGTAGTTTAATTTAATTTAACTATCTTGGTTAAAAGTCATATGGAGATCGAATAATATTGAAAGGACCAAAGTGCAGTTGTATTTGAAATAGAAATACCTGCTGCTCCGATAACTCAACTAGCACTGCATGTTATTGAACTGTAACAATACGTTCTAATACTTAAACTGACTTTTTGCGGCAAAGACCCTTTTTGCATTCTTTAAACTTGTGGATTATTAAAACCCTTTTTAATTTTATTCTATTTTTAATAAATAATGTAGTATACATGATAAATTACATACACATAAATTAATAAAATAGATTAACCTAATAGAATAAATATATTGATCCAATAGATACATAGATAATGGAATAAACAAAATAAGTAAAATTAGTAAAATAAATAATGTCAATAAAGTGAGTAAACAAATAAAACTTTAAAAGTAAAGTAAAATAGTTAGTGTACAAGCTAATTTAAATCGAAATAAAATACCATATACGAAACAATATAGTTATACAAATTGCAAACAAATGCATCAATATTTATATTTAGTGTCACTATTACAATTTATTTATACTATCAGCATACGATAACTCAATATCATGTTACCAATTTCTAATTACTCTGCTGTGCTATCAAAGTAATAAAACAAAGCTCCTTTGTATGTGAAAATATTTATAAAACACCCTCCTTACCATCATCATTATAAGTCAACTACATCGCTACTATTTCATTTCTGACAATCTGTTAAATGACGTTGGGTTCTACTTAGAGTGAAAAACTGTAAATGTATTTGAAAGACACTTTTTCTTGTTGTAGAATAGTTAGAAAAAGTTCCATGCAAATAAGCGCTTGTTAAGTGACGACACGTGTGGTTTTGGATGCCAAATAATCAAATAATGAAAACAATTGTGCGCTTGTTGCAGAATGACTGTACACGCCTTTGTAAACGACGTTAATCTAAGACAGCATAAAACCAATAATTGCATGCGAATGGACGTTTGTTAGTATGCGTTCGTACATTTTTTTAATTCTTCTTTTTGTGCTTTAGAATAATCACACAAATTGCATAGAAATGGGCGTTGGTTAAGTATTTGTTAGTATGTCTGTTAAATCACTTCTTCATGATGCGCAATAAACACATAAATTGTACTGGAATAAATGTTCGTTAGTATGCGTACGTATATGTGTTTTTAAATGTCATCTTTGCTAGAAAATGTACGTTCATTAATATACATTCGTAGGCGTGTTTTTATATAACTTTTTCCACGACTATCCAGTAATGCATTCCTTATGCATTTAAGAATGGGCTAATAATAGTGTAAAATATTGCGGTGAATTTCGAATAGCTCTGTGGTAGAGAGAAGTGGACATGTAGATAAAAAATAAAGGATAATTAACAAACAACATATAATTAATGGTTTTATCCAGATCAAGCTTTTACTTCAAAACACTCACTTGTTGGTTACGAAGCCGTGATAACGAAAGCAACGATGTAACATCTACTCTGCTTTTTGCGGGTATAGCAAAGCACATTTATGTCAATAGCGGTGGTTATGAAGAAAAGCGGTTCATCTAATTAGGAGTTCTACGTAGAACATGTAAAGCAGCGATGCGGTCTGCAAGAACGACAAATCGATACTCTCCTTGCTTCGTGGGTTTTCCAGTTACTACACATGCAGAATAACAACGTTTATCACTCGCGGCACTTGCTTGCGCGTGCTTCAAATAAAACCATGGAAATTTACTTTAACAAATTTAAATATACCGAGACGAACGTAAATAATCAACAAACTCAACCGAAACTAAATGTAGCTCTAAATTATTTACAATATAAACGGAACAAATAGTACTCATTATTCTGTAGAATAATATTAATTCATAATCCAATACCTTTAACCAATCAGGAACATCCAGATAGTTGATGATCATAATCCAATACCTCTGACCAATCGGTACAAACCTCCTTTTTTCATAAACTGCCAGGTATAATTTTCGTATCATGCAAAGTAGACCGTTACACTTTGACAAATAATTTTTTTCATTGTCGGTGTTTGCGAAATTAGTTAAAATGTTTAGAAAATTTCTAATATTGAAGATTTGTGTAGTCGTGAGAAAAGTATGGTATTCTACTTGCGATTTATGGCCATTACTCATTCGGATTACGCCTCAACAAGAAAAACAAGACTGTTCTGATATGCGTGTTCAGAGATTTGTGTTTTTTAATAATAATATATATCTCTAACAGTAACCTAACCTTAAAAAGGCTATCGCGAGACTCCTTCGAACGTAAAGACTCGGGAGGACGGTTAAGAAAAAAATGTTTGCTCGCGGAACTCCTTCGAGATTAAATACTCGGGAGGATGGTTGAACAAATTTTTTGCTCGTGGTGCGAACGTTCCGAATGAGTAATTGTTATCCTAAATCTCTCGATCAATAAACTACTATTTTTCGAGGTAGGATCATCCCACAAATTACAAATAAATGGACGTTCATTTATATATGTTCCTATAGGTATTTTCAAATTACTTTTTTTGTGTTGCAGAATAATCACACAAATTGCATTGAAATGCATGATCGTTAGTATTCAGTATATCTCTTTTTGAATTGCTTCTGTATGATGCAGATTAATCATAAAAATTATATACAAATGTAGATACATTTCACTCAATAGAGATGAAATGGTAAAGTGATTACCTGCACATTCTTCTAAAGGAGACTGTGAAGGTGTAGGGAAACAATAGACCTTACGGTTTGAAAATTTTCTTGAAAATTTGAGGAAAAAGAGATCGAACTCGATACCTCAAATTAAAAAAAGACTGCTTTTCACCAGGCAAGCTTCGTCACCATCATGTTGTCTCCCAACTTAGCCAAAGTAGGCAACATGCAAGCAGCAACCTCTTCTAGGACAAAAAAAGAAAGTTAAACCAAACGAGTTAGACTCCGAGTCCGAAAAATTTGTTAGAAGAAATATAATGTTTTGGCTTAGGATCACATCTAAGTGTGTGTCGGTTCGTTGTAATATAAAAATAAACCTCGGATGTCAAATTATTATCATTAATATTGAATATATTTAAACTCTAATGTAGAGTATTTGTTTCAATGCAATGAAATGGTTCATTACTTATAACTGCATGTGGTGGACTAATCAATGATGTTTTTGGAAGTTGCAACAATATTCTTTACATAGGTTATGCATAGGCCTAGGCCCATAAGCCATATAAGCTTTTTTGAATCTTTATTCAAGCCTTTTCGAAATGATAGTATTTATTTTGGGAAAATCGCATTTATAATGTTAAATCCAACAAACGACTGCGATGGATCTAATATTGGAGCACCTTCTTCGGCTATCACTAGCATACCCGCTCCATTTATTATTAGTAGTGTACATAATAGGATTATCGAAAAACGTGAAGTAAGTAACAATTACACTAAGTAAAAATTTCAAATGAAACTCTTATTGATCGATCATGGTTTATAGGAGTTGGCAAATGGCACATGTCCGACCCCTTTAGACATATGTAGAGATCAAAAGCATATACTAAAATTTGGCTGCAATTAAAATCAGTGTGTTATTCACATATTAGAATCTCCAAAACTGTGACTGAATCGCGGAATAATTTGAAACGAGTCTATGAAAATGCAGGTATTAGCAAGCGCTTATTTTTAAAAAGAAAACTTTCGCAAATGTAAACTTTAATTCAATACATCATTATTTGGGAGAGATTATTTCGGTCATCCAGGCACTTGCAAACATTTATTGTAATATTGATGATTATGAACAAGCAGAATTAATGCTTATAGGTTTACTCAGCGAATTCGATTCTTTAATTATGGCAATTGAAGCTACCCAATCTAAACTGACATCAGATTTTATAAAAGCTCAATTAATTCAGGGCGAATTAAGAGATGCGACTCGACGAATGTCAATATTGACAATAATAGTGAAACAAAGCTTTAACGGTCAAGAACAGGTTTAAACCCATACGCCATCTCTGTAATAAACAAGGTCACATTAAGCCTAGATGTCCAGTACTCAAAAAGAAGAAGAAACATACAAAGAATGCTTCTCTGCTGTCAACTTCTACAAATAATAGCAATGCTAGGAGTAAAAATTCTTCCACGATTTCTACTCATACTGCCTTGATAAGCCACAGCACAAATGATACCAACTGGATTTTGGATTCAGATTGTACTAGTCATAGGACTAATTGTAAGAATTGGATTGTTAATTATAATAATAATAGTAATGATAAGGTAATATCTGAAATTACCATTGCTAATAACAAAAAAATTTTCGGTCAAGGCGAGTTATGTAATCCCCCAATTGCTATATATATAAAAGAAACTGATAATTAAAAAGTTATTAGAAATATTAGAAAATGCGCTAAGTGATGTGCAACAATGTAATGAATTACAATTCATTACTTTGTAGCACAGAGATAAGTGACACTGCAGATGTCAGGTCACAGGCGGTCACAGACAGTCACGTACCGAGATTACCTGGAAAGGAAGCTCGCAACAAAGTAATTATGAATAGATTTAAGATAGCAACATTGTATTATGAATAAAAGTCAAGTGTAAGCAGACATTAGGTCTGCAAGTTCCCACAGCCATGTGAGGGGGTAGGGATATTATAAAAGGCGGAGCCCCACTCGAAGACAGTTAATCCATTGTTCAGCTTTAACATTGCAGTTCGTTAGATAACTCACTTTGTACAATTAATTAATATACTTTTGACTTAGAATAATTCATTTTCAAATTTAAAATTTTTTTCTGTGTAAATAAATAAATGTGTTAAGAAGTTTGGAGAAGTCTTTTTAAAAAGGACCGCTCGCAGCCACAAACCTTAACTGGCGTAGGTGACATAAATGTAACTCTTAGTAATAGTAATACAAGGATGATCACTAATGCTATATATGTTCCCAACAATGTCATCAATTTACTATCTGTTACCAAATTAGCTAATAAGGGTTATATCCTAGTTTTTGATAATAACTGCCGTGTATATAGAGATGATGATTTGAAAGTAGTCGGCTCCTATCAGTTCACAGCCACACAATATGATGGAATTTATAAACTGGATCAAAAACATTATAGACAAAGCAAATTTTGTAGTGAAGGTGTTAAATAAAATTAAATAAAAACCCTTAACCACAGAAAAATATTTAAATTACTAGATACGTTGAAACTTAAATGGGCACCAATGAACTTATATGGGCGCTAGTGAAACTTAAGTGAAACTTTACCCTTTTCTTCTTTATTTAATTTTGGAGTGGGTCAATTAGTGAACAAAACCTCGGTGGACCCACGAGCTTTACTATATTCGCGGCTTAGTCTGGGAATTACCCCAAGGGTGAGCAATGAGTTTGGGCGTGGATATAGGGTGGGCTCGACTACAAACGGGAACAAAAAAAACGTAAATGGACGTCACTGCATCTATATAGACAATAAACAAAACTAAAGTATCCTACAGGAAGACGCAGAAACCTATAGGATATAATGATTATCAAAAAACATACAAATTACAATAAGCACTACCTCTGAAAACCTCTTGGACCTCTGCTCCAGCTTCTGCGATGTCGGACCTGCAAGAGAATGTCACACAAAAATAAAATATAAGACACTGTTTGTGCCAAACAACAAAATATTTAGGTCTTTATAGATCGATTGGCCTGAATTCAAAATCTCAACAACCCCTTACCTATGAAAAAATACTCTACTGGAAATTACTTATTCTGTTTCTATTACCTGGTACTGTATCAACTTTTTTCTAAGTTCCACATTCAAAATTTGGCTTATCTAATTTGGACTACGTTAATTTCAATTAGTGAAATAAAAGACGAAAGTTTTATATCAAAGTATAATTTAAATGTTATTCTCTTTTGTTGCAAAATTATTTATAAAAAATTTAATAATCAATATAAAATAAGTTTCAAAAATTTCTTAATGTGTTTCTCTATAAAGTATAATCAACATAAAGTAAGTTTCAAAAATCTCTGAATTTGTTTCTCTACATAGAGAGATCTTAGCATTTATAAATTATTTAATACAGTCGGGTTCTTAAACATCCATAAAACAGATCTGTTCTGGCTTACAAAAATTTCTCTAAAGAACTTGTTACATAAAAAGTTCATATGGCTTAAGCATTATATGAAATTAAAGAAAGTCAGTTCAACATATGTTAGAAGCAGCATAGATATTCTACTAATCACATAACATATTGCAAGTAAATATCTTTCAATCAAAAGTGGACTTTATACTTATTTTTCTCAATTAACATGTGCATTATTTACCTGCCTTGAATAACAACTTTTAAATCATCTAAAAGTTCAAAAATTCCTCTTATGAATAAATTTAGTTCTGAACAAAAAAGTATTTGACCTATTAAATTTCTAGGGTATAATTCTCAAACTGAATTTTACGTGGGATTTGAGTATAAACATATCTTGCAAAAAAACTTGACATTTACATTCTTTAACAAAAGTTTCTTATGATTTGGTAAATGTTAAATCAAAGCTTTGACCGTAATTAGTACGTCAAATTAATTCTCAGTAAATAGTTTATAAGTACCTGATTGGTTTTGTCTTAATTACACGACGGTGATGCTGATAAATGTAGTAGAACAATCAAAACACATAACATTCCATCTCCTTGAAATTTAAAAGGTACGAAATATGCCTTTACTAAATGCAGCCCCTCGGACAGCTTCCAAAATGAGTAATTCTACAATACTCAACCAAGTTCCAATCTCATTGTCAAACGTGTTTCCTAAATGTGCACTAATGGACTTCCTCACCACGTGTTGTAACTGTTGCTCTAGGTTGTCTGGGCAGCGTCCCAAGAGCTCTATTGTGACGCCTCCGCACGGCAACCTCTAGCCCTTCCATTATGGTAAAGCTATTCTCAGCTCCCACTTACAACCAAAGTTCCCCATCTTCAAAATGAAGTGTACCTCCACGTAGTTGCTTGCAAGATGGCTGTGTTCGCTTCCTTGCCAACACCCTAGCTATCGCGTCACTTTACGAGCAGACGTTGTGTCTAGCAATTGCACTAGTGGACTTCAGAACGCCTGTAGCTTATGCAACTCAAGTTACGTTCTGGGTATTTGCCGATATCAAAAGCGTAGGAGTCACTATTAAATACTCCGTATAGATGAAAATAATGTAAATAGGAAAGAGGTGTTCTTCTTTGTAGTAAATTAAACTATTTAACGATTTCACGTTAAATGACAAATTCGTAAAATAACAACGGCTAGAACTGTTTTCCTTTAGAGATATTTAATGTAACAAAATTTTGTTACAACGTATTTCGACCACTATGTGGTCATCATCAGTAGGAAGGTGTTAGTAAATCTTTACTTACTAAAGCAAACACTTGGAAATTTGGCACCCACGTCTAGAACATTTAAGTCTGAATGGTATGCAAAAACTTCGAGATTCATTAGCGACAGGAATTAACTTTATAAATGGAATTTCATGTCCTTGCATTCCATGTACCGAAGGAAATAAAGTCAGCAGCCTTTCCTAAAGGCAATGCACATACAGAACATTCTAAATTAAGTTTAATTCATTTCGATTTATGTGAATTCGTTGTCACTTGTCAGTTAGGGAAGATCACAATATTTTATACCCTTCACAGATGACTTTAGGCGCAAAACCTTTGTTTATTTTTTAAAGACTAAAGATCAACATTAAGTTTAAAATTCCTTTATTGATTTTAAAACTATGACTGCAAATAAAACTGACCTTAAAGTCAAGAAACTTCAGCGATAACAGTTCTGAGTATTGCAATAAAAGATTTGATGCATATTTTAAACAATGCGGCATTATTCACAAGACTACAGTATCTTACACCCCACAACAAAATGGGACTGCGGAACGTTGCAATAGGACGATTATGGAAAAAGCCAGGGCTTTACCCAAGACTCGGGTCTTAGTAAAAATTTTGGGCTGAAGCAGTAGAAACTGCAGTCTATCGTAAGAATCGTTCACCGACTGCTGCCATTGATGAAGCTACACCTGAGGAGTTATGAAGTTGCTCTAAAGTAGATCTAAGCGATTTCCGTGTATATGGGTGTAGGGCTTATGCTTTAATTCCTAAACAGCACCGGACTAAATTAGATGCCAAATCGAAAACTCTTATTATGGTCGGACATTGCGATCATACCAAAGGATACAGATTGGCGGATCCTTTAAATAGAAACATCACAAAATCCAGATCTCTTCAGTTCTTTGAACACATAAAAGGAGGAATAAGCGTTGAAAATAATGATTTCTTCTTTGATCATTACCTTGATAATTTTTCTGTTGACATTGTCACTAACTATTGAACAAATTAACAACTCTCCTGCTGTTTCAGGAATTGTGGATGATCAACAAAGAATAATGCAAACACAAAATGATTCTTCAATTGGTATTATTCCTGTAGCTGACGTTGATTATGTCCAAACAAAAAAATTGAAGATGCTTTTGATGCTACTATTTCTACTGCAGAATATTGTGATTTTGAAGATACTATTGATAAAAAATGACAACAGGCAAGCTCGCCAACGTCGCTGTTCTTTTTGGCACAAGAACTATGAGATGAATTATTTTTCTCAATTAGCGTTGATTACACGCAATGAACCCCACATTTACAAACAAGCTGTTAATAATTCACTTGTTTCACATAGTGTTTGGGAAGAAGATACCAATGTTGTCAAATGCAAATGGGTATTCAAAGAAAAGACCGACGCAAATGGGATATTAAAGAAACATAAAGTTTGGTATCAGACCACTAGGTGGAAAAATAGACATCTAGAACACGCGCACGACTAACGATACAGACAAGACAGCAGAAACCACTTGGTTAACGCTGACTACGAGACGCGCCCTGAGAGGGCAGGATCAATCAGGAGAGGAAAGTTTGGTTGGTAGCTAAAGGTTTTACACAGCGTTATGGGATTGACTATGAAAAGATATTTGCACCTGTTGTTCGACATTCCACTCTGCGGGCATTGTTCGGAATATGAGTTGAGTTCGATATGGATATCGAGCACATTGATGTAAATACAGCCTTTTTAAATGGGGATCTTCATAAGACCACTTTTATGGAACAACCTATCGGTTTTGAGATTGAGGGACAAAATAAAATTTCTTTACTTGAAAAGCCTTAAACAAGTAAGTAGAACTTGGAATGAAAAAGTGAACAATGTTTTAATTCAACATGGTTACAAACAGTTGAAGAGTAAAACACGTGTTTATTTCAAGAAATTCAAAAAGAATAAAGTCATTATTGCAATGTATGTTGACGATTTTTCGTATTTATCAATAGCCATATGGCAAGAAAGAGCTCTATGAGAATATGAGCAAGAATTTTAAGTTAAAATTGCTCGGACCTGTGAAACATATCCTAAGAATAAAAGTTGTACGAAATAGGGAAAAAGGGAGAATGAAGCTTTCTCAAGGTGATTATGTTAGAAAACTACTGCAAAAAATTGGAATGGCAGACTGTTACAAAGTTTCTACTCCAATGTAGGTAAACACTATTGTGGAGAAAGCAACTATATGTGATACGACATATCCATACCGGGAATCAATTGGGAGCCTGATGTACCTTTCTGTTTCCACTCGACTAGACATTGCTTACTCTTATAGTAAATTGAGCCAACACTTGTTATAATATAAGATACTGGACGATGGCCAAACGTGTACTAAGGTCTGGAACTTAAGATTATGGTCTGATTTTTTCTAGAAGTGGTACCGAAATTACCATATTTTCCGATGCTCATTGGACCTGAAGTCATATACCGAATTAGTTTCAAAATAAATTGGAAATTGCGCAAACAGCAAACCATTGCTTATTCTAGTGCGGAAGCTGAATATTATGGTCTAAAAAGAGCAGTCAAAGAAGCTAAATTTATTCGAATTTTTGTCTTTGAATTGCGCTTCATCTCACGGGAACCAATCACCATCTTCAATATGAAAGAATGATTGACTGTGGGCGTTTAAACGCACAAAACATATTGATGTGTCATCATTTTATCAAGGAAGCAGTTGACTTAGGTCAGGTAACTATTAAATACAAAAGTTTAAATAAGCTCGTTGCCGACTTATTTACCAAACCACTGGGTAAAACTAAGAATGAAATGTTTGCTATAGAGTTAGGACTCATTTAATAATTAGTGTTGTTGCTAGTTATTTTTTTTTTTTTTTTTACTGTTTCTGTTTTGTTTATTCTCGATCATGTATTTTATTTTTGTTTTTATAATTTATAGACATATTCGAGTAAGGCAGTGTTAGAAGAAAAATAATGTTTTGGGCTTAGAATTACATCTAAGTGTGTGTATATTGATTACTATAAAATATCAGTTCGCTGTAATATAAAAAAATTTCTGATGTCAAATTATTATTATTAATATTGAATATATTTAAACTCTAATAGAGTATTTATTTCAATGCAATGAAATGGTTAATTACTTATAACTGCATGTGGTGGACTAATCAATGATTTTTTGGAAGTTGCAACAATATTCTTTACATAGGTTATGGGCCTAAGTAGTTCATAAGCCATACGAAGCTTTTCTTTGTATGATTTATTACATAAGGAGAACATCAATTTGGATGACCTTAGCGACGTTGAGAGTGGACTACTAGAGAAACACGTCATTTTCAACGAATCAAAAGCAATGAGTAATAGCTTTGACAATGTGTCCCCTAACTGACGGAAATGAGGACTGTGAAATTCATGTACAGTTATTACGTCAAGGAAAAAAGAAAGGATTTTTCAGTACAGTACCAGAAAAAAATTTGAAAATTACTAGTTGCGTTTTCTAAAGTCAGATAATGCAAAGTCACGTATAACTCCCGCGGGTTGTAACGGGCATTTTTCGTACCTTAACATTTTACGCTCCCTTTCTGTTAGCGTACTTAAAAATTTAACTCGCGTGTATTAATTTTAAAAGATAAAAATTGAAGATTAATTCTCATTAATAAATAAATTCAAACTTATCGAAAACGATAAACAGCCTGTAATTAATTGTTAGATACGATTGTGACATTCACGTTTTAGATGTTCCTTATGTTATTAGCGAGGTAGATAATAGTCGATAAGCGGTTATAATAGCGACGAGTTGTGGAGTCTGTTCTTTGTTCCTATTTAATAAGTACGTTAAAAATACTGTTCCTTTTGCTTTAAAAATAGTGAGAATTAATGCGGGATTAATTTTCGAATTGTACATGAAAAACACGGCACGATTTTAGTTGTTTGTCTGGTGAAATAAAAGTTGGATATTAACTTGAGAAAGTGGTTTAAGTAACATTTGCCGGACGATGTTATTGCTTACGCGTACCTTACTAGTTGTTTTAGTTGTTTTTCTTGTGAGATAAATGTTTTAAGGAACATTTGACGGACTTGCTGTAGTGATACACGTGCTTTACTCATTATGGTTCTTTTTAGTTGTTTTGTCTTTTGGATATTTAAACTGTGTGTGCAATCTAGTTTCGCCCTTTTCTTTTAAAGTAGCGCATACTTTGAATTATTTAAATACAGTGCTACTGTAGTTTCTGAATTTTCTAACAACAAAGAACCTAAAATAGATCATTGTTGAGCAAATTTCGTATTTGCGAAACATAACAGATTACCGGCTTACAAAGGTATTGGTTGAAGTTTCTCACTGCTTTTGGGGATGGTTATGAAACTAATATCCATTTGGTCCCAGTTGAAATTAAACTAGTGCTACAGAATATTTCGAAATTATTGTCTTAGGAAATAGAATTACCAAGAAACTTATCAAGGCTACATAGTTCCGACGCGTGATAATGTCTGCTGCTAACCCCAGTGAAATACGTAGGTGTGATTAGTGTAACGTGTGCTAAGTTCCATCAACACCCTCACAGTCAAGGGTGAAGTGCTTCGTTAGTGCAGGACATCGTTGAATCCCACCCTTCCGTTGCAAGGAAGCGTTGCTGAAGGACTTTTGTAAGTTGAACTATTTCCTACTTGTTATTACTGTAAATATCTATCCGTTGCTGTACCATATCTTTGTCGTTCTGATACCTTTTACAATAGACTTGCATGCTATTTTAAAACATAGAAAAAAAGAAAGAAAGAAAAATCAATACTACTAAATTACTCATACCAATTGTGTCTTACCTATTTATTTACTGAATTACTCATATCAATTGTGTCTTACCTATTTATTTTTTTAACATTTTGTCTGATTTATGTTTAATTGGTGTGTGAGGAAACGTTTCTGCTACTCCCCAATATTACCTCACTTTGTACGAAACATTTTTCTGTATTGCTTTTACCGTTGTTATATTATATAGTTTATCTAAACAGTTTTTTTTATTTACATTCTACAAAGTACTGAATAACTTAGACGTTTCATTGCTGCTATGCTTATTCTTTTTCAGGTTTGTAACTAATTTTTTATTGCAGGTATTATCACTAACTCCTTACGGCCGCGTACATGGTAGGTTGGTCTGCTTTCTACAACCCCCCCTACTCTCCGATTGAGCCCGGTCATTTTTTTTCTCTGATTTTCTTTTTGTTACGCACGGCTACGAGCCAACGTAGCATAACTTTGGCGCCCGAACAGGTACTGACACGAATTACGTAACAGGGTGTTTTAGATTGAACTAATTTTGTTTAACAATTCTTCTTAAAACATACTTTGTGTTCTATGTTTTCATATCTATTGTCTAACATGAACCAAATACGTTAATAAGCAAGTGTCCCAACTTGTCCAAACTACGAGGGTAACATAAGATATTACGCAAATTACATAAATATATAAAAAACCATCTTTGAAATTTGAGGAACGAATGGTAACAATTTTTATGGTGTAAGAGTAGTTCCAAAAAATAACTATAATAAAGCAGCAAAGCTTTCAAATTGAAAAATGTCTCATTTAACGCATAATAACAGTACTGTAGAAAAATTTATCAGTTTCTTTTCTTTCGGCTCTTTCAGTATCAGAAATACCAAATTGCAACATTTGAATTAAGAAGTGAAATCTGTTGGCCCTGTTCACTAACCTAAACATTGTAACCCCAGTTTCATTTATTCTTCATAGATCCATTGAGTGATTTGCACCGGCCAAATACAACATACCAAGAAAGATCTTTGGCTCTAATACGTTTTTTTACAAACGTTCTTTAGTATGATTTGGAAAAACTTACCTCATTTTAATATTTATATATTTCACAACTTGCAGTATACTGTCAAGAAAAATAATTGCCAACTATCTAGAATAGGTGTATTGTGCGTGCATTGCGTTGCTAATTGTTCCCGATAGGTTCGTGAGTACGTTTTCCTTTGTACTGCGGTTCGTTTTGACATCTAACGGATGTTTACTCTCGAAATTGTCAAATTATAGCGTTCAACAAAACGTCGTTCATCTGCATTTGATTCTCTTTACAAAGAAATATGCTCTTCGGCTGCTTTATCGTCCATGTCATTGATATCTTTTACAATCCCTAATATCAAACTGCTCGTTAGCAAACACCTCGTTACATAATTGCATGAACGCTCAGATTATTTTGCATACGAGTATGTGATGGCTAACGGTAGTTTTCTAGTCTCACTACCTCCATTATCAACGGTTAATGCGAAACTAATTTAAAGCGACACTAATTTGTTGAAGAAGTATGGGAAGAATTGGAATTATTAAAGAAGTACACGTCTATTGATACATCATGCGTCCACACACTATTCTAAAACTATATTTGACATTTAAGAGTATCATTAACTGTTATATATCTTATTGATATATTGATTATTGTATTAATTAGAAAATCAATAGTCGGAGTTACAGCGTTTATTGAATTAAATAATAATTAATAATTATATAGGTACAATAGCACAAGCCATCAATAGTAACTAACTTTAAACTATATTCTTTGTTGTGGCAGCTCTGATCCAATATTAACACAATGTATCACAGATACACTCAGATTAGACTGACACAGCAATAGAAACATTAACTAAATATTCCAATATACAACATTAACAGAGCCTATTTTATAAAAGTAAGAAACTTCTGGCATAATTTTATAGACAGAAATATAAAAAAAAAATAAGTCCGACATGGAAAAACTACGGCGCCGGTAATGAAGGGGTAATATATATGCGTATAAATGTATTTTCCGACGACCACTTGCGAAAACAACAGATTACACACTACTTAGTTATTTAGAAAGTAAAGTATATCACTCTGTTACGTTGACTCGTAGCCGTGCGTAACACAAAGAAAGTCAAGGAATGACCGGGCTCAATCGGAGATTAGGGGGGGTTGTAGAAAGTAGACTAACATATTGTTAGTTAGTAACAGTACCTGTAAGAAAAATAATTAAGCAAACCTGAAAGAAAAAAAAATAGTCAAGTAAACCAGAAAAAAAAATGTAAAAGCATGTAAAAGAATGTAAAAGAAGGTAAAACGTTTGAATAATCTATATAATATGACAACGGTAATAGCAGTACAAAAACTTTTAATACAAAGTGAGGTAATATTGGGAGTAGCAGAAACGTTTCCTCCACACCAATTTAACATAAATCAAGACAAATTTTTTTTTACAAAAGATAAATAGATAAGACACCATTGATATGAGTAATCTAGTAGTATTAGTTCTTTTTCCGTTCTTTCTTTTAGAATAGCATGCAAGTCTATTGTAAAAGGTATCCGAACGACAAAGATATCCCAAAACAACGAATAGATATTTAAAATAAAAAAAGTAGGAAATAGTACACTTACAGAAAGTCCTGCAGTAGCCTTCCGTGCAATGGAAGGGTGGGAGTCACGAGGTTCGGCACTAACGAAGCACTAAATCCACATACGTATTTCACGGGTGTTAGCAGCAGACATTATCATACTAATGGAACCAGGTGGCATTGATAACTCTTCTTGTTAATCCTATTTCCTAAGAAAATAATTTCAGTATTTTATAACACTAGTTTAAGTTCAACTTTGTAAACCGGTAATCGGTTATATTTCGCAAATAACGAAACTTGCGCAAGCAATAATCTATTTTAGATTCTTCGGTAGTAGAAACAAAATTCAGAACTACAGCATCAACTGCATCTGCTACACTGTATCCTCACTTTTAGAAACACTCAAGCTTAAAACGGTATTTCGATAATCCAAAGTATGCATATCGTCAAAGCAGAACGAGCAACAGAATTTTTAATGTAAATAAAATATAGAACAATGGACAAACTACAACTACAAACTCAACAATTTATAGGAAATACCTCAAAACACTGCTAAACTCGTAATTTATAGCAACCAAGAACAACTGTAAACTACGCTAATCTGTTTAATGTAAAAATCGTTGTTTAACATAACACCTGAGCTTGTCTTATCTCAAACGAGAATAGATAGCATAAAAACGAATTGTATACGGCGAATATTTATTTATTTATTAAGGTAAATCGACGTTATACAACCAGCTATACAAAACGATGTGTTTTGAGTACGCTGACATTAAGGGAACGTAACAACTCTAGAGTGCGAAAGTACATAACACTCTAGTGTTGAAATACTTTTCAACTCTAGAGTGATATGACTGATGTTAGTATGCTAGTTACCTAGGCAACCCAAACGACTACCGGTTTTAACTTTTGTATTCATTCGTTTCGTTTTGGCTAATAACAGTTTAAAATACTCAGAGTTAAATCGATACTGACAGTTTCCGTTTTACTTAAAGATGTAATTACTCATATTAGTTTGTAATTGAAATGATTTCTTGAATAAAATTGAGAATGCATACGCTAAAAGCAACAGAATTCGCGGATTTTATAAAAACAAAGTAAGTGTTCGAATTTTCAACATCAAAACGTCAAATAAATTTTATAAGTGTCTGTCTGTCTTACATTATTGCGTACACATTTATTGCAAATAAGCATAAAAATAACTATTTCGTAATTGTTTTTAGTGGTGGTCGTCGGAAAAATAGTGTACAGTACTCGCGTGGAAAGTGACATTTCACACTCGTGGTTCACTTTCCATGCTAGTAATGTAATATACTATTTCTGTTAAAGCATTATTTCATACAAAACATGCAAATTAACGTTGGTTACTATGAAATCGCACATTTGTTTTTAAATTATTCTTCTCTGATGCGAAATAATCACATATTGCAAATATTTCGGATGTTGATTAATACCGGACTCCAGAAGTAATTTAGCAGCACAGATTAAGCACACAAATGAATGTTTCTTAGTGTGATAGCTTTTTTATGCGGAATAGCAACACAAATTGCATGCGAATGAACGTTTTAGTATGACTCCATAAATGTACTTGTAAATAATACTTTTGTGAGTTGTATAATCACACAAATTGCATACGAACGGGCGTACGTTAGTTAGTATGCGACCGAAAATGAATTTGTAAACTACTTTTGTGAAGTAGTATAATCCACAAATTGCATGAGAATGGATGTTCATTAATTAGTATGCTACCTCAAATGTATCCCTAAATTACTTTTATATATTCTTCTTAATTTTTTTTGAATTAAACCACTCATAGTTTTAAAATCATCTTTATTTACGTTTCAATCCATGACCTAGGATCGTTGTCAAAATAATTATTTTAAAACTAGAGTGGTTTAATTCAAAGAAGATTTAGAAGAATGCTAAACAAACCACAACAAACATACAGGGAGTATTTACTTTTATATAGTGTAGAATAATCGCACGAGTTGCAATCGCATGGACGTTCATTAGTATGCAACCGATAATGTGTTTATAAATTACTTTTATGTATTGTGGAATTGTCACACGTATTGCAAACGTCGTGCATTAGTATGTGACCGAAAATGTACTTGCAAATTACGCTTTTGTGACGTGTGATGAGCGTTTGTTAGTATGCG
The DNA here is from genome assembly GCA_036346225.1 of Platerodrilus igneus. Taxonomy (NCBI): domain Eukaryota; kingdom Metazoa; phylum Arthropoda; class Insecta; order Coleoptera; family Lycidae; genus Platerodrilus; species Platerodrilus igneus. Next base: position 390,697 of record JARFIW010001588.1, read on the forward strand.
ACAAAAATGTCTTTGTAAATTACTTTTATGTGATGTGGTATAATCACACAAGTTGCACGAAAATGGGCGTTCGTTAGTATGTGACCGAAAATGTTCCTGTAGATGACCTTTTTGATGCAGTATAATTACACAAATTGCAAGCGAATGAGCGTTTTTATTATGCGACCAAAAATGTGTTTGTAAATAACTCTTTCGTGATGTGGTATAATCACACAAACTGCTAGCCAATGGACGCTGGCTAGTATGCAATCAAAATGTGTTTGTAATCTATTTTTGTGATGTAGTATAATTACACAAACTGCAACCGAATGGGCGTTCGTCAGTATACGAACGAAAATGTCTTTGTAAACTACTTTTTGAGATGTTGTATGATCACACAAACTGCATGCGTATGGACGCTCGCTAGTATGCGACCGAGAATGTGTTGGTAAATAACTTTTGTGATGTGGTATAATCACACAAACTGTATGCGAACGGGCGTTCGTTAGAATGCGATCGAAAATGTATTTGTAAACTACTTTTTGTAATGCGGTATAAGCACACAAACTGCATGCAAATGGGCGCCCGTTAGTATGCGACCGAAAATGTATTTGTAAACTACTTTTCTGATGTGGTATAATTATACAAATTGCACGCAAATTTGCGTTCCTTAGGCTGCGACCGAAAATCTATTTGTAAATTACTTTTTTTGATGTGGTATAAGCACACAAACTGCAGCCAATTGGCGTTCGTTAGTATGCGACCAAAAATGTATTTGAATTTACTTTTGTGATGGTATAATACACAAACTGCAAGTGGATGGGCGTTCGTTAGTTGCGACTGAAAATGTATTTTAAACTACTTTTTTGTGATGGGTATAATCACACAAATTGCAATCGAATGGGCGGTTAGTATGAGACCGAAAATGTATTTGTAAACTACTTTTTGTAATGCGGTATAATCACACAAATTGCAAGCGAATGGGCGTTTATTAGTATGCGACCGAAAATGTATTTTTAAACTACTTTTGTGATGCCGTATAAGCACACAAACTGCAAGCGAATGGGCGTTCGTTAGTATGCGACAGAAAATGTATTTGTAATCTACTTTTTGTGATGTAGTATAATCACACAAACTGCAAACGAATGGGCGTTCGTTAGTATGCGACGACAATGTTTTTAAAGTACTTTTTGTGATGCGGTATAAGCACACAAACTGCAAGGGGCGTTCGCAAGTATGCGACCGAAGATGTATTTGTAAACTACTTTTTGGATGCGGTATAATTACACAAACTCAAGCGAATGGGCGTTCGTAGTATACGAACGAAAATGTCTTTGTAAACACTTTTTGAGATGGGTAACAAACTGCATTATGGACGCTCCGTATGCGACCGAGAATGTGTTGGTAAATAACTTTTTGTGATGTGGTATAATCACACAAACTGACGAAGGGCGTTCGTCAGAATGCGATCGAAAATGTATTTTAAACTACTTTTTTATGGGTATAAAACAAATTGCAGCGAATTTGCGTTCCTTAGTGCGACCGAAAATTATTTGTAAATTACTTTTTTGATGTGGTATAAACACAAACTGCAGCCAATTGGCGTTCGTTAGTATGCGACCAAAAATGTATTTGAAATTTACTTTTTGTGATGTGTATAATCACACAAACCGCAAGGGATGGGCGTTCGTTAGTATGCGACGAAAATGTATTTTAAACTACTTTTTTGTGATGTGGTATAATCACACAAATTGCAATCGAATGGGCGTTTTAGTATGGACCGAAAATGTATTTTAAACTACTTTTCGTAATGGGTATAATCACACAAATTGCAACGAATGGGCGTTTATTAGTATGCGACCGAAAATGTATTTTTAAACTACTTTTGTGATGCCGTATAAACACAAATGCAAGCGAATGGCGTTCGTTAGATGCGACGAAAATGTATTTGTAACTACTTTTTGTGATGTAGTTAATACACAAACTGCAAACGAATGGGCGTTCGTTGTATGCGACTGAAATGTATTTTTAAATTTTTCGTGATGGGTATAACACACAACTGCAAGCGAATGGGCGTTCGTTAGTATGCGACCGAAAATGTATTTTTAAACTACTTTTTTGTGATGCGGTATAATCACACAAACTGCAAGCAAATGGGCGTTCGCAAGTATGCGACCGAAGATGAATTTGTAAACTACTTTTTTGTGATGCGGTATAATTACACAAACTACAAGCGAATGGGCGTTCGTTAGTATGTGACCGAAAATGTCTTTGTAAATCACTTTTTGTGATGCGGTATAATTACACAAACTGCAAGCAAATGGGCGTTCGCAAGTATGCAACCGAAGATGTATTTGTAAACTACTTTTTTGAGATGCGGTATAATTACACAAACTACAAGCGAATGGGCGTTCGTTAGTATGTGACCGAAAATGTCTTTTAAATCACTTTTTCGTGTTGCGGTATAATCACACAAACTGCATGCGAATGGGCGTTCGTTAGTATGCGACCGAAAATGTATTTGTAATCTACTTTTTTGTGATGTAGTATAATCACACAAACTGCAAGCGAATGGGCGTTCGTTAGTATGCGACTGACAATGCATTTTTAAAGTACGTTTTGTGATGCGGTATAGCACACAAACTGCATGCGAATGGGCGTTCGTTAGTATGGATTGAAAATGTATTTTAAAGTATTTTTCGTGATGTGGAATAATCCACAAATTGCAAGCGAATGGGCGTTCGTTAGTATGCGACCAAAATGAATTTTAAACTACTTTTTGTGATGCGGTATAACACAAACTGCAAGCAATGGGCGTTCGTTAGTATGCGACCGAAAATGTATTTTGAAAACTTTTTTGATGCGGTATAACACACAAACTGCATGCGAATGAACGTTTCTTTATGTGTGCCAGCATCACTTGCCGTATCGTTAGACAATTGTTAAGCTTTATTAACTAAACATCAATTATTAATACAAATGTTCTTTGCTTCAATTTACGTTTTATAGCAATCCTAATAATCTTTACGTGAAAGGTGTTTTCATAAAAAAATTATCCATTATTTACATAGAAGCAATTACAAACCCATTAAACCTTAAGCCCACACAAAAAAAAAGTTTGATGTATTAATAAAAAAGTGTTAATTTCTAAGATAAATCTAGAAATATTTTAACATAATCAAGTTGACAATTGGATATATTAACCGACATTTCAAACCTTAGACTATCATTGAAATAAAATTAATGGCCCTTTAAAACGTCATTGAAAAGTTAAATTCATTAGAATCCAACAAAATGGAAAATAAATCATCTTTAAAACATACCACACCACCAAGCAACACCAAGAATTCAAAGTAAGAACATCTCACTGATAACTGCAGAGATACAGGTAGCCTACGCAAATGTAAGGTAGGTAATCGAATGTACAAAGAACTAAAGGGTCTCAACTACATAAAACAAATTACATAAAGGAGAATCTAGCAGTGCGAAATCTCAAACTGAAAAATTCAAATTAAATTATATCTAATTCTTCAGCTAAACAAGCCACAACGTTCCAACAATAAATATAACAGAATTAAGATTCATTTATACACTAAAAACTCCGAAATATTAATAAAGCGCATACCCAAATCTGTACGATCCCAATGTGCGCTTTTGTCTAAGTGAAACCATTAGCAATTGTGTTAAACTAAATTCTCTCTTCACGGAATCACTTTTACATTTGAATTTAAAATATTCTCAATATGTCTTCCAAAATCCACAAACCAAACTTCTATATAAAATTTTACAAAATTTAAAAATATCTTCAGAGCCTTTTCCATTTGATAATTCGGAAGCAAAAAAAGACAACAACAACTAATGCTGCAAATACTAAAAGAGTAGTTTTAAAAGTTTCAGACGGAGTTCATTTACACCGTGAGTTTTCCTTATTTTCATATTTTCTTATTATAACAAGTGCAGGGGCGTTTGCTCGACCAGTAACGAGATTGATTATACCTAACACAGTAACATTACTGGTGGTGCCCACCCAATTTTACCGTCATTCCCGATTTTTGGCATACTACCAAGTTTACGCCCCACTATAATTGTCATCTTAGGGCATTTAGCAATCCCGTACCTACGACTTTTATCATAACCCTCACCGGCTAGAGTTAGGGCGCACGGATTCCGATCCGTTCCTTGGTGTCGTAGTGCTGAATTGGCCAGTAACATTTTGTCAAACACGACCTTTTTAAGTCCCATTTTAAATGATTTTATTAAATTTTCAGCTGCCCCATTGCTAGCTGGATGGTACGTAGGTGACAAAATATGCTTAATATTATTAATTTTACAGAATTTTTTAAACAAAATGGATGTAAACCGTGTCCCGTTATCACTTACTAAGTTTCTTGGCAATCCTAATCGGCTAAATATTTGTAACATTTCTATTGTATTTTCCGAATCAATTGATCTAACTTCTATAACTTCGGGCCAACTAAATGTACAATCAAAACAAGTAACATTTTACCCTTAAACGATCTAAATAATCAACGTACTCTCTTTCAAATACTTGACTCGTAAGTGTCCATGGTGTTAGCTCACCCTTCGCTGGATCATCTCGAACCTTTGCACAAGCTGCGCAACTATTAGCAATATTTTCTACATCTTTATCAACAAACCACCAAAAATAATTTGGCTTTGCTTTTCATTCTAGCAATTCCAGGGTGCGACTTGTAATTTTTAATAACTGACCTCTGTTTTTTTTTTGGTACTACCACTCGGTATCCCACATTAGAATATCTTGGTCCAACGTCAATTCATCGCGCCTAACAAAAATGGTTTTTACTATCCTTGGAAATGTATTGTTCCCACCCATCTGTTATAAGTCTAATAATTGAAATTATTTTAGGTCTGTCTGAGACTCAATTCTAATCTCATTTGCGTTAATAAACCAACCTTCAACAAAATTCAAATAATTATAAGTTTTATCTGCGTTTTTTCGAGAGGTTCCGGCTTGTCATATTTTAATGGTAATCTCGACAAAGCATCTGCCATTTCATTACCTTTCCTTTTATAAATTTAATTGTATAATTTTAACCCGATAGATACAAAGACCATTTCTGTAATCTAGCTGCCGCCATAGGTGGAACTCTTTTTTTATTTCCGAATAACATTAGTATCGGTTTATCGTCAGTAAACAGTTCAAAATGTCTACCTAATAAATATTTTAAACACTTTTTACGCTATAATATATTGCCAGTGCTTCTTTATCTACCATCGAATAATTTTTTCTGCACTGCTTAACACTCTTGAAACAAACCCGATGGGACACTCATCCCCATTTGGCAAAATTGTGCCAATACTCCTGACGCCTTTCTGTGACGCATCACAAATTAACCCACCGGTATATCTGGATTAAAATGAATCAAGACATTGTCTGATGCAATGGCTTTTTTTGCTAAGTCAAAACACTTTAGCTTCGCGACAACACAAATTTTTTTCTTTTTAGTAAATCATGCAGTGGTGCTAACATGTCTGTAAATTTTTTATAAATTTTTCATAATAATATACATGCCTACAAAACTTTTTACTTCTTTAATAGTACTGGTCTTATAGCTTTTAAAATTGCTTAACTTTTCACTATCTTTTCTAAACCTCTTGTTACGGTATTCCCGCAAACACAAAAGAAAACAGTAAAGTAAAAAGAAACTTTACGCCGAATACCGCAACAGAACGGGGGATAGAATGGTAGAATTTGGCTAGCTCAAAACGTCGGAAAGGGGCGTGGGTGAAGTAGGAAGAACACATTGGAAACCTCTGTAAACTATATTTTAACATCGAATCTTGAAACAATATTTACAAACCCATAAAACCAATAAGTTGCGTAATCGTGATTGTAAACAAAGCGTCTAACATATAAAAACTGGTAAGCAAAATAAATATAACATCTTATAATCTAAATACTTACAATGGTTCACCTTAAATACATATAAAGAAAATTAAGCATAAACTGTACAGTAAATCTAGAAAAGAAATATACCTAAATTATATGTACATGCTGCTTTGTGATCATCCTTAGAAATAATATAACAATGACAATTAGACACCCTAACTTAAATTAATCATATATTAAATATTTTTAAATTGAGGCATAAGTTCTTTTAGTTAATGTTTATACAGAAAGACAACAAAAACCGTAAAACGGATCCAACATAAACATTGATTAATTAATTTTAATTTATAAAATAATAACATAGTTGTTCGTACATCGTACATGTAAGTTTGTAACGGTGTGGTGCCAATTTATCGGATAATTATAAAAAGCAACAAATGAAAAGTCTATTCTTCACGCAAAAAGAATTACAAAAGAAAAACTGTACCTTGAACAATCAGCTTTGCTGGTTCTCTTAAGGAGGGAAAATGCGGCTGCATTTTTCTGTTGGCTGCATGCTGGAACCACCAACTTCACTTTATACTAAGCAAGCACTGTTAGTAGCGCGACTTTACATGTATCTTTTGGTAAGGTGTTGTCTTTAATCTTTAATCTTTAATGTTTAATCTTCAATGCCCTCTTTCAAAGCACGGTCTCTATTTTATAAAAATCATGTATGGGGGTAGGGTATTTGACTTTCAAAGGTATCGCCGAAGAACCAAGTGTGCAGAATTTCCAGACAAAAGCTGCCAAAATACAACTGTAGCAGCCCAAAACAGATAACGCAATTGTCAAAGGGTTTTAAACAAGGAAAACAATCTTATTACTATGTAATATCATAACCTGCAGAATACCAGATAACATGTCCATTGTAAGCATATTAAGCAGATGGTAAGTGGTCTTATCTTTTAGAGCAAAGCTGCAGCTTTTACATACAGCTTTAAATTAAAATGTAATCACTGCAGGTGCTAGAATTTATTACAACTACTTTGTAACGCAATATTTCATAAGCATATGTTTGATTTTATAAGGCAAACTTTTGTATAGAGTAACTACTTGAGAAATTTTATTAAATAATACTAATTCAATTGGGGGAAATCGAGCTTGTTGAGGAATTTTAGGGCATTTAAAAATAAATGCAGGAAAAATTGTTTGCAGGGTTTTGAACATAACACCCCTTCCATCTAACATACCCAGATATTTAATTTCCAAAAAATTACACTTGCTCTTTTTAAAGTTAATCCCGTCTCCATTAGCCGGTTGAAAACGGTTTCTAACTACAATGTCATCCAAAAATTGATGGTGCCTTTTGCACCTTGTAAAACTTTTCTATCGTACGCCGAAAATAGCACAGGCCGGTTTAGTACCATAAGGCAAACGTTTTACTGCATATATTCCTTTATAAGTACTAAGCTAACATTTTTCCTCTTTCCTCTTTCTTGCATAACTGGTTATATGATTGACTTAAATCTAATTCAGAAAAATGCTTTCCCCCTTATAATGCCGCAAAGAGTTTTTCTACTTTCGGTATCGGATAATTTACATCCTTCAAGAAAGGGTTTATCGTGGAGTTATAATCTGCACATAGACGCATGCTACCGTCTTTCTTTAATACAGGTACTAGTGGGTGCCCCCATTACCAATTTTAACAATTGCATCCGCCTTTTCTAGTTTTTCTAATTCTCGTTCTACTAAAACTTTAAAAGCAAATGAAATATTTCGTGAGTAGTATAACTATGGAGAAGCTGTGACAGCCCTTTTTAAAGGGTCATAAATATCTTGTAAAGGGTGTGTGTATTATAGGCTTACAAGTTTATATGGAAATATCAAAAATGTAATAATTTATTTTTCAAATGCTTTAATTATAATTACACATAAATGAAACTTTAATCAGAATTTAATTAAGGTGCTTAAGTTTGTTAATAATAATAACGGTTATTACCCTGGATTTAAATATTGACAATTAAAAAACATCAAAAATTCTTTATAGCTTGTTAAGCAAAATAATATTTATAGGTCATCACAATGTTATTTCAGATGTTACCTTGTATCAATGTTGGCCAAATGCGGACGTCATGTAAAAATATTAAAGAACGCTTACCTTGTATAGCCAGGTTCTTGTTTAGGTGACAGTGTTACATTGCATTAAACCAGATGTGCATACATACTGTTCCTCGACAAACAAATGACGTCGCTGTCCACATGTTGTAGTGCAGCCAACCGACTGTACGCTTGTTGGACCCAATTATACAAGCTTAAAGTGCATTTCTTCTACGCAAAAACAAAACAAACCAGAATTCAATCAAACAGTTTTCAAAAAATGCTATGCATCCTTCTATTACAGCATTTCGTTCGTTACCAAACAAATACCTTGAGTGTAATTATCCACATTATTACTTGTAAATGCATTATAGCAATTAAAGGATTATCGTAAATGTTGATTACAGGACGTTTAGATTAAAACAAAAGAATTGCTAATAAATTGAAGAACATTCCAGTTAAGTATCAAGTATTACGGCCTCATTGAATAAAAGTCAAGTGTAAGCAGACATTAGGTCTGCAAGTTCCCACAGCCATGTGAGGGGGTAGGGATATTATAAAAGGCGGAGCCCCACTCGAAGACAGTTAATCCATTGTTCAGCTTTAACATTGCAGTTCGTTAGATAACTCACTTTGTACAATTAATTAATATACTTTTGACTTAGAATAATTCATTTTCAAGATTGTCAAAATTCAATATTAATTTCTGTGTAAATAAATAAATGTGTTAAGAAGTTTGGAGAAGTCTTTTTAAAAAGGACCGCTCGCAGCCACAAACCTTAACTGGCGTAGGTGACATAAATGTAACTCTTAGTAATAGTAATACAAGGATGATCACTAATGCTATATATGTTCCCAACAATGTCATCAATTTACTATCTGTTACCAAATTAGCTAATAAGGGTTATATCCTAGTTTTTGATAATAACTGCCGTGTATATAGAGATGATGATTTGAAAGTAGTCGGCTCCTATCAGTTCACAGCCACACAATATGATGGAATTTATAAACTGGATCAAAAACATTATAGACAAAGCAAATTTTGTAGTGAAGGTGTTAAATAAAATTAAATAAAAAACCCTTAACCACAGAAAAATATTTAAATTACTAGATACGTTGAAACTTAAATGGGCACCAATGAACTTATATGGGCGCTAGTGAAACTTAAGTGAAACTTTACCCTTTTCTTCTTTATTTAATTTTGGAGTGGGTCAATTAGTGAACAAAACCTCGGTGGACCCACGAGCTTTACTATATTCGCGGCTTAGTCTGGGAATTACCCCAAGGGTGAGCAATGAGTTTGGGCGTGGATATAGGGTGGGCTCGACTACAAACGGGAACAAAAAAAACGTAAATGGACGTCACTGCATCTATATAGACAATAAACAAAACTAAAGTATCCTACAGGAAGACGCAGAAACCTATAGGATATAATGATTATCAAAAAACATACAAATTACAATAAGCACTACCTCTGAAAACCTCTTGGACCTCTGCTCCAGCTTCTGCGATGTCGGACCTGCAAGAGAATGTCACACAAAAAAAATAAAATATAAGACACTGTTTGTGCCTTACAACAACAAAATATTTAGGTCTTTATAGATCGATTGGCCTGAATTCAAAATCTCAACAACCCCTTACCTATGAAAAAATACTCTACTGGAAATTACTTATTCTGTTTCTATTACCTGGTACTGTATCAACTTTTTTCTAAGTTCCACATTCAAAATTTGGCTTATCTAATTTGGACTACGTTAATTTCAATTAGTGAAATAAAAAGACGAAAGTTTTATATCAAAGTATAATTTAAATGTTATTCTCTTTTGTTGCAAAAATTATTTATAAAAAAATTTAATAATCAATATAAAATAAGTTTCAAAAATTTCTTAATGTGTTTCTCTATAATCAGTATAATCAACATAAAGTAAGTTTCAAAAATCTCTGAATTTGTTTCTCTACATAGAGAGATCTTAGCATTTATAAATTATTTAATACAGTCGGGTTCTTAAACATCCATAAAACAGATCTGTTCTGGCTTACAAAAATTTCTCTAAAGAACTTGTTACATAAAAAGTTCATATGGCTTAAGCATTATATGAAATTAAAGAAAGTCAGTTCAACATATGTTAGAAGCAGCATAGATATTCTACTAATCACATAACATATTGCAAGTAAACATCTTTCAATCAAAAGTGGACTTTATACTTATTTTTCTCAATTAACATGTGCATTATTTACCTGCCTTGAATAACAACTTTTAAATCATCTAAAAGTTCAAAAATTCCTCTTATGAATAAATTTAGTTCTGAACAAAAAAGTATTTGACCTATTAAATTTCTAGGGTATAATTCTCAAACTGAATTTTACGTGGGATTTGAGTATAAACATATCTTGCAAAAAAAACTTGACATTTACATTCTTTAACAAAAGTTTCTTATGATTTGGTAAATGTTAAATCAAAGCTTTGACCGTAATTAGTACGTCAAATTAATTCTCAGTAAATAGTTTATAAGTACCTGATTGGTTTTGTCTTAATTACACGACGGTGATGCTGATAAATGTAGTAGAACAATCAAAACACATAACATTCCATCTCCTTGAAATTTAAAAAGGTACGAAATATGCCTTTACTAAATGCAGCCCCTCGGACAGCTTCCAAAATGAGTAATTCTACAATACTCAACCAAGTTCCAATCTCATTGTCAAACGTGTTTCCTAAATGTGCACTAATGGACTTCCTCACCACGTGTTGTAACTGTTGCTCTAGGTTGTCTGGGCAGCGTCCCAAGAGCTCTATTGTGATGCCTCCGCACGGCAACCTCTAGCCCTTCCATTATGGTAAAGCTATTCTCAGCTCCCACTTACAACCAAAGTTCCCCATCTTCAAAATGAAGTGTACCTCCACGTAGTTGCTTGCAAGATGGCTGTGTTCGCTTCCTTGCCAACACCCTAGCTATCGCGTCACTTTACGAGCAGACGTTGTGTCTAGCAATTGCACTAGTGGACTTCAGAACGCCTGTAGCTTATGCAACTCAAGTTACGTTCTGGGTATTTGCCGATATCAAAAGCGTAGGAGTCACTATTAAATACTCCGTATAGATGAAAATAATGTAAATAGGAAAGAGGTGTTCTTCTTTGTAGTAAATTAAACTATTTAACGATTTCACGTTAAATGACAAATTCGTAAAATAACAACGGCTAGAACTGTTTTCCTTTAGAGATATTTAATGTAACAAAAATTTTGTTACAACGTATTTCGACCACTATGTGGTCATCATCAGTAGGAAGGTGTTAGTAAATCTTTACTTACTAAAGCAAACACTTGGAAATTTGGCACCCACGTCTAGAACATTTAAGTCTGAATGGTATGCAAAAACTTCGAGATTCATTAGCGACAGGAATTAACTTTATAAATGGAATTTCATGTCCTTGCATTCCATGTACCGAAGGGAAATAAAAGTCAGCAGCCTTTCCTAAAGGCAATGCACATACAGAACATTCTAAATTAAGTTTAATTCATTTCGATTTATGTGAATTCGTTGTCACTTGTCAGTTAGGGAGGATCACAATATTTTATACCCTTCACAGATGACTTTAGGCGCAAAACCTTTGTTTATTTTTTAAAGACTAAAGATCAACATTAAGTTTAAAATTCCTTTATTGATTTTAAAACTATGACTGCAAATAAAACTGACCTTAAAGTCAAGAAACTTCGTAGCGATAACAGTTCTGAGTATTGCAATAAAAGATTTGATGCATATTTTAAACAATGCGGCATTATTCACAAGACTACAGTATCTTACACCCCACAACAAAATGGGACTGCGGAACGTTGCAATAGGACGATTATGGAAAAAGCCAGGGCTTTACTCCAAGACTCGGGTCTTAGTAAAAAATTTTGGGCTGAAGCAGTAGAAACTGCAGTCTATCGTAAGAATCGTTCACCGACTGCTGCCATTGATGAAGCTACACCTGAGGAGTTATGAAGTTGCTCTAAAGTAGATCTAAGCGATTTCCGTGTATATGGGTGTAGGGCTTATGCTTTAATTCCTAAACAGCACCGGACTAAATTAGATGCCAAATCGAAAACTCTTATTATGGTCGGACATTGCGATCATACCAAAGGATACAGATTGGCGGATCCTTTAAATAGAAACATCACAAAATCCAGATCTCTTCAGTTCTTTGAACACATAAAAGGAGGAATAAGCGTTGAAAATAATGATTTCTTCTTTGATCATTACCTTGATAATTTTTCTGTTGACATTGTCACTAACTATTGAACAAATTAACAACTCTCCTGCTGTTTCAGGAATTGTGGATGATCAACAAAGAATAATGCAAACACAAAATGATTCTTCAGTTGGTATTATTCCTGTAGCTGACGTTGATTATGTCCAAACAAAAAAAAATTGAAGATGCTTTTGATGCTACTATTTCTACTGCAGAATATTGTGATTTTGAAGATACTATTGATAAAAATGACAACAGGCAAGCTCGCCAACGTCGCTGTTCTTTTTGGCACAAGAACTATGAGATGAATTATTTTTCTCTATTAGCGTTGATTACACGCAATGAACCCCACATTTACAAACAAGCTGTTAATAATTCACTTGTTTCACATAGTGTTTGGGAAGAAGATACCAATGTTGTCAAATGCAAATGGGTATTCAAAGAAAAGACCGACGCAAATGGGATATTAAAGAAACATAAAGTTTGGTATCAGACCACTATGTGGAAAAATAGACATCTAGAACACGCGCACGACTAACGATACAGACAAGACAGCAGAAACCACTTGGTTAACGCTGACTACGAGACGCGCCCTGAGAGGGCAGGATCAATCAGGAGAGGAAAGTTTGGTTGGTAGCTAAAGGTTTTACACAGCGTTATGGGATTGACTATGAAAAGATATTTGCACCTGTTGTTCGACATTCCACTCTGCGGGCATTGTTCGGAATATGAGTTGAGTTCGATATGGATATCGAGCACATTGATGTAAATACAGCCTTTTTAAATGGGGATCTTCATAAGACCACTTTTATGGAACAACCTATCGGTTTTGAGATTGAGGGACAAAATAAAATTTCTTTACTTGAAAAGCCTTAAACAAGTAAGTAGAACTTGGAATGAAAAAGTGAACAATGTTTTAATTCAACATGGTTACAAACAGTTGAAGAGTAAAACACGTGTTTATTTCAAGAAATTCAAAAAGAATAAAGTCATTATTGCAATGTATGTTGACGATTTTTCGTATTTATCAATAGCCATATGGCAAGAAAGAGCTCTATGAGAATATGAGCAAGAATTTTAAGTTAAAATTGCTCGGACCTGTGAAACATATCCTAAGAATAAAAGTTGTACGAAATAGGGAAAAAGGGAGAATGAAGCTTTCTCAAGGTGATTATGTTAGAAAACTACTGCAAAAAATTGGAATGGCAGACTGTTACAAAGTTTCTACTCCAATGTAGGTAAACACTATTGTGGAGAAAGCAACTATATGTGATACGACATATCCATACCGGGAATCAATTGGGAGCCTGATGTACCTTTCTGTTTCCACTCGACTAGACATTGCTTACTCTTATAGTAAATTGAGCCAACACTTGTTATAATATAAGATACTGGACGATGGTCAAACGTGTACTAAGGTCTGGAACTTAAGATTATGGTCTGATTTTTTCTAGAAGTGGTACCGAAATTACCATATTTTCCGATGCTCATTGGACCGGAGGTCATATACCGGATTAGTTTCAAAATAAATTGGAAATTGCGCAAACAGCAAACCATTGCTTATTCTAGTGCGGAAGCTGAATATTATGGTCTAAAAAGAGCAGTCAAAGAAGCTAAATTTATTCGAATTTTTGTCTTTGAATTGCGCTTCATCTCACGGGAACCAATCACCATCTTCAATGATAACCAAAGTACACATGAGATGATTGACTGTGAGGCGTTTAAACGCACAAAACATATTGATGTGTCATCATTTTATCAAGGAAGCAGTTGACTTAGGTCAGGTAACTATTAAATACAAAAGTTTAAATAAGCTCGTTGCCGACTTATTTACCAAACCACTGGGTAAAACTAAGAATGAAATGTTTGCTATAGAGTTAGGACTCATTTAATAATTAGTGTTGTTGCTAGTTATTTCTTTTTTTTTTAGTTTTTCTACTGTTTCTGTTTTGTTTATTCTCGATCATGTATTTTATGTATTTGATATGTAAGTTATAATTTATAGACATATTCGAGTAAGGGGCAGTGTTAGAAGAAAAATAATGTTTTGGGCTTAGAATTACATCTAAGTGTGTGTATATTGATTACTATAAAATATCAGTTCGCTGTAATATAAAAATAAATTTCTGATGTCAAATTATTATTATTAATATTGAATATATTTAAACTCTAATAGAGTATTTATTTCAATGCAATGAAATGGTTCATTACTTATAACTGCATGCGATGGACTAATCAATGATGTTTTTGGAAGTTGCAACAATATTCTTTACATAGGTTATGGGCCTAAGTAGTTCATAAGCCATACGAAGCTTTTCTTTGTATGATTAATTAGATAAGGAGAAAATCAATTTGAATGACCTTAGCGACGTTGAGAGTGGACTACTAGAGAAACACGTCATTTTCAACGATTCAATAGTAATGAGTAATAGCTTTGACAATATGTCCCCTAACTGACGGAAATGAGGACTGTGAAATTCATGTACAGTTATTACGTCAGGGAATAAAGAAAGGATTTTTTCGGTACAGTACCAGAAAAAAATTTGATTATTACTAGTTGCGTTTTTTAAAGTCAGATAATGCAAAGTCACGTATAACTCCCGCGGGTTGTAACGGGCATTTTTCATACCTTAACATTTTACGCTCCCTTTCTGTTAGCGTACTCAAAAATTTAACTCGCGTGTATTAATTTTAAAAGATAGATAAATTGAAGATTAATTCTCATTAATAAATAAATTCAAACTTATCGAAAACGATAAACAGCCTGTAATTAATTGTTAGATACGATTGTGACATTCACGTTTTAGATGTTCCTTATGTTATTAGCGAGGTAGATAATAGTCGATAAGCGGTTATAATAGCGACGAGTTGTGGAGTCTGTTCTTTGTTCCTATTTAATAAGTACGTTAAAAATACTGTTCCTTTTTGCTTTAAAAATAGTGAGAATTAATGCGGGATTAATTTTCGAATTGTACATGAACAAACACGGCACGATTTTAGTTGTTTGTCTGGTGAAATAAAAGTTGGATATTAACTTGAGAAAGTGGTTTAAGTAACATTTGCCGGACGATGTTATTGCTTACGCGTACCTTACTAGTTGTTTTTAGTTGTTTTTCTTGTGAGATAAATGTTTTAAGGAACATTTGACGAACTTGCTGTAGTGATACACGTGCTTTACTCATTATGGTTCTTTTTTTAGTTGTTTTGTCTTTTGGATATTTAAACTGTGTGTGCAATCTAGTTTCGCGGCCCTTTTCTTTTTAAAGTAGCGCATACTTTGAATTATTTAAATACAGTGCTACTGTAGTTTCTGAATTTTCTAACAACAAAGAACCTAAAATAGATCATTGCTTGAGCAAATTTCGTTATTTGCGAAACATAACAGATTACCGGCTTACAAAGGTATTGGTTGAAGTTTCTCACTGCTTTTGGGGATGGTTATGAAACTAATATCCATTTGGTCCCAGTTGAAATTAAACTAGTGCTACAGAATATTTCGAAATTATTGTCTTAGGAAATAGAATTACCAAGAAACTTATCAAGGCTACATAGTTCCGACGCGTGATAATGTCTGCTGCTAACCCCAGTGAAATACGTAGGTGATTAGTGTAACGTGTGCTAAGTTCCATCAACACCATCACAGTCAAGAGTGAAGTGCTTCGTTAGTGCAGGACATCGTTGAATCCCACCCTTCCGTTGCAAGGAAGCGTTGCTGAAGGACTTTTGTAAGTTGAACTATTTCCTACTTGTTATTACTGTAAATATCTATCCGTTGCTGTACCATATCTTTGTCGTTCTGATACCTTTTACAATAGACTTGCATGCTATTTTAAAACATAGAAAAAAAGAAAGAAAGAAAAATCAATACTACTAAATTACTCATACCAATTGTGTCTTACCTATTTATTTACTGAATTACTCATATCAATTGTGTCTTACCTATTTATTTTTTTAACATTTTGTCTGATTTATGTTTAATTGGTGTGTGAGGAAACGTTTCTGCTACTCCCAATATTACCTCACTTTGTACGAAACATTTTTCTGTATTGCTTTTACCGTTGTTATATTATATAGTTTATCTAAACAGTTTTTTATTTACATTCTACAAAGTACTGAATAACTTAGACGTTTCATTGCTGCTATGCTTATTCTTTTTTTTCAGGTTTGCTTAACTAATTTTTTTATTGCAGGTATTATCACTAACTCCTTACGGCCGCGTACATGGTAGGTTGGTCTGCTTTCTACAACCCCCCCTACTCTCCGATTGAGCCCGGTCATTTTTTTTTCTCTGATTTTCTTTTTGTTACGCACGGCTACGAGCCAACGTAGCATAACTTTGGCGCCCGAACAGGTACTGACACGAATTACGTAACAGGGTGTTTTAGATTGAACTAATTTTGTTTAACAATTCTTCTTAAAACATACTTTGTGTTTTATGTTTTCATATCTATTGTCTAACATGAACCAAATACGTTAATAAGCAAGTGTCCCAACTTGTCCAAACTACGAGGGTAACATAAGACATTACGAAAATTACATAAATATATAAGAAACCATCTTTGAAATTTGAGGAACGAATGGTACCAATTTTTATGGTGTAAAAGTAGTTCCAAAAAATAACTATAATAAAGCAGCAAAGCTTTCAAATTGAAAAATGTCTCATTTAACGCATAATAACAGTACTGTAGAAAAATTTATCAGTTTCTTTTCTTTCGGCTCTTTCAGTATCAGAAATACCAAATTGCAACATTTGAATTAAGAAGTGAAATCTGTTGGCCCTGTTCACTAACCAAAACATTGCAACCCCAGTTTCATCTATTCTTCATAGATCCATTCAGTGATTTACACCGGCCAAATACAATATACCAACAAAGAGCTTTGACTCTAATCTGTTTTTTACAACCGTTCTTTAGTATGATTTAGAAAAACTTACCTCATTTTAATATTTATATATTTCACAACTTGCTGTATACTGTCAAGAAAAATAATTGGCAACTATCTAGAATAGGTGTATTGTGCGTGCATTGCGTTGCTAATTGTTCCCGACAGGTTCGTGAGTACGTTTTCCTTTGTACTGCGGTTCGTTTTGACATCTAACGGATGTTTACTCTCGAAATTGTCAAATTATAGCGTTCAACAAAACGTCGTTCATCTGCATTTGATTCTCTTTACAAAGAAATATGCTCTTCGGCTGCTTTATCGTCCATGTCATTGATATCTTAATTACAATCCCTAATATCAAACTGCTCGTTAGCAAACACCTCGTTACATAATTGCATGAACGCTCAGATTATTTTGCATACGAGTATGTGATGGCTAACGGTAGTTTTTCTAGTCTCACTACCTCCATTATCAACGGTTAATGCGAAACTAATTTAAAGCGACACTAATTTGTTGAAGAAGTATGGAGAAGAATTAGCGAATTATTAAAGAAGTACACGTCTATTGATACATCATGCGTCCACACACTATTCTAAAACTATATTTGACATTTAAGAGTATCATTAACTGTTATATATCTTATTGATATATTGATTATTGTATTAATTAGAAAATCAATAGTCGGAGTTACAGCGTTTATTGAATTAAATAATAATTAATAATTATATAGGTACAATAGCACAAGCCATCAATAGTAACTAACTTTAAACTATATTCTTTGTTGTGGCAGCTCTGATCCAATATTAACACAATGTATCACAGATACACTCAGATTAGACTGACACAGCAATAGAAACATTAACTAAATATTCCAATATACAACATTAACAGAGCCTATTTTATAAAAGTAAGAAACTTCTGGCATAATTTTATAGACAGAAATATAAAAAAAAAATAAGTCCGACATGGAAAAACTACGGCGCCGGTAATGAAGGGGTAATATATATGCGTATAAATGTATTTTCCGACGACCACTTGCGAAAACAACAGATTACACACTACTTAGTTATTTAGAAAGTAAAGTATATCACTCTGTTACGTTGACTCGTAGCCGTGCGTAACACAAAGAAAGTCAAGGAATGACCGGGCTCAATCGGAGATTAGGGGGGGTTGTAGAAAGTAGACTAACATATAATGTATACGGCGGTAAGGAGTTAGTGACAGTACCTGTAAGAAAAATAATTAAGCAAACCTGAAAGAAAAAAAAATAGTTAAGTAAACCAGAAAACAAAAATGTAAAAGCATGTAAAAGAATGTAAAAGAAGGTAAAACGTTTGAATAATCTATATAATATGACAACGGTAATAGCAGTACAAAAACTTTTAATACAAAGTGAGGTAATATTGGGGAGTAGCAGAAACGTTTCCCCACACACCAATTTAACATAAATCAAGACAAAATTTTTTTTTACAAAAGATAAATAGATAAGACACCATTGATATGAGTAATCTAGTAGTATTAGTTTTTTTCCGTTCTTTCTTTTAGAATAGCATGCAAGTCTATTGTAAAAGGTATCCGAACGACAAAGATATCCCAAAACAACGAATAGATATTTAAAATAAAAAAAAGTAGGAAATAGTACACTTACAGAAAGTCCTGCAGTAGCGCTTCCGTGCAATGGAAGGGTGGGAGTCACGAGGTTCGGCACTAACGAAGCACTAAATCACACATACGTATTTCACGGGTGTTAGCAGCAGACATTATCATACTAATGGAACCAGGTGGCATTGATAACTCTTCTTGTTAATCCTATTTCCTAAGAAAATAATTTCGAAGTATTTTATAACACTAGTTTAAGTTCAACTTTGTAAACCGGTAATCGGTTATATTTCGCAAATAACGAAACTTGCGCAAGCAATAATCTATTTTAGATTCTTCGGTAGTAGAAACAAAATTCAGAACTACAGCATCAACTGCATCTGCTACACTGTATCCTCACTTTTAGAAACACTCAAGCTTAAAACGGTATTTCGATAATCCAAAGTATGCATATCGTCAAAGCAGAACGAGCAACAGAATTTTTAATGTAAATAAAATATAGAACAATGGACAAACTACAACTACAAACTCAACAATTTATAGGAAATACCTCAAAACACTGCTAAACTCGTAATTTATAGCAACCAAGAACAACTGTAAACTACGCTAATCTGTTTAATGTAAAAATCGTTGTTTAACATAACACCTGAGCTTCTCTTATCTCAAACGAGAATAGATAGCATAAAAACGAATTGTATACGGCGAATATTTATTTATTTATTAAGGTAAATCGACGTTATACAACCAGCTATACAAAACGATGTGTTTTGAGTACGCTGACATTAAGGGAACGTAACAACTCTAGAGTGCGAAACTACATATCACTCTAGTGTTGAAATACTTTTCAACTCTAGAGTGATATGACTGATGTTAGTATGCTAGTTACCTAGGCAACCCAAACGACTACCGGTTTTTAACTTTTTGTATTCATTCGTTTCGTTTTGGCTAATAACAGTTTAAAATACTCAGAGTTAAATCGATACTGACAGTTTCCGTTTTACTTAAAGATGTAATTACTCATATTAGTTTGTAATTGAAATGATTTCTTGAATAAAAATTGAGAATGCATACGCTAAAAGCAACAGAATCGCGGATTTTATAAAAACAAAGTAAGTGTTCGAATTTTCAACATCAAAACGTCAAATAAATTTTATAAGTGTCTGTCTGTCTTGCATTATTGCGTACACATTTATTGCAAATAAGCATAAAAATAACTATTTCGTAATTGTTTTTAGTGGTGGTCGTCGGAAAAATAGTGTACAGTACTCGCGTGGAAAGTGACATTTCACACTCGTGGTTCACTTTCCATGCTAGTAATGTAATATACTATTTCTGTTAAAGCATTATTTCATACAAAACATGCAAATTAACGTTGGTTACTATGAAATCGCACATTTGTTTTTAAATTATTCTTCTCTGATGCGAAATAATCACATATTGCAAATATTTCGGATGTTGATTAATACCGGACTCCAGAAGTAATTTAGCAGCACAGATTAAGCACACAAATGAATGTTTCTTAGTGTGATAGCTTTTTTATGCGGAATAGCAACACAAATTGCATGCGAATGAACGTTTTAGTATGACTCCATAAATGTACTTGTAAATAATACTTTTGTGATGTTGTATAATCACACAAATTGCATACGAACGGGCGTACGTTAGTTAGTATGCGACCGAAAATGAATTTGTAAACTACTTTTTGTGAAGTAGTATAATCACACAAATTGCATGAGAATGGATGTTCATTAATTAGTATGCTACCTCAAATGTATCCCTAAATTACTTTTATATATTCTTCTTAATTTTCTTTTGGAATTAAACCACTCATAGTTTTTAAAATCATCTTTATTTACGTTTCAATCCATGACCTAGGATCGTTGTCAAAATAATTATTTTAAAAACTATGAGTGGTTTAATTCCCAAAGAAGATTTAGAAGAATGCTAAACAAACCACAACAAACATACAGGGAGTATTTACTTTTATATAGTGTAGAATAATCGCACGAGTTGCAATCGCATGGACGTTCATTAGTATGCAACCGATAATGTGTTTATAAATTACTTTTATGTATTGT
Source organism: Platerodrilus igneus (assembly GCA_036346225.1). Taxonomy (NCBI): domain Eukaryota; kingdom Metazoa; phylum Arthropoda; class Insecta; order Coleoptera; family Lycidae; genus Platerodrilus; species Platerodrilus igneus. The sequence goes on from JARFIW010001588.1 coordinate 411,418, forward strand.
GGAATTGTCACACGTATTGCAAACGTCGTGCATTAGTATGTGACCGAAAATGTACTTGCAAATTACGCTTTTGTGACGTGTGATGAGCGTTTGTTAGTATGCGACCAAAAATGTCTTTGTAAATTACTTTTATGTGATGTGGTATAATCACACAAGTTGCACGAAAATGGGCGTTCGTTAGTATGTGACCGAAAATGTTCCTGTAGATGACCTTTTTGTGATGCAGTATAATTACACAAATTGCAAGCGAATGAGCGTTTTTTATTATGCGACCAAAAATGTGTTTGTAAATAACTCTTTCGTGATGTGGTATAATCACACAAACTGCTAGCCAATGGACGCTGGCTAGTATGCAATCAAAAATGTGTTTGTAATCTATTTTTTTGTGATGTAGTATAATTACACAAACTGCAACCGAATGGGCGTTCGTCAGTATGCGAACAAAAATGTCTTTGTAAACTACTTTTTTTGAGATGTTGTATGATCACACAAACTGCATGCGTATGGACGCTCGCTAGTATGCGACCGAGAATGTGTTGGTAAATAACTTTTTGTGATGTGGTATAATCACACAAACTGTATGCGAACGGGCGTTCGTTAGTATGCGATCGAAAATGTATTTGTAAACTACTTTTTTGTAATAGGGTATAAGCACACAAACTGCATGCAAATGGGCGCCCGTTAGTATGCGACCGAAAATGTATTTGTAAACTACTTTTTCTGATGTGGTATAATTATACAAATTGCACGCAAATTTGCGTTCCTTAGGCTGCGACCGAAAATCTATTTGTAAATTACTTTTTTTTGATGTGGTATAAGCACACAAACTGCATGCCAATTGGCGTTCGTTAGTATGCGACCGAAAATGTATTTGCAATTTACTTTTTTGTGATGTAGTATAATCACACAAACTGCAAGTGGATGGGCGTTCGTTAGTATGCGACTGAAAATGTATTTTTAAACTACTTTTTTTGTGATGTGGTATAATCACACAAATTGCAAGCGAATGGGCGTTAGTTAGTATGAGACCGAAAATGTATTTGTAAACTACTTTTTCGTAATGCGGTATAATCACACAAATTGCAAGCGAATGGGCGTTTATTAGTATGCGACCGAAAATGTATTTTTAAACTACTTTTTTGTGATGCCGTATAAGCACACAAACTGCAAGCGAATGCGCGTTCGTTAGTATGCGACAGAAAATGTATTTGTAATCTACTTTTTTGTGATGTAGTATAATCACACAAACTGCAAACGAATGGGCGTTCGTTAGTATGCGACTGACAATGTATTTTTAAAGTACTTTTTTGTGATGCGGTATAAGCACACAAACTGCAAGCAAATGGGCGTTCGCAAGTATGCGACCGAAGATGTATTTGTAAACTACTTTTTTGTGATGCGGTATAATTACACAAACTACAAGCGAATGGGCGTTCGTTAGTATGTGACCGAAAATGTCTTTGTAAATCACTTTTTGTGATGCGGTATAATTACACAAACTGCAAGCAAATGGGCGTTCGCAAGTATGCAACCGAAGATGTATTTGTAAACTACTTTTTGTGATGTAGTATAATCACACAAACTGCAAACGAATGGGCGTTCGTTAGTATGCGACTGACAATGTATTTTTAAAGTACTTTTTGTGATGCGGTATAAGCTACACAAACTGCAAGCAAATGGGCGTTCGCAAGTATGCGACCGAAGATGTATTTGTAAACTACTTTTTGAGATGCGGTATAATTACACAAACTACAAGCGAATGGGCGTTCGTTAGTATGTGACCGAAAATGTCTTTGTAAATCACTTTTTGTGATGCGGTATAATTACACAAACTGCAAGCAAATGGGCGTTCGCAAGTATGCAACCGAAGATGTATTTGTAAACTACTTTTTTGTGATGTAGTATAATCACACAAACTGCAACCGAATGGGCGTTCGTCAGTATACGAACGAAAATGTCTTTGTAAACTACTTTTTTGAGATGTTGTATGATCACACAAACTGCATGCGTATGGACGCTCGCTAGTATGCGACCGAGAATGTGTTGGTAAATAACTTTTTGTGATGTGGTATAATCACACAAACTGTATGCGAACGGGCGTTCGTCAGAATGCGATCGAAAATGTATTTGTGAACTACTTTTTTGTAATGCGGTATAAGCACACAAACTGCATGCAAATGGGCGCCCGTTAGTATGCGACCGAAAATGTATTTGTAAACTACTTTTTCTGATGTGGTATAATTATACAAATTGCACGCGAATTTGCGTTCCTTAGGCTGCGACCGAAAATCTATTTGTAAATTACTTTTTTTTGATGTGGTATAAGCACACAAACTGCATGCCAATTGGGCGTTCGTTAGTATGCGACCAAAAATGTATTTGTAAATTTACTTTTTGTGATGTAGTATAATCACACAAACTGCAAGTGGATGGGCGTTCGTTAGTGTGCGACTGAAAATGTATTTTTAAACTACTTTTTTTGTGATGTGGTATAATCACACAAATTGCAATCGAATGGGCGTTAGTTAGTATGAGACCGAAAATGTATTTGTAAACTACTTTTTCGTAATGCGGTATAATCACACAAATTGCAAGCGAATGGGCGTTGATTAGTATGCGACCGAAAATGTATTTGTTAAACTACTTTTTGTGATGCCGTATAAGCACACAAACTGCAAGCGAATGGGCGTTCGTTAGTATGCGACAGAAAATGTATTTGTAATCTACTTTTTTGTGATGTAGTATAATCACACAAACTGCAAACGAATGGGCGTTCGTTAGTATGCGACTGACAATGTATTTTTAAAGTACTTTTTTGTGATGCGGTATAAGCACACAAACTGCAAGCAAATGGGCGTTCGCAAGTATGCGACCGAAGATGTATTTGTAAACTACTTTTTTGAGATGCGGTATAATTACACAAACTACAAGCGAATGGGCGTTCGTTAGTATGTGACCGAAAATGTCTTTGTAAATCACTTTTTTGTGATGCGGTATAATTACACAAACTGCAAGCAAATGGGCGTTCGCAAGTATGCAACCGAAGATGTATTTGTAAACTACTTTTTTGTGATGTAGTATAATCACACAAACTGCAAACGAATGGGCGTTCGTTAGTATGCGACTGACAATGTATTTTAAAGTACTTTTTGTGATGCGGTATAAGCACACAAACTGCAAGCAAATGGGCGTTCGCAAGTATGCGACCGAAGATGTATTTGTAAACTACTTTTTTGAGATGCGGTATAATTACACAAACTACAAGCGAATGGGCGTTCGTTAGTATGTGACCGAAAATGTCTTTGTAAATCACTTTTTGTGATGCGGTATAATTACACAAACTGCAAGCAAATGGGCGTTCGCAAGTATGCAACCGAAGATGTATTTGTAATCTACTTTTTTGTGATGTAGTATAATCACACAAACTGCAAACGAATGGGCGTTCGTTAGTATGCGACTGACAATGTATTTTTAAAGTACTTTTTTGTGATGCGGTATAAGCACACAAACTGCAAGCAAATGGGCGTTCGCAAGTATGCGACCGAAGATGTATTTGTAAACTACTTTTTTGAGATGCGGTATAATTACACAAACTACAAGCGAATGGGCGTTCGTTAGTATGTGACCGAAAATGTCTTTGTAAATCACTTTTTTGTGATGCGGTATAATTACACAAACTGCAAGTAAATGGGCGTTCGCAAGTATGCAACCGAAGATGTATTTGTAAACTACTTTTTTGTGATGTAGTATAATCACACAAACTGCAACCGAATGGGCGTTCGTCAGTATACGAACGAAAATGTCTTTGTAAACTACTTTTTTTGAGATGTTGTATGATCACACAAACTGCATGCGTATGGACGCTCGCTAGTATGCGACCGAGAATGTGTTGGTAAATAACTTTTTGTGATGTGGTATAATCACACAAACTGTATGCGAACGGGCGTTCGTCAGAATGCGATCGAAAATGTATTTGTGAACTACTTTTTTGTAATGCGGTATAAGCACACAAACTGCATGCAAATGGGCGCCCGTTAGTATGCGACCGAAAATGTATTTGTAAACTACTTTTTCTGATGTGGTATAATTATACAAATTGCACGCGAATTTGCGTTCCTTAGGCTGCGACCGAAAATCTATTTGTAAATTACTTTTTTTTGATGTGGTATAAGCACACAAACTGCATGCCAATTGGCGTTCGTTAGTATGCGACCAAAAATGTATTTGCAATTTACTTTTTTGTGATGTAGTATAATCACACAAACTGCAAGTGGATGGGCGTTCGTTAGTATGCGACTGAAAATGTATTTTTAAACTACTTTTTTTGTGATGTGGTATAATCACACAAATTGCAATCGAATGGGCGTTAGTTAGTATGAGACCGAAAATGTATTTGTAAACTACTTTTTCGTAATGCGGTATAATCACACAAATTGCAAGCGAATGGGCGTTTATTAGTATGCGACCGAAAATGTATTTTTAAACTACTTTTTTGTGATGCCGTATAAGCACACAAACTGCAAGCGAATGGGCGTTCGTTAGTATGCGACAGAAAATGTATTTGTAATCTACTTTTTTGTGATGTAGTATAATCACACAAACTGCAAACGAATGGGCGTTCGTTAGTATGCGACTGACAATGTATTTTTAAAGTACTTTTTCGTGATGCGGTATAAGCACACGAACTGCAAGCGAATGGGCGTTCGCAAGTATGCGACCGAAGATGTATTTGTAAACTACTTTTTTGAGATGCGGTATAATTACACAAACTACAAGCGAATGGGCGTTCGTTAGTATGTGACCGAAAATGTCTTTGTAAATCACTTTTTTGTGATGCGGTATAATTACACAAACTGCAAGCAAATGGGCGTTCGCAAGTATGCAACCGAAGATGTATTTGTAAACTACCTTTTTGAGATGCGGTATAATTACACAAACTACAAGCGAATGGGCGTTCGTTAGTATGTGACCGAAAATGTCTTTGTAAATCACTTTTTCGTGTTGCGGTATAATCACACAAACTGCATGCGAATGGGCGTTCGTTAGTATGCGACCGAAAATGTATTTGTAATCTACTTTTTGTGATGTAGTATAATCACACAAACTGCAAGCGAATGGGCGTTCGTTAGTATGCGACTGACAATGCATTTTTAAAGTACGTTTTTGTGATGCGGTATATGCACACAAACTGCATGCGAATGGGCGTTCGTTAGTATGCGATTGAAAATGTATTTTTAAAGTATTTTTTCGTGATGTGGAATAATCACACAAATTGCAAGCGAATGGGCGTTCGTTAGTATGCGACCAAAAATGAATTTTTAAACTACTTTTTTGTGATGCGGTATAAGCACACAAACTGCAAGCGAATGGGCGTTCGTTAGTATGCGACCGAAAATGTATTTTGAAATTACTTTTTTGTGATGCGGTATAAGCACACAAACTGCATGCGAATGAACGTTCCTTTATGTGTGCCAGCATCACTTGCCGTATCGTTAGACAATTGTTAAGCTTTATTAACTAAACATCAATTATTAATACAAATGTTCTTTGCTTCAATTTACGTTTTATAGCAATCCTAATAATCTTTACGTGAAAGGTGTTTTTCATAAAAAAAATTATCCATTATTTACATAGAAGCAATTACAAACTCCATTAAACCTTAAGCCCACACAAAAAGTAAAAAGTTTGATGTATTAATAAAAAAAAAGTGTTAATTTCTAAGATAAATCTAGAAATATTTTACACATAATCAAGTTGACAATTGGATATATTAACCTGACATTTCAACCTTAGACTATCATTGGAAATAAAATTAATGGCCCTTTTAAAACGTCATTGAAAAGTTAAATTCATTAGAATCCAACAAAATGGAAAATAAATCATCTTTAAAAACATACCACACCACCAAGCAACACCAAGAATTCAAAGTAAGAACATCTCACTGATAACTGCAGAGATACAGGTAGCCTACGCAAATGTAAGGTAGGTAATCGAATGTACAAAGAACTAAAGGGTCTCCAACTACATATAAACAAATTACATAAAGGAGAATCTAGCAGTGCGAAATCTCAAACTGAAACAACTTCAAATTAAATTATATCTAATTCTTCAGCTAAACAAGCCACACACGTTCCAACAATAAATATAACAGAATTAAGCATTCATTTATCCACACTAAAAACTCCGAAATATTAATAAAGCGCATACCCAAATCTGTACGATCCCAATGTGCGCTTTTGTCTAAGTGAAACCATTAGCAATTGTGTTAAACTAAATTCTCTCTCTTCACGGGAATCACTTTTACATTTCGAATTTAAAATATTCTCAATATGTCTTCCAAAATCCACAAACCAAACTTCTATACCCTCACAAATTTTACAAAATTTAAAAATATCTTCAGAGCCTTTTCCATTTGATAATTCGGAAGCAAAAAGAAAGACAACAACAACTAATCACGCTGCAAATACCAAAAGAGTAGTTTTAAAAGTTTCAGACGGAGTACATTTTACACCGTGAGTTTTCCTTATTTTCATATTTTCTTATTATAACAAGTGCAGGGGCGTTTGCTCGACCAGTAACGAGATCCCCGATTATACCTAACACAGTAACATTACTGGTGGTGCCCACCCAATTTTACCGTCATTCCCGATTTTTGGCATACTACCAAGTTTACGCCCCACTATAATTGTCATCTTAGGGCATTTAGCAATCCCGTACCTACGACTTTTATCATACCCACCCTCACCGGCTAGAGTTAGGCCGCGCACGGATTCCGATCCGTTCCTTGGTGTCGTAGTGCTGAATTGGCCAGTAACATTTTGTCAAACACGACCTTTTTAAGTCCCATTTTAAATGATTTTATTAAATTTTCAGCTGCCCCATTGCTAGCTGGATGGTAAGTAGGTGACAAAATATGCTTAATATTATTAATTTTACAGAATTTTTTAAACAAAATGGATGTAAACCGTGTCCCGTTATCACTTACTCAGTTTCTTGGCAATCCTAACCGGCTAAATATTTCCCGTAACATTTCTATTGTATTTTCCGAATCAATTGATCTAACTTCTATAACTTCGGGCCATTTACTAAATGTATCAATCAAAACAAGTAACATTTTACCCTTAAACGATCTAAATAATCAACGTACTCTCTTTCAAATACTTGACTCGTAAGTGTCCATGGTGTTAGCTCACCCTTCGCTGGATCATCTCGAACCTTTGCACAAGCTGCGCAACTATTAGCAATATTTTCTACATCTTTATCAACTAAAGGCCACCAAAAATAACTTCTGGCTTTGCTTTTCATTCTAGCAATTCCAGGGTGCGACTGTGTAATTCTCTTAATAACTGACCTCTGTTTTTTTTTGGTACTACCACTCGGTATCCCCACATTAGAATATCTTGGTCCAACGTCAATTCATCGCGCCTAACAAAAAATGGTTTTTTTACTATCCTTGGAAATGTATTGTTCCCACCCATCTGTTATAAGTCTAATAATTGAAATTATTTTTAGGTCTGTCTGAGACTCAATTCTAATCTCATTTGCGTTAATAGGGAACCAACCTTCAACAAAATTCAAATAATTATAAGTTTTATCTGCGTTTTCTTCGAGAGGTTCCGGCTTGTCATATTTTAATGGTAATCTCGACAAAGCATCTGCCATTTCATTACCTTTCCCTTTTATAAATTTAATTGTATAATTTTAACCCGATAGATACAAAGACCATCTCTGTAATCTAGCTGCCGCCATAGGTGGAACTCTTTTTTTTTATTTCCGAATAACATTAGTATCGGTTTATCGTCAGTAAACAGTTCAAAATGTCTACCTAATAAATATTGCGAACACTTTTTTACGCTATAATATATTGCCAGTGCTTCTTTATCTACCATCGAATAATTTTTTTCTGCACTGCTTAACACTCTTGAAACAAACCCGATGGGACACTCATCCCCATTTGGCAAAATGTGTGCCAATACTCTCCCGACGCCTTTCTGTGACGCATCACAAATTAACCGCACCGGTATATCTGGATTAAAATGAATCAAGACATTGTCTGATGCAATGGCTTTTTTTGCTAAGTCAAAAGCACTTTCGCAGCTTCGCGACCACACAAATTCTTTTTCTTTTTTTAGTAAATCATGCAGTGGTGCTAACATGTCTGTTAAATTTTTTATAAATTTTCCATAATAATATACCATGCCTACAAAACTTTTTACTTCTTTAATAGTACTCGGTCTTATAGCTTTTAAAATTGCTTTAACTTTTTCACTATCTTTTCTAAACCTCTTGTTACGGTATTCCGCGCAAACACAAAAGAAAACAGTAAAAGTAAGTAGAGAAACCATTTACGCCGAATACCGCAACAGAACGGGGGATAGAATGGTAGAATTTGGCTAGCTCAAAACGTCGGAAAGGGGCGTGGGTGAAGTAGGAAGAACACATTGGAAACCTCTGTAAAACTATATTTTTAACATCGAATCTTGAAACAATATTTACAAACCCATAAAACCAATAAGTTGCGTAATCGTGATTGTAAACAAAGCGTCGTAACATATAAAAACTGGTAAGCAAAATAAATATAACATCTTATAATCTAAATACTTACAATGGTTCACCTTAAATACATATAAAAGAAAATTAAGCATAAACTGTACAGTAAATCTAGAAAAAGAAATATACCTAAATTATATGTACATGCTGCTTTGTGAGGTGCACCTCCTTAGAAATAATATAACAATGACAATTAGACACCCTAACTTAAATTAATCATATATTAAATATTTTTAAATTGAGGCATAAGTTCTTTTAGTTAATGTTTATACAGAAAGACAACAAAAACCGTAAAACGGATCCAACATAAACATTGATTAATTAATTTTTAATTTATAAAATAATAACATAGTTGTTCGTACATCGTACATGTAAGTTTTGCAACGGTGTGGTGCCAATTTATCGGATAATTATAAGCAATAGCAACAAATGAAAAGTCTATTCTTCACGCAGCATAAAAGAATTACAAAAAGAAAAACTGTACCTTGAACAATCAGCTTCGTGCTGGTCTCATCTTAAGGAGGGAAAAATGCGGCTGCATTTTTCTGTTGGCTGCATGCTGGAACCACCAACTTCACTTTATACTAAGCAAGCACTGTTAGTAGCGCGACTTTACATGTATCTTTTTGGTAAGGTGTTGTCTTTAATCTTTAATCTTTAATGTTTAATCTTTAATGCCCTCTTTCAAAGCACGGTCTCTATTTTATAAGGCCAGAATCATGTATGGGGGTAGGGTATTTGACTTTCAAAGGTATCGCCGAAGAACCAAGTGTGCAGAATTTCCAGACAAAAGCTGCCAAAATACAAACTGTAGCAGCTTGCCAACAAGCAGATAACGCAATTGTCAAAGGGTTTTAAACAAGGAAAACAATCTTATTACTATGTAATATCATAACAGCTGCAGAATACCAGATAACATGTCCATTGTAAGCATATGTAGGCAGATGGTAAGTGGTCTTATCTTTTAGAGGAAAGCTGCAGCTTTTACATACAGCTTTAAATTAAAATGTAATCACTGCAGGTGCTAGAATTTATTACAACTACTTTGTAACGCAATATTTCATAAGCATATGTTTGATTTTATAAGGCAAACTTTTGTATAGAGTAACTACTTGAGAAATTTTATTAAATAATACTAATTCAATTGGCGGGAAATCGAGCTTGTTGAGGAATTTTAGGGCATTTTAAAAATAAATGCAGGAAAAATTGTTTGCAGGGTTTTGAACATAACACCCTCTTCATCTACCACATACTCAGATATTTAATTTCTTTTTCAAAAAAATTACACTTGCTCTTTTGTAAAGTTAATCCCGTCTCCATTAGCCGGTTGAAAACGGTTTCTAACTACAATGTCATCCAAAAAATTGATGGTGCCTTTTGCACCTTGTAAAACTTTTCTATCGTACGCCGAAAATAGCACAGGCCGGTTTAGTACCATAAGGCAAACGTTTTACTGCATATATTCCTTTATAAGTACTCCAAGCTAACATTTTTCCTCTTTCCTCTGTCATGCATAACTGGTTATATGATTGACTTAAATCTAATTCAGAAAAATGCTTTCCCCTTATAATGCCGCAAAGAGTTTCTCTACTTTCGGTATCGGATAATTTACATCCTTCAAGAAAGGGTTAATCGTGGAGTTACAATCTGCACATAGACGCATGCTACCGTCTTTCTTTAATACAGGTACTAGTGGGGTGCCCCATTCGCTATTTTCAATTTTAACAATTGCATCCGCCTTTTCTAGTTTTTCTAATTCTCGTTCTACTAAAACTTTAAAAGCAAATGAAATATTTCGTGAGTAGTATAACTATGGAGAAGCTGTGACAGCCCTTTTTAAAGGGTCATAAATATCTTGTAAAGGGTGTGTGTATTATAGAAAAGAGAAGTATGTATGTGCAGGTGTGTGTGTGTGTGTGTAGGTGTAGTCTTGTATGGGTGGTGGTGATGTTAATGGAGAAGTTGGGGCGCCCTTATGATAAAAGTGTAGATATCGATCGGGTGTTGTGTTTTATTTTCGAAAAGAAAGGTATGTATTATTATGTGTATAGGTGTAGGCGTGTGTTTTTGGGGGGTGCGTGGTGGGCGTGTGTGTAATTGTTTTAGTCTAAGATGAAATATCGTAAGGGGCGCGCAAGTCGTGCTAACGTGTTTTTGTTTTAAAAATGTGTTTTCGGGTATCGTAGTGGTCGCGTTCGTCGGGGGTGTGTGAGATTGGTTCATGAAAGGAAATATAAAGGTGTGTACGCGTCGTATATCGAAAAATCGAATCGTTCGGGGTATAAATGGTTCGATGAAGTGTGCGTGTATTTTTTGTCTCCGAGAAGATGAAAAAGTGTGCTATTTAATTCGTATACATTGTATGAATGAATGCATAATAGAGAGACGATGACGGAAGTCTGTGAGTTTGTAGTAATTTAAAATAACGCAGAGATTCCAGATTGTCGGCAAAAAAATACGGGGTCACGATGATCTCAAAAGAGGTTGGACACGTGCAAGACGTTTCAAGTAATCTTTTAATAATTTGAAAATGTAACGCTCGATATGTCGTAGGCAATTTTGATAAAGTAGAAAAAGGAGAATAAGGCTGGGGAAATAACCGCAAGGTTTTTATTACAGGTGTCAATAAGAAAAAATTGCGTGCTGCGTTTGTATCGCGTTTTTTAATGAGAAAATATGAAGGTGTATATTGAATTGTTCAGTAATGTAATTGTTCGGTATAAATGGTTCGATGACGTGTGTATTGTTGTTGAAAATAAAATAGTTCTTTCTTAATTTGTATACATTATATGAATCAAAAGCATAGACGATGACGGAATTGTATTTTTGCCGAGAAATAAAAAGTCTTCTCGTAAATTTTGTATAGTATACATTGTATGAAGCAGAAGTTCAATATAAAAGATCAAGTATATGCCTGTAATTATTTTTAGTATTGACGTCGGGGAATCGCTTTTGATTAAAACATTGTATGCACAAAAGATAGCTTCTTTGAACGCGTAAAGAAAATACTGTAGTTCATGATTACATCATCGTGAGTAAGTTTTTAGTCTGCTTAATTATCTGTTAGTAATTATATAGATCAAAAAAGCTCCCCCGATGAATAGATATATTGTAGTATGTGTAATCAATTAATTTTGTTTCGACTGAAAAAATTTGCAACATTGTACGTGATGTATTTGAATTAATTATTAGTATCCTTTATATGTAAATGATGATTGAATATTTTAATTTCAGTACACATCGTTTTGAATCATTAATTATATAGAAGCCCATTATTTTTAACAAATATGGGTTTATAGATCCTCGAAAAATATAGACGATTGAAATTTTTATATTCTTTATCGATGCCAAGTCGGGAAAATGTCTTAGTTACATCTTTGAATAAAAAATATGCATCATTAATTTTTATGCGATTTCAATATCCGCCTAATAAAAGATAACGTTTTAATTTGAATGAGCTTTTTTTTTGTCCAGACAAGGGCAATGCTATTTAATTCTAATGAATTGCTATCATTAATGTCTTAATCGTGTATGTGTTGGGAAGCGGTAATCAGATGCGTAATAAATTGTAATTCATTCGGCGTGATATAAATGGAGGATCACTTGTAAGGCTTTTTTATCTTGTAAAATATAAGTTTGAGAGAGAATCGTCAACGTGTTTGTCATTGTGCAGCTTGCATTAAAACAGGTAATAATTTTAAATATATTTTTTTAACTTTATGTAATTATATTCGTAATTAGAAATAAACATGGAGTTAATTAAAAAAATCAATTCAGTAAGTCGAATCGATAAGAAGAAGACGGTAAAAGTTAAGGATCTCGAGCTACAGCGCCCTTATCAGGTTTTAAGCATCAAATCTCTTCAGTCAAAGAAAAATTCTCGCATCATTCTCGTCGAATTAGAAGAATGCGTTGTGTTCCTTCCGCAGAGAATCGTGGACGTAATTAGCGACAAAGATATCGAGGAGCTGAATAAACAGGAATGCCTTTGTTTGCACTACCTAGGAGCATTCGAAGTTGGTTAGTATTTAATTTTTTAATTTTTTACTTAAAAAACTAATATGAAATTCGTTTATTTTAAAGGTAAACCTAATCCTGCTGCGAGCATTTCCTTCTGCTGCATGGGCGAAAAACAAAAGGATTCATCATCAGCCCTCACGGATCCTCCCAAGGAAAATCAAGAACAGCAAGAGCAAAAAAAGCCATCCGTATCGTCATCACACTAGAATACCTACCTATACATGGTAATTAATTTTTATAATTTTAGTATTTTTACATCTTGATTTTTTAAAGTTATGAGTATTGAATATAGAATTAGATCAGCAACCCATTACAATCGTGATATGCTAATTGCGGATTATCCACATAATTTTTATAGAATCGCATGCAAGGAATTGCCTGCTTATTTAAAAGACTTTAAATATCGGGACGGTTTTTTGATTGGGTCTCGAGCCCTTTTTCTATTTTGCATGCAGTTTAATTTGATCGACAATTTAACGTTCTTAGAAGATTCGTATTCTAACACAATAGCGTTTTGCTTCACCGACGTGTCTCGTATGAAAAAAAGCTTTTTAATTTATGTAATTACGACCGAAAGTTATTCTATAATATTAGCGAAAGCATCTCGGCCGGTATTAGGTTATTTGGATTTGTATATCAATCTGCCGTATCACCATTAAAAACAGTGTTTAATTTTCAGTATAAATGTGAAAGTGACATTTTCTTTTATGCAACTCTAAGAACCGATTGCCTATACGTGGACTTAAAAAATAGAGAATTCGTGTTTTCAACTCAATTTATTAATTCTTTGTTGATTTGTAGAAAAACTCTCCGCATGCGCTTGCATGAACTCGGCGATTTATTTGTCTATAGTAAATGTATTAGAACGACAGATGTATTTTCTATAAAATCATCTAAAAATTACAGATTCAGAAAAATATGCTATAAACTTATTCTTTTGTATAAGATTTTTAAACTCGTACAACTTGTTAGAATAAAACGGGAACTGCATGCCGAATTAGAAGCCATTTTATGGTCGTGCGATTTATCGCCCAAAGACGATACGCCAAACGTATTAGTAAAATTGCACGGCTCAAAATACAGAAAGTTGGCATTGAAATACGAAAAAAAAAAAGTTAACTAACAGAAAAATCAAAGCGGACGCGGGCGTTTCGATGTGTTATGATCAGATGCTACAGTTGTATCGAAAAGTGCACGCAATTTTAACGAAATGTCGTAAAACTAAAGTATTTCGCAATTGGGTTCGAATATTAAAATCACACATTCACAACACCGATTCGATTTTAAGAACGGGGAAACAAACTTCTTCGCTCTCGGCTAGTTATCTGAATCTATTCGAAAATCTTCTATGCCATATGAAAAGATATAAAATGCTATTTAAAATCTATTAAAAACTACTGCGGCAGAATGTTCCTAAACAATGGATGTGTTCTCGAGCACGCCTCAACATTCTGAATTGGTTTGAAGCCAATCGTGTCTGCGTTTAAATCGAGAATTCAAACAGCTCAAATTATTAATGTTGCACATAAAGATCTTAATTTATTTATCGAAGATTGTAAAAAACTAATTTTATCCAAATTGTATACGATTTTTAAAAATCACTCGGTAAACCTTAAAATTAATGTCGTTTTAGCGTGCGATTTCTTCAAATTTTCCGTCGCGCGTAACGAAAATGAGTTTCAAACTAGGTATTTTCGACGCCCAACTTTTAATTTGTTTCGGCAATTTAGAAGTTTAACGAGTGGTTTGCGTGGAATATCGCAACACGCTTGTTGGATAAAATAGAGAACGACGCAATGCACGGGTCAGGATTCACGCTATCTGAAATATTATTTCTAAATGTTAATATTAATAAATGCTATGATATGTTTCACGCGAGTTGTTTCATGCCTCTTCCTATCGCAATTCAAAACAAAAAGGCCTGTTTAAACATTAGAAACAATGATTTTTCATGCTTTTATTGGAGCGTTTTAGCCGGAATAATTAAGCCTACAGCAGGTAAGCATGCTAATCGCACAACTTCGTATCCGCACTTTGCAGAAATTTTTAATATGAAAAATTTGGTCAGCCCCATGCCTATATCGGATATATCGAAATTCGAAAAGCAGAATGATATTTCTGTAAATGTTTTTGCTCTTATTTTAAAACGCGCTCGATACATCGTAACACCGGTACAATCAACTAGCCAAAAACGAGATAAACACGTTAATCTGTTGATTGTTGAAGATGCGTATGTCGACGAGTCATCAAAATTTAATTCTGACGACAGCGAAGACGTCAACGGCGACGACGACGACGACGGCGGCGACGAGGCCGATAAAGTTGGAAAAAGTTTGGAGGAATTAAAAAAAAATATTAAAGATTATAAACGGTGCGTTAGATATCATTATTGTATTATAAAAAATTTAGCCTCACTTGTGAGAGGTCAATTAACTAAACATACGGGTCACTTTTACGTATGCGATAGATGTCTCTCCTATTTTTACGATCGCAAACGTCTCGATGCCCACGAGCAAGTATGTGAAAAACTTAACAAGTGTCGTATTATTTTACCCTCCGAAAAAAACAAATATTTACAATTTAAAGATTTTAAGTATAAAATACCTGTGCCGATGGTGGTTTATTCCGACATAGAATGCCTTATTAAAAAAACCGATCAAGCTTCCGACTCAAAACGCACTTTCAAATATCAGGAACATATTCCGTTTTCAATAGGATATTATTTTTATTGTGGATATGACGAATCTCTTTCATATTACAGTTCATACACAGGCACAGACTGCATTTCTTGGTTTGTGCGACAATTAAAACATATTGCCATATGTTATGGGAGCGCATTTTTTAAAAACGAGCCTGCCACGTCCTCTATGCTTCGACGGCAAAAACGTGCTTTATTTGCGAAGTCGATTTCTTGCCGGACGACGAAAAGATTATCGATCACGATCACATGAATGGTTCTGTAAGAGGTGTTGCGCATAGCAGCTGTAATTTAAATTTTAGGTTATTTCCAATTATTCCCGTAGTCTATCATAATTTGAGCAATTATGATGCTCATTTTATTATTAAAGAGCTTGCTAACGCTTTCGAAGGCCCCATGAATATAATACCCTTGAATAATGAAAAATACATAACATTTTCTAAAAAATACAACGACGCAAATGTGACGTTCAGATTCATAGATTCCTTTCGCTTTATGGCAATGTCATTGGAAAAATTAGCATGCGAGTTGTCTTTCGATGACTTTAAAGTTTTAAAAAAAAGGAATTTAGTTCACTAAAACCGGATCGCATTAAATTGCTAATGCGCAAGGGTATTTTTCCCTACGAGTATTTGGATGACATTTTGAAATTAAGCGAAGAAAATCTTCCTCCTATAGAATGTTTTTATAGCAATCTTAATGAATCACATATTGAAGAATCGGAATATATTCATGCGCAAACCGTATGGAGCACTTTTAAATGCAAAAATTTAGGCGACTACGCGGACCTATATTTAAAATGCGACATCCTTTTACTTTGCGATATATTCCAAGACTTTAGAAAAAATTGTCTTGAAACATACAAATTGGATCCCTTAAATTTTGTGACTTTGGCGAGCTACTCGTGGTCTAGCATGTTATTATATACTAAAATCAGGCTAGAACTAATTTGTGACGTCGACATGTTTTTAATGATCGAAAGAGGCATTCGGGGGGACCTTACTCAAGTCGTAAAACGATATGTAGAATGCAATAATAAATATTATCCCCCAACGCATGATCCATCCAAACCGAATAAATTTTTATTTTACGGAGATATTAATAATCTCTATGGTCATGCCGAATCTTGCTATTTGCCTTACGGGATTTCAAATGGCTAACGCCTGAAGAAATATTAAAATTTAATGTTACAACGGTGAGCATTACGAGCGATAAAGGTTATATTATTGAATGCGACTTGGAATTTCCTACGGACATTCACGACGCTCAGAAAGAGTTGCCGATGTGCCCAGAACAGGGCACGCCTCCGGGCTCGAAATTTTCAAAATTAATGTGCACTCTCACGAAAAAGTTCAACTACGTTGTGCATTACAGAAATCTCCAGGTTTATTTATCTGCGGGCGTAGTTATGACGCGCGTTCATAAGGTTTTAGAATTCGGTCAGTCTCCTTGGTTGCGCCCGTTTGTCGACTTAAATACAAGAATGCGCACGGAGGCTAAAACGGAATTTGCACAAAATCTGTATAAATTTGCAAACAATTTCATTTTTGGTAAAACAATGGAGAATGTTAGGAAAAGACGTGTCATAAAATTAGTGACTCATTGGAGCGGTCGGTATGGTGCTCTATCTTTAATTTCCAAACCAAATTTCCATTCGGCAACGATTTTGACAAAAATCTGGTCGCGATCGAATTGAGCAAAACAGAGATAGAGTTCAACAAACCTATCTACATAGGTATGGCCATCTTAGAATTATCAAAATTGAATTATATAATTTTCACTACGATTTCATGAAGGCAAAATTTGCAAATAATTGCGAATTATGCTACATGGACACCGACAGCCTTTTGTATAGTGTGACGTGCAATGATTTCTATGAAGAGTGTATAAAGACGAATCTAGAAAAATTTGATACGAGCGCTTATGATCCCGATAACATCTATAAAATTCCTTTAATTAATAAAAAAGTCATTGGTCTTATGAAAGATGAAACTAGAGGTCGTATTTTAACGCACTTTGTAGGCCTTCGATCGAAAATGTACTCTTTAAAAATAGAAGGCCGTGAGATAATAAAGAAGGCTAAGGGTGTTAAAAGTACATTATCGATCAGCAAATCTGTTTCGATCACTATCTCGATACGTTACGAAATAAAGTAGTCATAGAACGAGACCAAAATAGCATACGATCATATTTGCATAAGGTATATTCCATACGTCAGACGAAAATTGCTTTAAGTTATCAAGATGATAAAAGATACATTTTATCTAACGGAATAGATACTTTGCCTCATGGGCACTATCTAATAAAGGACCTTTGAATAAAACCATATTTTATTTTGTGAATTGCATGTTTATTATAAAAAATAATTAAAATCTTGTAACGATAAAGAAATTGCATTGTCTTTTGTATTTTTATATTATAAAACCGCATTGTATTTTTTAATTTTTATATTATGTATAAAATTAATTTAAAATATATTTTAAGCGCTGTTGTAGAGTCTCTCTTTGTTATAGTAACTGCATTGTATTTTGTTATTTTTTATATTTATTATAAAAATTAATTAAAATATTGTAATAAGACAAGATAAAAAAACTGCATTGTATTTTTTATTTTTTTATATTATGTATAAATTAAATTAAAATAATACATTTTAAGTGCTGCTGCGTGTCAAAGTATCGCAGTTGTAGCGTCTCTATCTTTCTTATTTTTACAAGATCAAAAAAATGTATAATAAAAATCAACAAAAAAAGAAACAAATTTTTATTTTTGAAATGTAACATATTTATATAATAAAAATATAAAAACAAATGTTTTATTTTTAAATGTAACAATCTATATAAGATCAGCTTTTTGAATGCAGGAAGGCTCTTGGAAGCCCAACCATTTGACGAGAATTTTGGTTCCTTTTCGCCTTAGTATTTTCTCGATAAGGTAAATATTTGGAACTCTCGTTTTCTGCAGCTCAGCTTCATAAAACTGTCCCAATACTGGATCGCCATGCATGTCGACGAGTAAATAAGTAGTCGGATTTGCTCGAAACACTTTACATATTTTAAACGTTTCCTCGCTCCAGTTTGCATTGTAGCCCTTAGAAAAAATACTTCTATATTTTAATATGCGTACAAAGTCGTCCACAGCATAACGAGGTTTTCTAGTCGCCAGTTTTAATTTATCGTAAACTTTCAGACGCGTTTTCGCGGTTACATTTTTGGGTTTTCTTTTAGTGGTCGAATGCACCGTATCGTTGTATTTCGATACAATCGAATCGATTATATCAATCCACTTCCATTTGCCTCTCAGACTAAAAGCATTATACAGTTTGTTTTTTATCGTTCTGATTGCACGTTCTACGATGGCGGCTTTGATTGAGCTATATGTGGAGTAATGATTAATATCGCCATATTCCTTCATCAGCCGTGCAAATTGGCCGTTATAAAATTCTGTACCATTATCTGTTTGCAGATTTTTCGGTAAAGGCGGCCGCGATCTTTTAATTTCATTTAAAATCTCGCGCATCGCAGATGTGACTTCATGGCCATTCTTGGATTTAAGCGGTCTCGTCCATAAATATTTCGAATAGCAATCGATCACGAGTAGAATATACTTATGCCCTTTATTATATTTCGAATATGGAATAAATTCTGCAATATCGGCTTGGAATAAGTCGTGATAAGATTTGATGATCGTTCTTCGACGTGGAAAATTTATTCTAACCCCTCTGTGCAGTTCATCCACTAGTATTTCCTTATATTTATATTTCTTAGACATTTTTAAGGTTTGACATGAGTATGAGAGTTAGACGACGAGGCTTTATCTTGCTCCAATAACACGTGCAGGTGTCTTATAACGTCGGTATTAATTTTGTGAAATTGTAAATCGTCTCCAGCAGACGTCTTGACCCCGTCTAATTTCAAGTGGTTGAAAATCAGGAAGTTCGTGTTTAAAACAACTTCGTTCAACACTTGAACGACCGATTGCAATACATCTCGAATGATCACGTTATCGCGGTGAATGGCGACACCTTCGATAAGATTTTGTATTCTCGCGTCCACATAGAACTTAGAAACGGCATCGTGCTCATCTTCGGCCTCGCCTATGTTGACAATTCTCAAGCCTCGAGAGTCGAAGTTCTTGGCCTTACCGTCGTCGATCGTGGGTAGTTTCATAAAATTTTGCGCTTTTTCTGACAACGTCGAGTCCACGTATCTCTTGTTAACGGCATCGCCGAGCTCTGCGAGGTCGTGCAAATTTACAATGGATCGCGATTTGGCGTCAAATTTAAGTTTCTTATTAGCATGCGTTTTTCCCGAAGATGAAGCGGTCAAACATATTTCCAATGCTTTGCCTATACGCAGATTGAGTTCTTCGTTGCAAAATTTTAAGTTTACGCCGTCGTTTGATTTTTTAGGATCGGCCAAATTCACTATTCTAAAATCCTTCAAATTAACTATTTTCTCGTCTTCGTCCAATACCAAGGCGCTTCGTTTATTTACCGCATCCGTTCCGATCACGGGATTGCCTACGTTGCAAAGTTTTCTATTTTCTATGTTGAAATCGCCTTCCGGAGTTAGTTTAAAGCCTACACCAGGAGGCCCGCGCGCAGCGGTATTACCAAACCCTCCGCCTCCAGAGTCTCTGGCAACATACGCTCTTTCAAATTTATCGACGACCATTTTATTTCTGAGACTATTCTATAGGACGTGTATATTTTATTAGGCGATTAATTTCGCCTCCTTTAATTCGGATATAATAGAAAGAAATTCGTTTTGATTCTGAGAGATATTGTTGCCCACCGAACGTTCAGCCATCAACAAACGAAGCCGGCTCACCAGCTCGGCCGGCGAGTCCCAATGAACGTATTCTATCTTATGATTAGAATTATCGAATTTTTAGTATCGCCAAATTCTGCTTATATTACTCGATGGCTGTCTTTTTTTCGATAAATTATCCATACCGAGACCTTTCTTTTTCTTCGTTATTTTGAATCGTAATTGCATGGGAATCGTAGGAGTCGCCGATGCTGTATTCATCTCTCTTGACGACAACGACGACGGTGACGACGACGAAGCATGCTGCGGCGAGGGAGGAGGCGTAGATATTGTAGTCGCCACGGGCGACGGTGTTAAATTCGGAACGATATAATTTTTATATTTGGGTGTTTTAGGCAGATCCTTGCGAAACAGTTTAATATATGCATTGGTTTTCTTCAAAATATCGATGTAATTTTTTACATCTAGCTCGGAAGGATTGCCAGCAGGCGTTTTCTTATTCGAAGGGATTTTCTTATAAGTTAACAATCGAAGTAAGCCCTCCGTAATAGGATATTTTTTATTTCTAATATTAATCGTAGATCCGTCGTCTGCAATAGCTAACTCTGAATTGCCCATAGACCATTTATTCGAAAGGTCGTCGTATTGAATGCCGATTCCGGTATCGTCTATATTGGGATCCTCGCTTTTGGACAGGATGTCGGCATACTTTTTAAGTAAGACATCTGAACCGTCGTCGACATTATCAGATTCGTGCTCCGCATTCTGACGTCGAATATAATTAGGATTTTTACTTGCAGAGAATTTTAATAGCGATTTTAACGGTTCTAGTAATTGAGCATGCTTCATTCCGTATTTTAATTGAGCTCGATTTTGATCTCGTTTAAAATCTAAAAACTTTTTTCTTATCGTTTTAGTGGCCTGCACTACGGCTCGATTTAAATTTGTAGAGTGACGTCGTCGTCGTCGTCCTCGTCTCATCGCAGTCGCAGACATTGCGTTGATGAAAGTTCGCTCGAACGTCGTGATTTTAAATACATATGTAATGATCGAATCCTTTACGGTAGCGGCCCTCGTTTATGGCTTTTTCTTTGTCTACCACTAAGAATCCGTATCCGGCTTTATTGCCATCGCCGTCTTTTTTTTCCCACGCTAGACGGCACATCTTTTTGAAATCTTTGAAGCTCATGTCGGTATTAATGTGCTCCGAATAGATATGTCTTAAGTTCATTTCGTCTTGCGAAAAAACTATAATTAAATTTGTATTGTCGCGAATAAGATGCTTCGGTATTCTTGCATACGATTGGCTGAGGTAGAACGCGTCTATATTCTTATGACGGCTCATTGAAAATATTGACGAATCGCGTTTTGTTCGTGACATTGAATGTCGTCGAAACTGAAAATCGAATTACTCTTAGCATCTTGCGGTGAAATTATTTCGGAATTTTCGCTAAATTCGTAATAGCCTAGTCCCTTGATCGGTCTCAAAACTCGACTCAAAAATCGTATTTGGGCTGAAATAGCGACTTGGAGTAAATGTAAACGTTTTCAAATTCCAATCCGTTGGGTGCCAGTAACAAACTCAAAATCAGGTTTGTTTTACCGCACGCAGAAGGTCCGCATACGATGCATCTTATGCTGGCCGGTAAGAGATCTCCGTGCTTTTGCGCGTTCCAAAATAGGAATAAGGATCATCCTGTTCGACCGTTAGATCCATATTTGCAACCGGTAGAGATTGTTTCTGTTTAATAACCTTCATGTCTATTATTCGCTAATATGACGCGTAACGATTTCCGTAAACGGATCGTATTCGAATATAGAGTCGTGCAAAATTAAGCAGTATGCTTTAGTGGTTTGATCGAAAATGTTGCTGGATTCGATTTCGAGACGTATATCAACGGCCGAATTTTTAATAGATTCTTCTTGACGACTGCAATCGATCACGAACACGGGACAATTGCCAAATTGCTGATAGTCGTTCAAACAATGCAGAGCGTAGCTCAAATTGCTCGCGCCTGCATAATAGTTTTCCGGAAATTTCGAATAGTGCATGAACGGGGTCGAATAATCGTTATTGGCAAAGTCCGAATTCATATCTTGAAGTGGAAATTCTTGGGAATTAAGGTATAGTTTTAAATTTGTCAGATTGCAGTGATCGAACTGGGATGCCGATTGCTTCGCATTATCATACTTGCCATAAATAGAATCCATCGAGGTTTTTCTAATTCGTTCGAATTCTTAATACGCCAAACGTGAATTTTCGAAGACGGAAAGGACGGCAACTCGTGAAGCTCCCAGCGACGAAAGTAAACCACAATTCTGGGATTTTTATGCAAATGATGGAATAAATTTAATTTCGATTCATCGCTAAGCTTTAAATGCGGAACCTCCCACGATATTTTAGTAATTTTAAATGTTAGCTCGTTTTCGTCACTCTTGTAACAATTGACGTCGCTCTTGGGTCTAATTAAAACAAGCTCTTGCGGCATGTTTACGACTGCTCACTTATAATCCTCGCAAAATCCAAAAATATGCTTTAGAGGCACATTGCACGAGAAGCGTCCGTTCTTAAAAATGTCGGCGTTTGTATCTCCTCGAGGGTCCCAGGTGCTATTGCTCAAACCGTTGAATTTTTTGTGATACGAAGCGAGACCCTTCATCGTGCACGTTATACCAGGCTGCTTACAAACGTCAACCACATGCGTGCTCCCCATTTTGTACTGTATTTCATCGAACAAGAATAATATTGCGTTGTTCGTTATCGTATACGGTTTACCTTCGGTTTTCACCGAAAACGTTCCCTTAATATTAATGTAACTGTCGTAGGTTGCGGTTATAGCATCGGAATTTTGGATTTCTATAATCACTCTATCGCTGTGGTCTGTGTTTCGCGTGAAGGGTAAATACGAATAATAATCTTCTTTCGAAATTGTCTCTTCGTAGCGAGGCCTTTTGAATACGTCTAATTTGGCCACCTCGTCGAAACGTAATTTCTTCAAAGGAGAACTAATCACCGACGAGATGTGATCTGCGACCATTTTCGTGCTACTACCAAAATCACCACGTATTTTACCGCCACGTTTAGCCATTTCTAGTACTTTTTTTTCTTTCTCGTATTCAAAAGCTTGTAGCCGAACGCTTTTAAGAAACTTGCGTCTGCGCGACTAAGAGCGAGGTTCTTCTTCTTCTTCTTCTTCTTCTTCTTAATATGATGTCGCTTTTTCACACCTCTTCCGCTTTTTATTTCGTTATGGCCTAACGATGATTTGCGTGCGACTGCAGATTTCGAGAACGTTTTTTGCGTTTTATATAGGTTTGTTTTTGAGGAAGAAGAAGAAGACTTCGGCAGCAACGACGATAGCAATGCCCAACGCGCGGATTTTTTCTTAGGTATATTGACGACTGCGGCTAACGTCTGCTGCTGCTGCTGCTGCTGATGCTGATGCTGACGCTCGTCATCGTAAACGACGCCCATTTTTAACTTAATAATAATTTTATTATTCGCGTCTTAGCTCTAGGCGAACGCAAAGGTACGTATCCTTCGAAAAATTAACCGCTTCTCCCGTATGATCCACCAGTCTCAACGTAATGTTATCGAATTCGTCCACGCACAGAGGGAAACGAATTATATTGCTGGGTTGTTGTTCTATGCTGTAGCCTGGGGGCACGGTTAGGCTAAATTCGTAAATGCTATGACAAAGTTGGTTATTGCGGTACGCTCCCGTCGTAATGTTAGTATCTACGAAAATATTAGATACCGAAATTATTTCCACATCGCGATCGGACGTATGCGAACGACCTTCCTCTAAAATTCGATCATAAAATCCCAGCATTCGACCGATGTTGCCGCGCTTCGTGAAGTCTACGGAGTATTTCGATTTTATTTCGCACTTTAGGGTATTATTATTAGCTCTTAAAGAAAACAAGCCGTCAACCAATCCGTCGTCGTCCAAAGTTACGGACGAATTAATTTCTTTGTTGGCTTTAGCCGACTCCATTATCTTTTTTCTCAGGAACGTGTTTAGCTCGTCTATTTCGTAGCATCCCTCGTCGATGGTGATTTCTTTATCTTTATCGTAATAGAACTTATTATTTCCTTCGTAAATATTTCGAACGGTGTTGCACGTGTAAAGACCCACCAAGCCGCAGGTGTACGTGCCGCCATCGTTCAGTCTCACAGGTGGGTATAGCGTACCGCTGCTGATGGTATTTCCATACCCGAAGATCGTGAATGTCCTAGACATGACTGTAGCGCTCCGAGGGCATTATGGTTCTTTTATGTAAAAATTTCAACACCAAATGACCACACACGATCGTGTTAAAGTCTTGCTCCCTTTCCACGTTATAATATATATCGCTACCGTGAAAATACCTTAAGACTTCCTCGGGAGGCCTCAAGTCTCCGAAACTATCAAAGTATATCACCGTATTGGCCCTTTTTTTATAACCGACCCAATGCGTGCCCGGACCGGACCCATCGTCTAAATTTATAATACCACTTTCGTTTCGCCACGGCGGTGCTAAGCTTCCGTCGCGTCTTTTTAGCGGCAACTCGTCTCGCATGTACACGCCTCTAAAATACGGAACACCTTTAGCATATTTGTGCAGATCGAGATCGGTCAATGCGCGCATGGGAGGTGTAAGGGTGGTGGTGGTGGTGGTGGTGGCGAGCTTAGCATTCCTCGACACCGTCGAAGTCATCCGTTTTTTGAATCCCCCGGATAAGGTTTCAAGTACAAGGCGCTACCTTTCTTGTGAGGCTTTAAATACAATCCGCTGCCGACTTTTTTCTCTTCCATGGCTCTGTTGTGACGTGCGTTCTCGTCGAAATACCTCTTTGCATTTTTGGCCGAATTGATGGCGTTTGCAACGCTCGACGCTCCGCCGGCCAGTGCTCCGAGCGCCGAAAGACCCGCAAATATCGGAATCAAGGGCAATAAGCCTCCTCGCTTGGGCACCGGTATTATGCGCGGTACTTTAATTTTCGAACGACCTCCCATCCTGTTGACTATAATTTTTGCGGCATTCATCGCGCTCGAAATGAGACGATTATGCGAAGCATCTCCGTGTCCTTTACTCTTGATGCTTTGTTTTCTGATTTCTTTAGATATTTTACTTATAAGACCGCCTCTGAAGGAGCATTTTCTGCCGACGTTGCCGTTATTGTCTTTGAATTTACCCGAGCATCGACGTACTCGACGTCGTCGTTTTTGTCGTCGTCGTTGTCCTCGCTGTCGACGATCCAGTTTCACGGTCATTTTCTTGTCTATTCCCATTCCTAGTTTGCGTTTCGCTTTCGTTGCAGCCGTTACGCCCAACGCTGCGAGCTTCTCGGACCACTTAGAATCTTTGGCCTTGACTCGCCGCCAAGCCGCTTCTTGCAAGACCTTGTCGGCCTCGTGCCTGCGCTCCACGTCTTTGTGATGCGAATACGCGATGTCGTGCTGCTTGCACGCTTCGTCTAGAGGATTAATACCTTTGTCTCCGCGGTTTAAACGCTCTTGTAGCCTGGTTCCGGGACCGCAGAAGTTATGATCAGGAAGGTGCAGTTCGAAGGGCAATTTATTTAAGAGGTTGTTGAACAACCCTTCACCCCCGTGTACCAACATTGACTAACATCTCTCCTGCAATAACGTAACAATTTAAATATATATATAAAAATAACTGCATACAGAATAAATTTTATTTACAAAAAGGATCATACACTATCTTTAAAATACAAAGGTTTCATTTCGACATTTAAATTCTTTTGATATAAACATAATACGTCATCGACAATTTTGTGAGGGAAATGGCGCGTGATTTCTAATAAGCCGAGTCTGTTGATGTCGTAAAGAACGTTTAGGGTACTTAGGGATGGATTTCCAAATACGTATTCGCTTATCATCTCGACTCGACATAAGATTTGATCCTGCACGTTCGAATAAAGTCCAGCATCCTCGAGGAGAGGCCCGCCTTCACCTCCATCGTCGTCGCCGTCGCCGCTACTGCTCTTGCACCTGTTATACGCGTAAGCACCGAACTCTTTGGGAAGGCAAGTGGCGACGCACTCTATATTTCTATCGTAGAACTCTTGAAAATCTTGTCCTTTCAATATTTCTAATTTGAGCATTATAAGAGGCGCTAGAGTAAACACTTTTGCAAATTCTTCGCGGGAGAGAGAAATTCGCGCAACATTGTATCCGGATCCTGTTGTTGTTGTTGATTCTAATGCGGCGAGAGCCGCAGCAGTTTTTTGCACCTCGACTCTATGAATAGACTCGTATTCGTCTTTAAATTCCACTTCCAAGTATCCGTCGATCGTCTGATGCATTTCACGCCTCCAGTGCCATACATCTGCGACTACGGAGGCGGCGGTAGCGCCTGCAGATGCAACCTTGGCAGTATCCGAGCGGTTGGAAAAAAATTTTCTAAATTTATGTTCGATATTGATAGACGACAAATCTTTCCACTCGTTTTCGTCCATTTGCAATTCGCCTTCTTTACAAAATCTGTTGGGGCATATAAGTCTGATAACAGGGCTAAAATCCATATTGCTCTTTTGTTTGGTTAAGCCCACTTCGATCGTATGACCGTGAGCGCACCATTGCGCATTCTCCTTGGAGGAATTCAATCGGTATTCGGTGCTACATATCAGGGGATCCATCGCCTGATCGTTATCGTAGACATGAATACCTGACAAAACTTGCGGCGATCCAGATACTGCACGTAGATGATGATGATGACGAAATTACGTCATCATCATCGTTATTTAAAAATACTTGACTGTCGTCACCACTTGTATGATTATTTTCGTCTTGAATATACTTCACCATAATTGCTATTTAATTAAGTGCAAAATTTCACGCGCACATACACACCCTGAACGAAGATACCTCCCGGTTAGAACTGAAAATTATTTTGCATGCGTAGGTTTTCGTTCGAGCGCAAACGATGTTGCTCATGCGCGCATAGTTTATTTTATATTTGTAATAGATGTAGTATGCCCACGCTCCTATTAATTGCATAAGTACGATGTGTTCTAAATACGTCCATACACCATCTGAACTATCAAATTCTCGATCTTTTTTTCTCGCTCTCTTTCTCTTTCGAAGGCGATTCGTTTATGATTCCATGGCATGACGTACCATTCGGTCTCCGTAAAACTGCTATTATATTTAAATCTTATTTTAAACATCAGAAAAGGATCGATGCCAACTCCGTCTCCGACACAATCGCCCGCGCATCCATTGTTCAACCATTCGGCACCGTCGTCGTCGTCGTCGTCGTTGCCGTCCTCGCCCGATCCATCTACGTTTTCTATTTCTCGTCGTCGTTGAAGGCGTCCTCCTCCTCCTAGATAACTTTTATAAATTAAAAGGTCTCTCGATACCGCGGACGACGACGACGACGACGTCTCTGATGATGATGGCGATAAGGAAACCTGTTCCGAATGGTTCTGTTGCTGCTGCTGCTGCCATTGCTGTTGCAGCTGCATGGTAATTAATTCCATACGTTTCCAATCTTTAAAGCGAGAGCATCTTATTTGTTGTTGTTGTTGTAACGACTCAGACTTCGACAATGCCAAAACGTCTTTATTTTCAACAACTTCGAAACATACGAATGCATTCGGAGGATCTACGGGAACCGGATTTCTTTGCCAGGAGGGCACGCTCGGTTTAAATATGTATAGGTAATTATTACATATTAAAGAGTAGGCGAGATATGCTGCGACGGCTGCGGGCGGTCCTTTAGGAGTCATTTCGAACAATGAGCATTTTTAATTGCATCCATAGGTTTTTATTGCAGGGGCTGCGATGTGTTGTTGTTGTGCGCGCGTACATATGGGGTAGAACATGCGCATTCAAGACACGATTTTATTTGCAGAGGAGGTCCATCTATCTGATCTGCATGCGACGACGATTGTAAGCCATGCGCTAAACAATAGCGATGCGTCCATAATTGTTTTTGCAAATACTCCGGTAATTTATCGAAATTTCTGGCGACGTCTTTACTTGCATGCCTCTCGATATACTCGAGCGGTAATTTCGTAAGATCCTCGACCGTCAACATTCTTCTATATTACAAACGTATATGATTAAAAATAAACATATCATCTCGTAGACAATTTTCTTATCCCTCTTCCTTAAGAATGCATACTATATGTTCCTGCATGATTTATATTGACGCCTAAATTTAATATTCTCGAAAGAGCTAACCCGCTCTGCTTTTCGGTATATTCGTCCAGTTTATTGTTCAATTCCTGAATGGCTTCGGGTTTAACTTGAGTTTGAAAGTCATCGATTTTTAAAATTTTATAATTTTTAGTAGTAAAATGTCTGAGCGATGACGACGATGATGATGACGATGTATCCACGGCTTCTGAAGACGATGATGTTGATGCGTTGGGCTTTACGTATTCACCGTTAAACACGAAATTAATTTTAAGAGAGCCGAATTTTCTCAAACATTTTTTCAAACGTCGCTCTATTAGGGCGAATGCATCTTCTAAAAATTGCATGGGATCTATGTGATATAAATTGACCACAGCACTCGAACGTATCCTGCGGGCGAAAGCCGATTTCAAATCGACCCACACGATATTGTTCGACGTTCTACGTCTTTTGACATTCTTCTTTGATGTTAATCTATCGAAATTTTCAGCAGGATCGTCGACTTCGACGTCGTTCGCATAACCCTCGTCGTCGTCGTCCTTCGCACTAGTATTATCGCCGGATCCATTCTTTTACTAATACCTGCCCCTCTGATCGCCCTATCACGCTTGCTTTTGCATTAGAAACAATCTGATTACATTTCAGATTTAGCAGCATCGATTCATAGTGACGTTTTCGACCTACGTTGCAAGCACTTTTCAATTGTTTTAAAATTGCACGCGTTGAGGTAGGCGCGTCTGGAATTTTAATTCGTCCGAAGCTTGAGACATTTTTACACTTTCGACACACGATGTTTACCGTTAGAATAATTACACAATAATAAATAGAAAAATATTTTGGATATTCTTTTACCAAGACGACGAAACTATTATTCGTAGTAGGGAGAAATTTTTTTCAAATACAAACGCAGCACGCAATTTTTCTTATTGACACCTGTAATAAAAACCTTGCGGTTATTTCCCCCAGCCTTATTCTCCTTATACTTCATCATAATTGCCTACGACATATCGAGCGTAACATTTTTCAAATTATTAAAAGATTACTTGAAACGTCTTGCACGTGTCCGATGAGATAATCCCGAAAACACACTCTTAAAACAAAAACACGTTCGCACCACTTGCGCGCTCCTTGCGATATTTCATCTTAGACTAAAACGATTACACACACACGCCCACCACGCACGCACGCACCACCACCCCCCAAAAACACACACGCCCCTACACACCTATACACATAACGATACATACCTTTCTTTTCGAAAATAAAACAACAACAACACCCGCCCCCCGATCGATATCTACACACTTTTATCATATGGGCGGCACGACTTCTACATTAACATCACCGACAAACCATACATACCCTACACCCTACACGCACACACCTGCACATACATACTTCTCTTTTATATAATACGCACACCCTTTACAAGATATTTATGATCCTTTTAAAAGGGCTGGCCAGCTTCTCCATAGCCATACTATTGTTATCCTCAAACCTAACTAATACTAACACACAAATTATATTTTTTCTTTGGAATTTGAAAATTCGTTTGAGAGGAATATTTCTGTGACTAAAAATGCACCCGCTCTTGATTTATGTAGTCTGGATAATCTTAGGTCATATGAAGGCGAGACGTTGACGTTCGAAGAACGCGGTCGTCTTAGTGCGTTTCTTGAAGAACAACATAATACCTTCATTCTGGGGGGAGACCCCACACCATTTGCTCAGCATAGCATAAATTCAGGCGATCATGTACCCATCGCATTACCTCGCTATCGTTTATCCCCTGTTCGGAAGCAACAGCTAAAAGTTGAATTAGATAGACTTCTTAAAGATGTTATAATTGAAGAATGTGAGAGCCGGTGGGCGGCTCCAGTAGTATTGGTACCGAAAAAGGACGGAGGTGTACGTTTGTGTGTAGATTATTAGAGGTTAAATGCGATCACTGTGAATGAATATTATACGTTGCCGCACGTAAACGATTTATTACATGCTGCTAAGCGAACATTTTTGATGTCAACTATTGACCAAATCACCGTTAAAGATAGTGATCAGGATAAGACTAGTTTTGTAACCACATTCGGAACGTATCGGTTCTTACATCTTCCGTTTGGACTAAAGACTGCTCCGAGTACCTTTCAACGATTAATGGACCAGTTCCGTCGAGGACTGGATGATATTTTAGTGTTGGCATACTTGGACGAGCTTATCGTGTTATCTAGAATTTTGGCAATCATCTAGAGGACTTGAAATTAGTATTTAACCGGTTACACCAGTTTAAACTGCGTCCCAATAGGGAAAAATGCGTTTCCCCTAGTGTTCAAGTGAAATATTTAGGTCATATTACTACGCCCTCTGGTATTTCTGTGGATGCTAAAAAAACGGTAGCTATGGTTTATAGGCTCGTCCCACGAAATGTAAAGAAAATTCAATCCCTTTTTGCAAACCGCTAGTTGGTATAGACGATTTATCGAGAATTTTGCTACGATATCTCGACCGTTAAGTGATTTAACAAAGAAAATCGCTATTTGGAAATGGGAAAAACCCCAACAAAATTCGTTTGATGCGTTAAAACAATCATTAAATTCAGACCCAGTCTTGGGACAATGTGACGAAACAAAACCGTATTTGATACGTACGGACGCTAGTAATTATGCGTTAAGGCAGTGCTTTTACAAGGTGAAGGCGCTGAAGAGCACCCTATAGAATACACCAGTCGACTTTTGACTAGCGCCGAGAGAAATTATGCCACGCCGGAGTCCCTGGCGGTGATATGGGCTTTTAATAAATTAGGGGATACATTAAAGACTGTTCTGTTACTGTCCAAACGGATCATCAACCTTTGCGATGGTTAATGAGCCTAAGTTTCGCACTGGAAAGCTGGCCCGGTGAGGCTTGTTAATACAAAGTTTCGATGTAAAAATTGAGTATTTACAAGGGAAACGCAATGTAGTCGCGGATACATTATCGCGACCTCCCTGTAGTCACGACAATGTAAAGACTTGGGGTGTATGTCAAATATCCGTAGAATTGCTTCATCGTTCAGCAGATGAAATTCGACGTGAACAATTCAAGGATACGGACCTTGAAAAAATAATTCGTAGTTTTGAAGACCCGACCGATAATGAATTTTCTAAGTGGACGGATCGTGGATATTTATTGTCTCAATGCATTCTTTACCGTTATGTCACCGACGATGGCGAGGAAGCGCAACTCGTTCCAGTCCATGAAAGGGAACGGGTTCTACAGGAACTGCATGATGCAGCCACCGCCGCTCATTATGGAATAGAGCGAACTTATCTTCGTATTGCCAATAAATACTACTTTAATGGTATTAGAAAGTACATTAGTGATTATGTAACTTCCGATTGTCAAAAGTACAAGGCTACGAATTTAAAGCCACCAGGAACATTACTTACTCCCGTTTATGCTCAACGGTTCGAAGTTCTTACAGTTGATTTATTTGGACCTTACATGTGATTTTCCAATGCTCCACCCGAAGGTACTACATTGGCCAGGAGGCGAGTTTTTTTTACCTGGAAAATTTGGAATTTTGCCGAACCTCTGCTGTTTCTAGCAAAATAGGGATCTTTAACGTGCATGACAACACTCACACACGGGACCTCCATTTTACCTCTCATTCGAAAGAGGATGTATTTTTGTGAAAAATGCTCGCCCAACATTTTTCAAGCGGACCGTGTCCGGATTCGAACCCGGGATCTTGGGCATAGTAGTCACACACATACTACTACGCCACGGAGCCGCCGGATTTATTTGGACCACTGCCTGAGGGCCAAAAGAAGAAAAGTGGATTTTTATTGTGGAGGATACCGCTACAAAATGGGTAGATTTGCTTGCTTTCGTTAGAGCGACAGCAGAAGAGTGTAGACTCTTGTAGACGAAATATTTCTTCGTTGTGGCATACCTCGGAAGATTATTTTGGATAACGGTGTGCAGTTTGTATCTGCTGCGATGCAGCAGATTTGTTTTATTTTGGAAATTAAGGAATCGTTTACTCCTTTAAATCACCGATCAGCGAATATGGTGGAACGCAAAAATAGAGATTTGAAGCCAAGACTCGCGATGCTTGTGAGTACGGATCACAGAGATTGGCCTGTAAAGTTGCCTTCTATTCGTTTCACAATGAATTCGGTTTGGTGTGAATCAACTGGTTATACCGCCGCGTATTTGTTATTTAAAAGAGAAATTCGGACCCTGGATGATGTTAAAAATGACATAAAAGTTGTATTGGAGAGTGGCACTTTTGTGCCATAGATAACACCATATTTAAATAAAATGGTCGAAACTTGGCGTGAAACGAAATTTTGTACAGAAACGAAGCAGGACAAGAGAAATGTTTATGCTAACGCCAAACGACGCAAAGTAGAAACCTACAAGGTTGGAATTTTAGCGTGGGTTAGCACTCAGGCTACGAGCAATTCGCCGAAGCGACCAACGTCGAAGTTTTATCCTAAAAGAGACGGTCCTTACCAGATTTTGAGAGTTGTCTCACCCGTCGGAAAAGTTGGTCCTGGTGTCCTATCTCTTGGAATTTATTACGTGTCTTCTCTGACCCTCGCTAATATTGACCCTTCAGAGAAGCCTATTGCTGAGTTGCGTTGGAAGACCAAAAAGGAAAATTGTTGATGTGCCGGTCACTTCTCGGGACGAGTGTGCGACCGGGAGGGGTGACTAACAAATACAATACGTCCGTCCCTGCGCATAGTGTACATGCCAGACGGACTAAGGCGAGCGCGCCTTATCAATAGCGAGTCGGTCCAGTCCATCCATATATGCTGGTCGGTTAAGATGTGCGCCGTGAATTATTATGAACAATATTAGTGATTTTACCTAAATGTTTAGTTTGTTTTACGTATATGTATATTTGGTTTACATTCATTAAAAGTTTAACACAAAATAACATCTGTTAATTTAATCGATCAGAACCCCATTTCAAATTAAATAACATAACTTCCACATTATAGCAGGAATTTAAATTTGCCGGTCTTATTGGACAGTTTTCCCCACAGCCACAGGATGACGCTAGAATTTTATTATAAAATTCCTCTACAGGCCTTGCCTTCTATTTATATATTGTGGTTGTGTCCATAACTAACTTACCGTGACACGTTGCATGTCTCCCCATACTTCCACGCGACTATGCATACAAATGAACCTTGGTCACTATACGATCGCACATATGCCTTTACATTATTTTTCTTCAATACGAAATAATAACATATTGTAAACAAATAAGTGTTCAAAGACTGCACAAGTATTTGTAAAAATTTCTTGCGAAATAGAATAATCACACAAATAGATGTTTCTTAGCGTGCGACAGCAAATGGGTTTTCAGAGTACTTTTTCGTGATGCAGTATAATCACACAAAATACATGCGAACGGACGTTCGTTAGTATGCGACCGCAAATGTACTTGTAAATGACTTTTTTGTGATGCGCTATAATCACACAAATTGCACACGAATGGACGTTCGTTAGTATGAGACCGCAAATGTACTTGTATGCTACTTTTGTGTGATGTAGTATAAGCGCACAAATTGCATGCGAACGGACGTACGTTACTATGTGATCGCAAATGTATTTGTAAACTACTTTTTTGTGATGTGGTATAATTACACAAGTTGCATGCGAACGGGCGTTCGTTAGTATGCGACCGCAAATGAACTTGTAAACAACTTTTGTGTAACGTGGTATAATTACACAGAATGCATGCAAATGGACGTTCGTTAGCATGCAACCGAACATGTACTTGTAAATAACTTTTTTGTGACGTGGTATAATTACACAAATTGCATGTGAATGGACGTTCGTTTGTATGCGACCGCAAATGCACTTCTAAACTTCTTTTTTGTGATGTTGAATAATTACACAAATTGCAAGCGAACGGACGTTCATTAGCATGTGAGTACAAATGTACTTGTAAACTACATTTTTGTGATGCGGTATAATCACAAAAAATGCATGCGAACGGACGTTCGTTAGTGTGCGACTGCAAATGTCTTCGAAAATCACGTATCCGTGATGTGCTATAATCACATAAATTGCATGTGATTAAACGCTTGGCTGTGTGTGACCGCAAATGAGTTTTTAAACTACTTCTTTGTAACGTGTTGTAATCACACAAATTACAAGCGAAAGTACGTTCATTAGCATGCGACCATAAATGCTCTTGTAAATAACATTTTCGTGATGCGGTATAATCACACAAGTTGCATGCGAATGGATGCTCGTTAGTATGCGACTGCAGGTGTTTTTGTAGATACATTTTTTGTGATGTGGTATAATTACACAAACTGCATGCGAATGAACGTTCGTTTGTATGTAACTGCAAATGTCTTTGTAAATATCTTTTTCGTGATGCGGTATAATTACACAAATTACATGCGAATAGATGTTCCTTGGTATGCGACTGTAAATGTCTTTGTAAATAACCTTTTTGTGATGTGATATAGTTACACAAATTGCATGCAAATGTACGTTCGTTAGTATGCAACCGCAAATGTTTTTGTATGTATCTTTTTCGTGATCCAGTATAATGACACAAACTGCATGTGAACGTACGTTCATTATTATGCGACCACAAATGCTCTTGTAAATAACCTTTTCGTGGTGCGGTATAATCACACAAATGGCACGCGAATGGACGCTCGTTAGTATGCGACCGTAAGTGTACTTGTAAATAACTTTTTTTTGATGTAGCATGATCACACAAATTGCATACGAATGGTCCTTTGTTAGTGTGGGACTGCATCATGTGTCGTATTCTTAGAGAATTGTCAAGCTTTATTAATTAAGTATCAATTATTAATGCAAATCGTCGGTCTAAAGTGTTAACCTGCTAGGTAAATTGAGTTTTTGGTAATTTCAAAAGATTTGAATTTTCTCCATTGATCCGTTAAACAGCTAAGTAATTTTATTTACAAAAAACTGAAATATTAGATAATGCGAATACCAGAGTACCAGTCGAGTAATTTTTGCGTAAACACACCCAACTTCACAGTAAGCTTGTCAAGACAAGAGTATATTGTGCTTCTCTGCTGAATTTTGATATTTTTATCGATTTTTATTTTAATTATTCAAGTTAGTCAATAAAGATAACTACTTTTTAGAGAACACTAAATATTTGTTTAGTTTGATTGTGCATTTAGTCAAAAATGAATGTTAAAATCTGTTTGTTTTATTAACGGGACTTGGCTGCTTTTCATAAATGTTATATTGTTATGTAGTTGTGGAATATAGCAGCTTAAATGGAATAGTTTCAACAAAATTTCTAATTTTTAATTATGTCATTATAATAAGTGGTTGCTTTAAATAATTTTAACAATGTTCAAAAGATAGACATTGTTCCAAATTAATCAGCCTATACTTCTACTCAAGCATCGTAAAGCAATTTCTGGATATTACATATAAAATGCACTCTTTTATAACACTTTTTTTGACCACTGCAGAACATCAACGAATTTTTAGTTCTAATAACTCTACTATAGTCATTAATATCATGCAAACCATTTTTAAACAAATAAATACCAGTATTGGTATTGTACGTGCTAACCGCCATACAGAAATGCTAGTTTGGTTGCTAACATCAGGCGTCGAATGTTAATACAATTATTATCAAGGCCAAACAGCTTTCCTGTTTCGTGCATAGCACATCTGTACTCACATTAGCTAGAGCTCTCGTCGAGAACGATTATGGAACTAATAAGGTTTCTGGCATGTAACTAGCGTCTGGCCTTTGTGCGGTAGTTGAACCCTGGTGTGCTGAACACTAGGCTTTGTGTTTTAACGATGGTAAGAATTAAAATAATAATTTATTAGACCAACTGAATAATTTTGTTGTAGCGCTCTTTTCGTAATTTAACTTTTTGAAGATTTTTTTTTCTTTTGTTATAACGTTCTTTTTAACGACGTTTTTAAATGACTGTTAATAAATAACTTCGTTTGGATAATTCCTTTGATAAATTCATTCAATAATTCTTTGGACATTTGTGTAAATAGCGCTTAAAATATTCCTTTAATAATTTCATAAAAGTTACGATAAAACATGTTTTGCAACGCTTCGTCAGAAAATCGTCAATTAGATATCTATTTTATAATTCTCAACTTTTAAAAAGTCGTTTTGTATTATCTGGTTCTGTAAAAACAAGGCAGCGTGCATGCTATATTTAAAGAAGATATAAATTCTACTTTTGCACCTGCGAGTATCAACTTATGGTTCATTTACGTCAACTTTGCGATAGGGTATCGATCCAATATGAACGTCCTTCAACCGTACGATGGATAGTTGGATTATATGTAATGTTATGGAGAAAACAATAAGTTCTAATTTTAAGAAAACGTTCTACAAAGCATGTAGAAATTTCTATGGTTTGGAAATTAAGTCCGATGATTTACTGGAATTTGGTTGGTCCAGTTTGTGCGTATAGCAAAAACGCATGGAAGTTAGTATGGTGCGGTCCAAGGGTCACGCAGCTGTTCGTGTTCTGTGGAACATGTAGTTACGTCACTTGTTTTCTGAAAAATGTATGTATTAACACCTGCCCTAACATGTTGTAACGACAACATGTAAACAACACCTGCAGAGCCAAGGTAAGTGATTAGAATTATTCTTGCATCACGTTTACATTTGGTGATTTTTGATACGAGGCTGCTTCAGGAAATATTTTTGTAACTATCTATTATCATAAATCCATTTCGCAAATTAGGAAGGACCTTAGTAAATTTTTATTGTAAATATTAGTTCAGTATAATTACAGTTACTAAATTTTATGATGTTAGGCAAACCTAAAGAGTTCTTATTGATGTTTCATATATGCATGATTTCACTTACAATTTTTTAATAATGAATTGATAGACGAAGTAGTTAAAGTTTTATAAATATGTAAACAGAAAAAACTGATCTGATATTTCTGGTATAAATTCAAGTTAAACTTTTGTAACTAAAGCAACATTTAAAGTTTTCGATATTTTTCTTTGAATATATAATCCTACCTTATGAGTAGAGGAAACTTGTATTATCTTTTCTTAAACATGAATTTTATATTTACAATTTTTATGAAAGAACAATTTTAATTAAAGAAGCAACATTTACTTTTCTTAATTAATTGTTTTATTCTGAACAAGTACGTTCAGAAGTGGGGTAACGAAGTATAAGATCAAATAGGGTAAAGTGGTAAACCCAATATAACAAGAAGCTTGATAGCCTTTTCAGAATTTGAAGCATAAAATCTGTGTTCACATTATTGTTGCCTGATTATTCTTTGTTGTTTTTTTATATGAGGTAACAAGAGAATACCTCTTGTGTCCTCATTTTTGTATATCTAATTAAATTTTCTTTACAGCTTTCTACGTTAGCAGTTAATACAATATTCCTCCCTAAGGACGCCCAAGTCCCCCTTAGGGAAACCCTGTGTTCAAAGTTAATGACTTGGTGGCGCCCTATTCAAACCCCTGTTTTGTTGAGAATCTAGCCCTAGTAAGAAAATAATGCTTTGTAAAAAGGAATAGACCCCTAGCATAGTCGGAAGATATTTGCGTTCCATCATTTTAAGAAAATCCTTCCTTAAAGGTTACTGGTCACATTTGGGGATATAAAAATAACCCCTAACTAGTTAGCTCAATCAGAAAATAATTACGTTATACTTTTTTAAATACTTCTCCAACAAGAGCAACAGTAGGATGTATATTGATAAAAGTCGTACTTATTCTGTAATACTGAGATGAAGTTTCCTTTA
The DNA here is from genome assembly GCA_036346225.1 of Platerodrilus igneus. Taxonomy (NCBI): domain Eukaryota; kingdom Metazoa; phylum Arthropoda; class Insecta; order Coleoptera; family Lycidae; genus Platerodrilus; species Platerodrilus igneus. The sequence goes on from JARFIW010001588.1 coordinate 449,366, forward strand.
TCAGATGTCACGTGCTAAAAGAATGATATAGTCGAAACCATGAAAGAAGTCGTCTGCGTCATCACTTGTATTCGTACGAATTAGGTTGGAAATTTTAAGTCAATATAGCATCAAGTTCATAAATGTCCAGTAAATATTCCGATTCGGAAGTTTCCGTCATGCTTTTAAAACTTTAAAAAGTATATTCCATTTACAAAAAAACTAAGAAAGATATCCTATTTTAAAGAAAAGGCATAATTTTACCAAAGGTTAGTCTGTTAAGTATATAATTCAAAACATACGGCACGTACTCTTCTCTGTCGTTTTCCCAGATGAACGTGTTCACGTATGTCTTTACTTAAAACACGTACAAAGCGTATTACTATCTTTATCATATACATTAGTTAAGCTTTTAAATAATCTTAAACCTATGTTTTGAATTGAGTTATACACCTATGACCTAGAGGACTTCTTTCGTGGTTTCTACTATAGAAATGGTGTCTGTAAAAATGAAGAACACTTCCAAGTTTAAAGATAATAAACAGATGCATTTAAATGAACGTAATAATTTATACCAAAGCCCAGGGGCAAATGTAGATGTACCCTTACAATGATTTAATTTACTACTGAAGCAAACCGATGTAGCAATAATTTTAAAATCGCTCAAAACGTCGAAATAGATTTAATTGATATCCTGCCCATCGCCAATTTGGATTTAGAGTTACAAAATTTAATTATTTTTTAATGATAGAATAATAGATGTTCCTAGTCAAGACCGGATTGCAGTGAAATCATCAGAAGGCCACAAACAACTAACTACCTTAGACATCAACCAGATAGAACTCATAATGACTGATATATCCGATAATAGTGATAATGTAGTTATACTCATACCAGAAATGAATAACTACTGATGAGCAACATCAATTCCAAATTAAACTCATAGGATCTACTATTTCGAATTTATTACGTTCATTTTCGTAAATAATTGATTAGTTTATATACAATAATTTTTAATTCAAATTCCTTTGGCGTTATACAATAAAATTAATTCCGTAAATTAAAATAACCCTTTCGCGTGTTTAAAATTGTATTTCAATTAATAATAAATATTCTATATATTTTACTTGATAAATCTTCCTGCTCATTAAAAATAAATATCCTTTCTAAGAATTCCTCAACGTGGAATTTACGCCATAATTAGATAGGCGTCTTCCAAGTATCTAATAATTAATGCTAGTGTGTTTTCCCTTTTGAAAGAATTCGGCGAAGTTATTTCAATAAATTCAGGTTTTACTGTTTTATTTCCTTAACGACAAGATTACGTTGAGCTTTGGTGCTTTAACTAAACAAATTTAATATTCACTTTCTGTTCGAATAGCAACACGAAAACATCCGTCCTGTTTGCGCTTCGTTTCGTTTTTCGTTAGGCGAACTTCTGACACGCATTATGGCGTGGTAAGTATTTAGAGTTTGTATAATCGCCCAAAGCTACTTTCATAGACACGCCCTAAGGATCCACCTACTCTTTTATTAGTAATGCCTGTTAAATTAACTAAATCACGGTATGGCTATTCCTGTAATTTCCTAAATGGTAATTTTCAATAATCAAGTGAAGTTTATATTAGCAAATAAATAGTAAATAGTAATTCACAGTACTTGTAATTAATATATTTACCTACCGCGTGAGGGTATCCAATTAACAATAAATAATAAATGGCAGGACCTCTAGCACTATCGTACCCTCACGTTTCGGGACGTTGCCTCGCAAGCTGCAGCAGTCGGTGAGAGGGGGGTTCATTAAACAAACACACTGAGACGAAATTCCGATTGTTTTATTAAATGGGCTACTAACTAAAACTTCAACTAATTACATATGCATAACAAAAATATACAGTAAATAACATTAATTACAATAGGGCGCCACCATGGGAATTAAACGGCCCATGGACCAATCGCGGTAGTAGCTCTCGTCGCACTTTGTTCGTGGGCGATAAACCAAGATTGCAGGACAGAAAATAAATCACTTCACAGGGGCTAATCTGTTAAAGTCTCCGGCTAGCACAAACACAACTTAACTAAACTAAACTAAGATCCTTATTTTATGAATATTAATAACAGTTCTGGGTGAAACCACCCCAATACAATAATTAATTAATTCTACCGTAGTCTACTTAACTTGCTTATGGCGACGACCCTCCTTTAACCAAGGGGTCATCAACACCAGGAAAAATACGACCTTCTCAAGGGTCAAATACTACAGTAACGTGACTCCTGACCTGAGCTTTGCAACCTCAGGTAGTCTCGTGGCTTAGTGATTAACGGCCCCTGACACCGTCGAAACACAATATAATAGTAGACCCTTCTAAAACGATGCGGTCTCCAAAACAAATATCTAACGGATCAATTTGCTTGAACTGAGCTTTAACCCGGAGTTGTATTTTATGGAAGTCGACAAATACTGTATTTAAACAAATAACTGACTTATGCTGCATAACACAGCCTTGAGTTTATGGTAATACTACATATACTAATTACTTACTCAGAGAAATAATTAACTTAGAACATAACGGCACGCACTTGACTTCAGAGAGATAAAACGCTTCACTCAGTCTGGAAATAAACAACCAGCCTTAACCTCTAACGCGTCTGGAAATAAACAACCCCGATTCCTACCGGCTGGCATCCTTATATACATTTAAGTTAATTGAAAAATAACCCCTTTCTTGGCTCTCATACTCGGCTTAGGATACGCCGGTCGTAAATCTTTAAGATTAATTAAACTGCCAATTGCACTGAGATAGCCACACAAGTAGATCTCGGAACTAATTTTAGTTGAGTACTCCGCTAATTGAAAAATTCCTTCCGACCACATAGACATAAATAGGGTCCTAGAACATGATTGACATCTAATCATAGATAGCAACTAATCTGACGTGTTTAGTGCCTTTGAAGTAAAGTGCCTTTAGAAAAATTAACTCTTGGATTATATCTTCCTGAAACTTCGTTCTTGGATGATCTTGCAGCCGCTTAACAATTGCAGACATAGTTATGCTACAAGACCTTCATTCTAATAATTAGAATGCTAAAATTAAGCTAGAAAATAACTATTTTTAGAAATAATAGAACTATTAGAGCGTATTAAAACAGTATGTTACATACTGAAGTTGAAGTTTTTTCAGGAATTTAGTATACGGTTTCCTGCTGTAACCAGATGGAGTATTGAACACCAGGACGACACTATTAGCAAACGGTTTCATCAACGGTTTGAATTTCGAAGAATCACAAATTATGAACGGATCAGAACAGTTGACAACAGATGACCGAACGGCACCAATTATTGACTATTAAATTTTAATGCGATTACATCAGTTAGCTAGATGCCGACACTCCGGGTACTATGAATTTAAACTTAAAACGTGTTCTAAAACGCTGTTCCTTCAGGACGTATTCACAAAACAAAACGAAGTATGTTAATTTAAAATTAAGCAAAGGTGGAATTGTGTAATTGGAGTCCACCGGTACATAATCTAACTTGTTTCTATTTATAATGTAGCGACCTATGCTACTATGGTAAAAAAACTAATCAATCGAATTGAAGTTGACAGATTGGTACGAATCGAAAAAACAAAATGTAGAAGAAGAACGTCTCCGTATTGTTAAAGCAGCTGCTGATATAATCCGAGAAGATATCAGGTCAATGGTTTACGATTTACGCACTTATCCTACACCAGAAAATTTTCTTAACAACGTCGAAAAGGATATTCCGAATTCACTTCAAATGTTTTTGAATTCAATTATTAAAAAAGAAAAATGTACTGATAAAGACAAATACAAAACCACTACCCGTTCTATTGCACACTCCATAATTGGTGCAACTAGACCAAGATCTTTTATTTCTCGAATACAAATTGGTCTTGGAACATTAATATACAAAAAATATGGATCAAAAGATCTCTTAGATATTATATCCTCACTTGGTTTTTGCAGTTCTTACAATATTATCAGGCTATTTGAGACGTCCTGCTTAAAAAATCCACCAAAAGTTGTGATACGAAATTCATTTTGTCAATTTGTTTTTGACAACGCAGACGTAAATATTGATACCATAGACGGATTATAATCATTTCACGCAATGGGAGGTATCCAATGTATAACTCCTTTTACCTCAGTGTCTTATGCATCCAACATTAAAAAATTAGATACGACCCTCGCTGCTCAAGCAATTAAAGAAATCGATCGCATTCAACTGCATACTTTTCAACGAACAGTTAAAAAAGGACTATCAAACATTAAAATCAATGATGTTTATCGCAATGAAGTAAAACTCTTACCTAGCGATTTCTTATGGATTTTTGGTAAGTGGAGATATTTATTCGAAATTCCAGGTTGGAACGGTTTCATGGAAAAGATCACCTTAAATAAAACGTACGCAAGATCAAGAATGTTGTGTCTTCCATTCGTAAATTCACCACCCTCCAAATATGATATAATATATTCGGCACTTCTTACTGCAGTTGAAAAATGTAAATCATTGAATCAAAGTTGTTGTTTTTGTAACCTTCGATCAACCTTTATAGATAAAAGCTCGAGATATTGTTACGTGTATTATTACTCAGCTTCACAATCATCGAAAATTATTAGAATCAATTATTAATTATCAAGTGCGAAATTACAGTCATAGGAAGTTTACACACAGCTCCCAGGAAAGCAAATTCTTAATCAGCATGAAACATAGAACCACACACAGGAAATGAACGATTACTAATTATGAGAAAATAACGTTTAATTATAACAAGGAGATTACGCACCAATCAGTGGGGGCGCGAATTAATAAAAATAGGAGCGCGCCCAAAAATCAGGAGGAACGTACATCGGTCTTGAAGAAAGTAAATCCTTGAAGGTGTGTGTGCTTCTATCCCCAGCAGCCTAAGAGAAATGTAAGTAATTATTTGTGACTTTATTTGTAATTGTCATGCTATACATATTTCTATTTAATTATCATGCTTATAATTATATATGTACCTGCGTAACGAATGATCGTTACTAATATGTTAATATGCTTGTAGTCACGCTGTAAGTATTTATAATCTATACGCCTTACTGTAAAATATGTTCAAGTGCTCGTTGCTTAAGATTAAACACTGATTCTGTACTTCGGGTTATTATTTATGCATGAACTTCAATCACCAGCCCTGGTAGGAACATGTAACTAATAAATCGACCCTGGAACTCAATCCGCGGGTAACCCCTCTAGACATTCTTAAATACCCCCTGAGCTACGCACACGTCACGTGCGGTGCAAACGCCGCAACGTCACATATGGTGGAGGCCGCCGGTCCCGCAACGTCACATATGGTGGAGGCCGCCGGTCCCTCTACGTCACATATGGTGGAGGTTCGTCGGCTCCTCTGTCTTACACATGGTGGAGGATTTTAAGGCTTAATCACCCTTAAAAAACTAGACTGTTAGTTAGTAGTTCCTACTTATGTACGAATAAACGCGAAAAGAAAAAACCTAATGTCGACAAGCGCCGAAGTAGACAGTACAACTAGCACAACAATTATGTATTTCTCTCCGGGAGAAATTACGTACGACGAGTACATTTTAAAATACATCGATTAGGCGATCGAAAACGACATAGAGCATCATTGGTATGCTACACTGTTTTACAAACTAATCCAAGAAAGTAAGAAATCTTGGGCAATAAAATACTTTCAGGTCCCTTGGAATGCATTTAAAGCGGAAGAACAACAAAATCAAGACTACACGCAGGCAAATAACCATTTTCGTAACATAGTACGTCGGTTCGATGCATTATCACCATGGTACACATAGATAATGGATGTTCCCAAAAGTACCCCTAAACATACCTACAACACACGAACAAAATTATTAAAAAACGAAACAAGTTCGATTCTTCCCAACGAAACTGAAACGCAAACGCGACCATTTAATCCCCGAAATTCACTTTTACGGTCACCGCCAAATACACCAACATCATTAATTGTTTCGCACGACGAACTAAATTTAGACGTCCGAATACATGTAAATAAAACACCAGAAAACATTATTAAAAGCAATAAAGAAATGGCTAATAATACAATAGCGACAACGGAACTAATACCAACGACGGCTGTACTACCCAAATTCGCGGAACCAAACAAATTCACCCCAGGTAAATCGAATTGCTTGGAGTTTATGCAAGAATACGAACGTTGCGCGGAAGCAAATTTTTGGGAGGAACCCAATAAAATTCAGTTCCTTGGACATTACCTACGTGAAAGTTCAAAAAATTGGTACAATTTCAAATCGGAAAACGAAAACAAAAATAAAACGTGGTCCGATATAAAAAATTCATTTTTAAAATATTACAGAGGTCCAAACGCCCTAAGATTAATAAGAATCCAATTGAAAAGTCGTCGTCGATTAACGAACGAACCTACCATAAATTATTTTTATGCTCTGTTGAACATTGCGAACCAGTTACGTCCGCAAATACATATAGATGACTTTCGTGAATAATTCGAGGCAGGATTATTACCGACCTTAAGAAATAATTTCCTAATGCTGTCAGCAAACTTCAAAATAACGGAAGACCGACTAAAGGACATAGCGTTTCATCTGTCTGAAATGCAGACAAACGCACTACAAGATGCCCTAACACAGAAAATGACTGTACTAGCACTTAAAGAAAACAGCAAAACAAATGAAAATGAAAATCCAAACTATACGCATACAAAACGTACCCCTTCAATCCATAACAATAGAAACTACAATCCACGAGGAAGGTCACAAACGCGTGACTAATACTATAATTCCCGCACTTTCACATCAAAAGTAAATTGCCTAAGATGTGGTAGAACAGGTCACTTCTATAGCCAATGTAAAAGTGATACATTAGCCTACAGACCTCGACAACGAACACCCCAAAGACCAAGAATAGTCAATTTCTCGACAAGTCGATCAAAGTCCCCAAACGCCAACCTACCAGTTATTATGACATCAGGAGCCATTTGGAAGGACCTACCCTCAACAATATTATATACAAGCACAATTCCGATAACATATAGAACGGAACTATATAAACAAGCACAAGAAGTTCCTTCATATACATACAATCACCTTTGCAAAGCACAATCAGGCCACATTTGTAAAATGAGCGAACACTTAGAAGCAATTGGCACAATATTCGACAACGAATTAAAGTCTTTTTCTCAAGCTACCAACCCACTTTTTTGGAAACAATTAATACCAAACGCTTACGAGGACATAGACACACAATCAGATCCTGAAACAAATACGTACCGGAAGAAACGCGCATTAAATTTTATTGGCGACTTCTTCAGTTTTTGTTGTGGAGTAGCCACTCTTCGAATCATTACACCTCGACCAACACGAACTACAAGTACTTTTATTTAGAATCGACTCAGGATTACGAAAAAATCTTCGCGAAATTTCTAACACTTCTATAAATTTTCAAGCCTATCAAAAACAGATATCTGACAGTTTCATTGAAACACGACAAAAAATAAACAAACTAACTGAATTCGATAACAATCTACGGAATACAATCGACAAAACAATTGACGAAGTAGATTTTAAAATCCAACGTGGAATGTACCATATTTACACAACACTTATACGACTTTTAAACTTTGAACGATCAGTTAACGTAATGGAAATAACAAACGCATGCAAAGACCACAAACTTCCAACTTCTATAATAAACACTTTAGTACTACAACACGATCTAACTCGTTTAGCTACAGAATTAATCAAAAATAAATACAAGCTAGCAATACCAATAAAAGATATTTCCAAATATTACAAACTTCCGATTTCCGATTGTACAATATCAAATAATGAAATTTTTATACAACTTAGAGTACCAATAATTAATTCAGCCTTACAATGGACATTATACGAACTTACAACGACACCATTCGCATGGCAAAACGGCACATGTCTTCTTCTACACGATACAATGTATCTAGCAGTAGCAAAAGTCCAAGACTCAAATCAATCACCTATTTTAAAGCCAATTTCAGGTACATCCCTAAATCATTGCAAACCACATCACGATAAATTGTGTTTTATACCTAGATTCTCTTCGGATGAATCTTTTGGGCACCAATGTGCTTATCACATGTTCTTAGGAACCACAGTACAAGAACTAGGGAAACACTGTTCACTACGTTGCCATTCCTCTTCAGCAATGCTGATATCAGAAATAAAAGATGACACATTTGTGATAACGCACCCTAAACGCGACTTGAGTATTTCATGTCCACTAAAAAATACGAAATTAAATAATTACATTTATGAACACCCAGGAGCAATAAAGCTATACCTTCCGTGTAGCTGCTCATTATTATTAAACTCAGAGGAAATCATATCACCAAGATTCCCTTGTGGACTCCAAAACATAAAAGATTTTACAGTACATCACTACTTACCAGCGATGTGGAGTAATTTAAAAACATTTGTTCTTCAAAGTTCAAACCACGAACCAATGTTTAATAACATAACAGAGTATCTCAATCCAGATTGGGCTTCTACAGTCCCACATTTAAACCTCAGTTCATCTTCTGCATTCAGTAAGATCGAAGATGACATTCAAGACCTTATGCACAAAAATTATGCTGACCTATACGCTCCACATAGCGATAATATTTATTTAATCTGGAACACTGTATTGTCTATTTTCGTGCTATACCTCCTTTATAAAAAATACTTTGTGCCAACACATATGATAACACCAGTGGTGGCACAACAGGGTTCAACACAATACCCAACAGCAGACATGGAATTCATTATTATAGTAGCCTGCTTCCTACTTTTCCTATTAGCTCTATCTTATATGGCATGGCTAATCCTATGTCGAAGACCATCAAGAAGAACTAATACGGACATATCAACAAATGCAGATTCCACTATTGAACTATCTACGTGTTCAGAGGAGGAACCCAGCCAAATAGATAACAAAACGCACAAACTGGATGACTGTAACGAGAATAATATCACAGTAACCATAGTTCCACGACCAGGCACAAGTGTTACGTCCAACACAAGCCGATATCATATCAAGAGATAAATTGTGATGTAGTAAGTACAACAACCAGAGTCATCACCAGGTAACATTTATCTTTTTTATATATATATACTAACAATACTATTACTATTATTAGCAAAAAAGAAAAATACAATATATATAACAAAGTTAGAAGCATTAAAACAACTAACTACACTGCGAAACGAGTTCTGTTCCAGTGAAACAGTAGACCATTTCACTTGCTTATTCAATTATTTTTTATTCAAACGCTATCCGTTTTTTATACACAGCTACTGTCGTCACCGAAAAAGAACTACGTTTGTCCTAAATTAACACAAATGTAGAAAAGGACACGCAAGACTCTTTAGTTTTGGAGCGCTCACAGAACTGAAGACATAATTTTTAAATTTCGTTAGAGACGTTGTTTACAACGCTACTTTCTTTATAAAAAATTTTTTTTTAGTAGATTTCTATTTTATAAGCTTTTCAATAGTAGATGTTAAGATAACCAAACTTATTACTTTTGAGAATTATTTTTTTTTTTAAAAAGATAGAAAAGTATCTTTAATATATGATGAATTAACCTATGTAAAAGTATAAATTAAGGAAACCAACAGGTTTTCATTTTTGATTTCTAATCAATGCAACATAGCGCTATATAAATAAAAAAGGAAGAGATAAGTCTAAATAGAAAGACGTATATAATTATTTTGAAATTTAGTAGATTAGTGGATAAAAGACATAACAGAAAACAAATTCAAAAACATGTCTAAGCCACGATAGTAATTAACGTATTGAACGTTACAGGTTATACGTGCTTAATAATATAGTACATTATTCTAGTATAACAGCTATTCATCCTTCAATTCTCAGACTAGTATATAATTAATTTTTTTTATATATATAAAATTTTTTACTCGAGGCAATAAACCTATTTTTAAAAGAATGCCTCCATTACTAAGGTATATTATGCTCTTATGTAAATTCTTACAACCAACGTGTGAAACCACAATCACACCAGGTATATACCTACAAAGACTACCAAATATTTCATTTTATGAAACTTCCACACAACTTCTATTTAGGTTTATACAACCAACACAAATAGAATATGGTAGAGAATGTGTGAATTATATATGTGCAACAAACCACAATTTTTGTAAAAAATACTTGACATCTGCAACGTATTTAGACGCAATAACGCCGAATTTTACTGCTGAACACCTAACATCCAATGATAAAATTTTAATGGATGATGGAGATCTGTTTGATATTCAATACATAACACGGAGCCATATCCCTCGTGTTTTCACAACCCCTTACGAAATTGATCTTTTGACAAAACAAAATTTGTTAAAAAAAAACTCCCAATAAATGATATTTATTATGAAACACCATTCCCATTTTTTAATGCAAACACTGCAAATTGTAACAGTCCATTATTTATGTCTGTAATTATAGCAGAACGACTTTCATTATATGAATGGACAAGATCTGTAGCTGAAATGTGCCAGCATAAAATTCCGCATATTGACGTCATTCCAATGCAAACATTGGAATTAGCTTTAAGTAGAATAAAAAATGAAACATTAATGCAAAATCTTTCATTATCTCTAGAATATACCTCATCGTATTATTTACTACCACTTTTGGAATGCGTTATTTTCAAAAAGGCAACACTAATTGGCATACACGTACCATTAATAAGAAATGAATTCAATGGACTAACCATGCGACGAATCGTTAACCCACCGTTTGCATGGAACCACTACACATGCACAGTGTCGATACCGACCATCGACGTAGCCTACATACAACATGTATCTACTAATAACTGGAAATTTTTAACCCCACGCTGCGATCCATTCAAGGAAAGTCTATGTTTCTTGAACCGACCATTTGAAAACAACCCATTGACAATATCTTGCGTTAAACACTTACTTCAGGACAGCACAGGATACCAACTAGCTAAAGCTTGTCCAATAGAATGTAGAGATACAGGAACAGAAACAGAGTTCCTAACACAGTTAGATGTCAATCATTATCTAATCACACATCCTCATCCAAACCCCACTATCCTTTGCAACCACATGAACTACTCCCTACCATCATATTCCAACATCGGAGCAATTTTACTTCAATTACCATGCAATGTTCATTACACGGACAACCCGCAACAATAGTAGCCAATAAAGTATTATGTTTGGAAGAAGTCGATGTACAGCTAACCCACACACTACCAGCTCAATGGACCAAATAAAAAGTTTGACACTCCCAAAGGTGGGACCAACCGAACTTAAAATTCGACAGTTTGTCCGACTGCTTAGACGAAAAATGGATGTTACGTCTCGATATTGACAACAACGATTACTTACCTTATTACCTACTCTCTTTGTCTCTAATTCTTTTTCTCATAAATTTTGTAATACTGTATCTCATGGCCAAACAACTACGTGTCGTAACAAAGACACTTAAATACAATGGAATACGACGACAATGCCACAACTTCGAGAAACGTCTACCACAAGTAGACACCTAGGTCACCGAAGCCAATCACCCAGCGAATATGTTACAATGTCGCAACTGCTTAGAAAAAACCCAAAACTTTAAATATATTTCGTAGTGACTAAAAAGTATAGTGTACGTGCCTTCAAAAAAGTGTTTGCCCCAAAGTGTAATTATGTATTATCTATTGTAATTTATATTTCAAATCTTTATGAACTATGTATTGTACATTATGTTTCAAATCTTTACACATTAAGTATTATCTATTTCATATCATATATCGTGCATGACGTATTATGTATTAGTATTGTAAACTACATTTCTCACAGGCAACGCTCTTGGTAGTTGTTCCCTCAAACATTTTCAAACATAGCATCTTTTCCCTCTCTCTCCTTATCTTCTTTTTTTTTCTTCTTTTTTTTTCTCTCTTCTCTTTGGCCCATCACTTAACGTCAAGGAAACTTGGAGGCCAAGTTTTTTTAGCGGGGGGGTAATGTTACGTGTATTATTACTCAGCTTCACAATCATCAAAAATTATTAGAATCAATTATTAATTATCAAGTGCGAAATTACAGTCATAGGAAGTTTACACACAGCTCCCAGAAAAGCAAATTCTTAATCAGCATGAAATATAGAACCACACACAGGAAATGAACGATTACTAATTATGAGAAAATAGCGTTTAATTATAACAAGGAGATTACGCACCAATCAGTGGGGGGCGCGAATTAATAAAAATAGGAGCGCGCCCAAAAATCGGGAAGAACGTACATCGGTCTTGAAGAAAGTAAATCCTTGAAGGTGTGTGTGCTTCTATCCCCAGCAGCCTAAGAGAAATGTAAGTAAATAATTGTGACTTTATTTGTAATTGTCATGCTATACATATTTCTATTTAATTATCATGCTTATAATTATATATGTACCTGCGTAACGAATGATCGTTACTAATATGTTAATATGCTTGTAGTCACGCTGTAAGTATTTATAATCTATACGCCTTACTGTAAAATATGTTCATGTGCTCGTTGCTTAAGATTAAACACTGATTCTGTACTTCGGGTTATTATTTATGCATGAACTTTAATCACCAGCCCTGGTAGGAACATGTAACTAATAAATCGACCCTGGAACTCTATCCGCGGGTAACCCTTCTAGACATTCTTAAATACCCCTGAGCTACGCACACGTCACGTGCGGTGCAAACGCCGCAACGTCACAATATAGTAGCCTCATGTTCAACCGATTCGGAAATTAGCTTAGTTATAGTTAGACTTGGAGGTTTTCATCTATTAATGGCTTTCATGGGTGCTATTGGCTATATTATATATTTGTGGCGTTTCATTTGTTACAACTGAACAGCATGTTGATGCTAGAACGTCACGGATATCTAGAGACACCATTGATGTAAACAAGTTTTTGTATTGGTTTAAATGTCATGATCCTTTCACCAAGTCAGAAAATGTGATGTCCATAAGTACTGGAGTGATAGGAGACAATGAGATAAATTGTCATCTAGCGTACGAAATAGGTATTGAATCAATGTCAAGTGTAATTGGAAGTAATTTTGGCCAAATCAAGTTTCGGCGAAAAAATCGAGTGATGCCCTACGAGGTTTTACTTCAAAAGTAAAAACTTTACGATGAAGAGATTCCTGTTAGTCCTGATGTTATTTTTCGACGAATTTCATACATGAAAACATCGGAGGAAGAATTTAAAGAATATTTTGAGTTTGAAGTGGCTCCTTATCCTCTCTCACTATTCGATGAAAAAGGAATGCGTAAGAGTAAGAAATCAGTTTCTTATAATTTGTTTAATCCTGTAACTGACTATAATTTTGAAAACGCGGTTTAGGTAATAGATGGTGGTTTTCTTTTACATAGAGTTGTTTGGCAAATAAGAGAACCATTTTCTTCAATTTTAAATAAGTACGTCAATTATGTGAAGCAATATTACAAAAATGTCATTATTGTTTTCGATGGATATCCAGATGATGCAATTAAAAGTACCAAATCAGCAGAACGCTATCGAAGAGCAATTCGTTATAGAGCTGCAAATGTACTTTTTGACGAGACAATGTGTGTAACTATGTCTCAAGAGCAATTCCTTTCCAATGAAGCCAACAAACAACATCCTTTTTTTTTTACGAGAAAAGCTTGAAAATGAAAATTTTATTGTGAAACAAGCTATTGAAGATGCTGACACTTTAATTGTTCGTGGTACTATTGAGATCGCAAATAGTGCAGAGTGTGTTGTTATGGTTGGCGAAGACACTGATCTTTTGGTCCTACTGTCAGCTCTATCCCCTTCATCTTGTACGTCAGCTCTATCCCCTTCATCTTGTACCAACATTTATTTTTTGAAACCAGGAAAAGGGAAATTGGACCATTTGTGTTATAGAGCTAACAACTTCAAATATTTAAAGCATGTTAAGGATAACATATTATTTCTTCATGCTTTCAGTGGCTGTGACACAACTTCGTCATTTTTCAGAAAAGGAAAAATACAATTCGTGAAAATGTTAGATAAAAATAACAAATTGCAAGATATATGTTTGCATTTTCTTTGATAAGAACGCTAATGCAAATGATATTGATGACGCTGGTCAACTTTTTATTACTGCGCTGTATGCAGATAAGGTTATCGAAATGTTGTCATTAGATAAATTACGATATCAGCTTTTCGCAAAATCTTTAATGAAAAAGGATTTCAATCTTGCTTCTTTACCTCCCACTCAAGCAACTGCACGTCAGCATTCGTTACGTACATATCACCAAATTCAAATGTGGATTGGAAATGAAAAAAATCCCCTAGATTGGGGTTGGAAGAATACTAAATACGGTCTTGTTCCAATTACCACGAATAAAGATTCAGCTCCACAATCGGTATTGAAAAAAGTTTCGTGTAAATGTGCGAAGGGATGCAGAGGATCGTGTAGTTGCCGAAAACTAGGCATGGCTTGTTCAAATATTGGTTTTAATTGTCGGAGACAATCATGTACAAACTGTTTAAAAGACGATCAAGAAAACCATTTCGAAACTGATGAGGATTTTGGAAAAATAATTGAAAACTACTGCGAAACATATGGAGAAAACGAAGAAAACGATAATACAGAAGATCAATTAGAAGAACAACATGAAGGAAATGATGATAAAGAAGACCAGATAGAAAAAAAAGGACCAAGAAAATATTTATGGGCCATCAACATCGAAAATATTGAAAACTAACTAATGTGGTGTGTATAAATTCTTATATTTTTATTTCTGTATATTTAAAAAAATGTACTTATATTTTAATTTTAAATTATGTTATTCTAGAAAGAAGTAGATCAGAAATAGCAGTCGAAAAAGATAACATGGACCATAACATAAACAATAAATTCAAATAGTATTGAATAAATTTTGTAAATAATATAACATTTGTATGTATGTAATATGTATGTATATTAAAATTACAATACCTTTAAATTTTTTGTGTTGAACGAGTTACTTAAAAATATAGCATATTATTATTTAATTGCATAATATTATTTGTTAGTAACTATACTCATTCAACTACTAACTTAATAACCTTGATTGTAATAATTATAACTACATTTACTAAAATGTATAAATGAGTACATATATGAATATCAAAATATACCTTAATACTAAGTCCAAATTATTGAATGTAACACTGTTAGACGTAAAATTATAATCTCTAAAAATTGTAAGGTATGACTTTTTGTCGTAAAATCAACGGATTTCAAAAAAAAATAAAAAAACTAAAAAAAATCAATTTTTTTAAAAAAAACTTCAAAAAACGTACTTTTTTAACGTCACTTATGAATCTTAATTTTAGACTGATCTCATTATTTTTAGACTAAATTTTGTAGAGAATTTAGCGCTCTATATTTTAGACCTGATTACATTTTTTCATAAAACTAATAGTTTTTGAATAATTATCAAAAAACTAAAAAAACTCCGATTTTGGAGCTGTTTTATTAAGATGACGGTTAACGCCGACCTCGAAGGGGAGGGGACAGATTCCCCTAATACTAGACCTATACTAAAGCAATTAAAACAATTTCCAGCTTTCCACTAATTAATTCCGAACTCAAACCTAATTTGACTGGCTTAATATGTTTAACAAAATTTCTTCACTAATATCTTCAAATGAAACTTAATTGATCCGGTAATATTTAAATCAAATAGAATCGTATGTGCATTCAAATCACTTCCATCTACGTGCTTAACAAATCCTCCACTATAATGAATAAGGAGTAACATAAACTGTTCAACGAAAATATTACCGTTGACACGTTTAACCATGCTAACAGTCACTGCACGTGACGTGTTTCACTTCGTACTTCGACCAACCGATCGCCTACATTTTAACGCTTTTATAACCAAACGTCAACTAACTATTTTTAACTATCAAATACACTACTTTACCCCTCTAGCGAATGAACGGGGTGTAACGAACCGTCAATCTTAGCCGGAATACAACATGCACGAAGCGCGCGTTATCTCCCTGCTGTTAATTCTTGAAAACCAGGCCTTTGCTGTTACGAGAATGTAATAACGCAGCTTCGCTATTATCAAACGGATTATTAGGAACGTCTTTTAGAATATGCCTGTTTACAATGTAGGTTTTAAAATGAAAAATATACAAGGTGGAATTTATTATCTTTAAATTATAACCGAAGGTTACAAAGTGTTAACATTATTGCTGCTATTTTACAAAAGTTGTCATTAACTTGTTTTGTGTGTTCTTGTTCAAATAAAAATGCAATTTCATTGATTTCTTCACACATCAAATCGATATTGAAACAGTATTCCTTTATTGTGACCTTCAGGAGGAGACTTACATGAAACTTGTAACGAATACGATTATCTGCTTCTTAAATATACGCTTTTGTTCTATATGTCTATTCAACAAATATCCTTTATTAAGCAGTAAATATTAAATTCCGATAGAAACAATATATTACTAATTCATACATAGAGCTCCACCTATATTTAAATATTCAAAGTAAAATTTAAGATCTCTTCTATTTGTATATATCTTGATACAATCTCCCCTTTTCTGCGCGTGCTTGGATAGTAACGTAGCCTCGTGGCCAAACTTCATTTTTTGACATCGGGATGTAATCAGCGAAGCAAGTGTTAACATGGGCCAGCAGGTTTTGATAAAACATGCCGTCCCAGAGAGAGGTGAAATGGTGTCAACGAAAACCATCGCCTCATTTTTAGTTGTTGTATCGACCTAGTATAATCAAGAAAAATATATCTACCGTAGGTGAATAATTCTCAAATTTACCTTCGAAATCATTTTCCCCGTTTCTTTTCAGCGCAAGTACGAAATCATATCGAAGTAAAGTAAAACAAGTACGAAATCATATCGAAGTAAAGTAAAACAAGTAGGAAATCATATCAAAGTAAAGTAAAACAATATGGAAACGCAAACACGTAATAAGCACTTTTGGATGTTGGTTGTATTGAAAGTACAGTTTTAAAAGTTTGTTACAGGCGGAAAAGCTACTAAGTGTATCTTTTCCAGTCAAATTATAAAATGGGGACGGCTTGTAAAACAAAATTTAAAGGGGGGTCACCGGCACTAGCTAGCGGAAGGTCGTGGATCATATAGAGGTTAAAATTTTGAAAAAGACTTAAATTAATTTATAATATACTACAAAAATGTGGCACTTACCTTTCATAAAATATTGTGGCTTAATGACAATTGCCAAGGGCGCCAGACAAGTCGAGAATGTCCAAATGTTCGTACAAAACCTTGAGAGACTTGTCATCCCAAGGAGGACAATTGTTTCTTTTAATCAATTCCTCACTTTTTTACTACTTATATAAAAAAATAAGAAAAACTATTGACTTAATCAACGGCAAACAAAACTATTTAATTCACAGAGCAATAAACGTGAACCTCTTACATGCATTGATTTTAGTTTAGAAATTTAAGTGAATAGGTGACTATGGAATTTATGAAAATTTTGAGTATATAAGTAGTTATCAAACACTTGTATATGAAAGAAACTTATGTTATAAATCGTACACTAATTTAATCCTACGGTTTATGGCCAAAACGTCCTAACAAATAAACTAACTAAAAATTGGTCATGCTACTTAACTAGAAAAACTTATTTACTAAAGATTGTCCATTATTTGAGGGTTTGTTTTCCAACGTAGAGCAGTTCTTAACTTTGGGAAGAGAATCTCGCTTGTTGCTTCTGTTTGTAATGTTTAAGAAAATTGACTGGCACATGATCCCGGCAGAATTTTTGACAATATCACATACTTGTGCGTCACACGCCTACAAGTTTTTAATATTTATCTGGCATCACTATAAATCCGCGAACATATGGGCATAACCATCGCGATTCTGGAAGAGTAACACTTCTTTCCAATTTTTTACTAACGTGATACGAAGTGGAATATTCTATGTCATGCCAGAGAACGCTACCCGCAAACTATGTTTCTCTCTACTTCTTGACCACGGACGGCCCCATTGAAAAAAAAAACTCTGTCTTTGGCTAAAGCCTTCAAATATATAAACTAAATCCTACCCTAATAATTATGTACGACATTTTCTGTTATCCAATGACTGAACAGAACCTCCCACAAAACAAGATTTCAGAAACCAAATCCAACCCCTTTTTAGATGAGAATCACGGAAGCAATTATTCTCCCACGGGTTTAAATTATCTTTTACTTTCTACGAATTACTTAGTTATTGCAATGTGGAACCTATCTATGGCGACAGCAGTCTGCCCTTAACAAAGACCGGCTAACCTACTTGAGCCGAAATGGATTTTAAATACAATGGATGTCTCCAGACTACTTAAAATTACTTGTAATATTTGAACAAATCAAATTGGAAATAGTTTTGCGCTATTTATAATATTTTGTTTTGTCTAACCCGCTGTCAATCAACGAAGTATTAAGAAGGTTAAGCTTTTCAAACTGAAATTGGTTTTCTTTATTTACGCTAAAAGGTACTAATAAATTTTAATTTTATCGGATTTGTCAGTCTGTACCCGACCTTGCTATACGGAAAACGGTAGTTAAAATTTAAAGTTCGATAATTACTACACCGGTAACGTGGTGTAAGAGACACTATCACAGTTGGCAGCGCCGACTCTTATACGGATTTCGGCGCGTCAACTTCTGATTATGTCATCGATATTCCACAATAATTTGCATATAAAAATTAAACAACTAAAGATAAACGAGAGTCATTTTAACAACAAATTAATCCGTTTAACACAAAATAAGTAAAATATTACTTACATAAGGGATCCGGTATCCGGCGGAATGAGAGATCATCCGTCGACGCCATCAAATGCGTAAGGAACAGCTACAGCTCGGCTCGGCTAGCCAAGGTAATCATGAGTCCTCCTCAGGCGTGAAGTTCGGTAGTCCCAGGTGGCAGCAATTTTTACCTATGTAAGGTTTGGACAGGAAGAAGGTAGAGGTAGACAACAAAGACAATTAGGCAGGGATTTCTACATAGGTAAACCCTAAGATAGATACGTTACCAGACAATCACGTGCACATAACTTCACGATCAAAGGCAAAATGGCCACGATTCAGCGCGTCACCCCAACAACTTGTCTAGTATAGTCCTAACCCTCTAGGGATATTCACTCTTGCGCAAACTCACTACCATGACATACGGAAGTACCGCCCAGTTCATTTAAAAGTTCCCGCGTACCGCGTATTTGAAAATTATGGCGGGAAACTTCCGTATATCAAAAAACTTAACATAAAATGTTAAAGTGCAATGGCACGTAACAATCGCGACAAAGCCACAAAAGAAAAAACTTAAAAAAAGGAAAAGTCTGTTAGCACAGTAGCAGCTTAAAATCTAAGTCCTAACTACCCTACATAAACCCTAACTTAAAACCTACAAAATGTTTATATAAGGCGCCACCTGGTTTTTTCGACCGATAACACGGCTACCGAAGTACCAGGAAACGGAATAGGTAGCCCGATAGTCTTTGACTACACTAATTACCGACAGCACAAATTTGTCGGGGAGCATGAAACACTACTTAAACTAAAACAGGTGCGACAAGTCGCCTAAACTATCTAAACCTATCTAACTAAAGCTAACATAAAAGTTCTTATGTGCAAACACACATGAGTGTTGCATTGAAACTATTCTTCCTTTGGCAAGAAGTGCCCAAATTTAAAAAATGTTCATGAGAGTGCGGCACCTTGCACTCTAGCAAATTTTGTTACTGGTACTTTGGTTTTCTAATGATGCACATTTAAAACTTGTCCATGACATAGTGGTGAATCAACAAATTTAGCAAAAGTACCGCCTACTAAATCCTTATATGCTAACCTGACAAATTACATTTCTAAATCGGGTTAGCTTTTTCACTTAAATTTCAGAAAGATAATTCCCACGTCTGGTCATATATACCACACGTTAGGACGATAAAAAGATAAGATAAGATCTCAATTTGATGTTAAAGATAATAGATAAGATAATGTTATTAAGCTCAAGTTGTTATCCTCAAAGGTAATGAATAAGATAACGGTATTAAGCTTTAGTTATTATTTGAGATACTCGACAAGATAACACGATATTAAGTTAAAGTGATTATAAGAGATAGCAGGTAAAGTGACATGAATTTAAAAAGAGTTATTACTAAAGATAACCGGTAAGATAACGCGAAATAACTCGAAGTTATTCCTAACGGTAGTCGGTAAGATAACGATAAATTAAACCAAAATTATTACTAACGGTAGTCGGTAAGATAACGATACTAAACTAAGGTTATTATTGAAGGTAATCAGTAAGATAACGATATTAAAACTAAAGGTATTATCGAAGATAATAAAGAAGACAAAGATATTGGCCTAGTTATTACCCAAGACAATGATAACAACAAAAAGAGTGGCTCCAGTAGAGCCGTTGAAATGGGATTGACCCGTGCCCTCTAAAAAGAGAAACCTGTGAAGCAGGTCCGTTCGCAAGAACAGCACGGGGGACCGGCAAAGACATTTGGGTGCATTCCTGCACCCAGCGTTGATCGATATCGGTGATACATACTATCACCCGATACCCACTCGGTATATAACGATATACACATTCACTCACACATTCACACACTCATACATACCTTCACTGCCAGAGCCCATGCACTGACAGCGGCACCGCATGACCCCACGAAAGATTCGCAGAGACATGGTCCAGGTGTCTGTGGAAACCTCCCGCGCAACCACACGGTGACTAACAGAAATGAAAAGGCAGTAGAAATAGGAAAGGTAAAAAGAAGGAGGTTGGTTTTTTGGAGTGCATAAGAGGCACCTCCAGGTAGAAGAAGGCAGAGGAAGTGCTCTCATTGAGCAAAAGCGACAGAGGGAAAGGTGGATAGCAAAGCGCTACTCAACCAACCAGTGTGGTCAGTAGCTCGGAATGAGGGAACATCATTCTTATATGGCAGACGGGTGTTCCGGGACAAGAACAGGTCCACCGAAAGAAGAATAAGGCATAGCGGAGATAGCGGGTTAAGAAAAAGTATAGTTTTTGGACAAGCGTCCGAGAGAAGGTAGAGAGTTGTCCCTATAAAACACAGCGTAGTCTGAAGGACCACCTGCGATATTGATCCGACAAGATAAGATATATCATATGTTGACATTCACTAGACTCTTAAGAGAACTAGTGCGATCATTTTCCTAACGAGTACATTGACTACGATAAGAAAATCAGACAAAAGTTGACACAACAACTTAAACGTATCATTGCAGATACAAACACACAAAAACAAACTGTTTTAAGGTAGTATTTCAAAACGGTAGCACCCTAAACACACAAAAATGCCAATTATAAGCAGTTAAATACAGGTACACTGTCCACATATGCTAAAACAACCGAGAATTTAATAAGATAACAATAAGAAGCAATAGCATCTCACCACAAAGTTCAATAAAAAACAATGAAAAAAAATGTTTATAAGTTATGTAGATTTAGTAGAAAAAGAAACAAATAATAGTGTAGTATAATGTAGGCAACTGCAATAATTCAGAAGAAAAACACATGGAATAGGTAGTCCTAGTCTTTGCAACTGCGAATATGAACTATTTCTTACAATGGCATAGGTCATGACTCCTATGTTGGCCCAAAGAAAAAAATCATCCACTCAACATCAGCTAAAACCAATCATAAAAATTCAATGAGTTATTTCAACCAAAGTTACGACAATTACCACACAATTAAACCATATAAGAGAAATACTAAAAACCAAATAATATGTAGTAGGAAAAGTTCAAGGGTTAATCAAATGAAACGACAGAGTTATATTGGGGGGTGTAGAGAATGAAGTGATATATATCTAACGGTATGGTCAAGAAAATTCAACCAAAAGAAAAAGATAGCTAAATTAAGATAAGTAAAGTTAAACGTGTAAGAGGTTATATACTGTACGAGAGAGGGAATAAGTAATTAAAGATACTAATTGATGGTGAGAACAAAAAAATATTAGGTAAATCGTGAGGAAAATGGAACGTGAAAAACTTAATTAGCATTTGGGTCGGCAGAGAATGGCTTAAGGTCTTTAATATGCCACCTGCCTTGACCCTAACTTTTAAGAGGTTTATTGTATTTGACTTACGAGGCTTTAAATGATGATCTGCTGCTGGAATTTACTAGCCTGAAGCTATCGGTAAATGTGGTCTTTTATTATAAAGGATCCTAAATAAAATGAGGTGATTTATTGGTGTAAATTTTTGTTTATACTTTATTCAAGTTACTGAATTTTTAATTAATTAATTTGTTAAATCGTTAACATTACAAAATAATGTTACAAGTTGCTATGCGAGAGGGTGGAATTTTCCACATATGTTGGTTTGTAAAAAGTCAAGCCCGGGCACATGTATCAGCCGCACTCACCTGCCATTGTAAGTACCTAAGATGTTTAAAGAATTTGGTTGCCTAGCAGATTGTCAGTGGTGAGTCATCCTTAATTTTAGAGCAATATTCATTTCGTGTAACCATCATTTACAATGTACAAATAATTTTTGAAAATTCTATATATGTTTACTTAAACTTGGTACCGTAATTTTTGTGAAATTTTTATGGTCATTTAAATTGGTACACGTAATATTTTGTTCAGAATTTAATAGTCGGATATTTCATTAATGTTCTTATAATCTCAAAGGAATTTCTATAAGATAATTTTGAAGTTACAAGGTTATACTAAAATGTTTTCATAACTAAACATGTGATACGTTGATATTTGTTTGTCACATTATAGAGTATAATTTTTTTGGCAGTACACTTGAGGCACATCTTAATTCAAACAATAAGTGTTTTTTGACCTTTGATTCCATCAAATATATCAGTTAAAAATGTAGTTCTGTAATCTACAAAAAGTCTGAGCATTTAAATTATTACTTGTAAACTCGAACAGGATCCTATGCAAGTATCATATATAAACTGTAACATAATAATGAAAACCATGTATTTCTTATAAAGAATTAACATAAATTGTTCAATTATAAATTTCGTATGAATAATCAGAGATTAATACTAGATCTTAATAAAGTAATTGTTTCGAAAGTCTCAATACATATAACTTTGTACAAGCAATGTATGTATATATTTTTGCAAATTAATAGAAAGAATAATAAGTTGTCTGAAAGCTTTCTTTCATTGAGGTCAGCAGTAATTTTTCTATAGAAGCAAACAACCACATTTATAAATTTTTTGTAGTGAAAAGAGAGATTTTATTGGTGTTGGTTTAAATTTTTGAGGCAAAATTTTGCTATTTGATCTTTATTTACTTTAATTTTTTGTGATAAAAATGACTAGGCTCTAACGTAGCCCTAATCTAAAAATGTTTAGAAGTGATTAAATTTTCAGGTAGTACGAGAACGTCGTTCCCATCCAAGTTTGCAGAGTCATAAGTAAGTATTATTTTTTTATATGTTGCTCGTCTAAGATATTTTTTGTTCTTTCCGAAGATTTCCGTATCTTATCTTCGGATAGATTCTTATTATAACATTTATTAAGATACGGTGGCGTCCAATAAAACTTCGTTTTTTTTTATCGTATACCATCCTACAACCCTAGCTCATAGCTCTGCTTTAAGTTGAAGAAGCTTAGCTGACTGGAAGATCTCTTTAAAGGGTCTTTTTTTCTCAAAGCCATTTACCATCCTCTTTAGCCTGGGCTTAAACCTTAAACAGGAACTCATCATAATCAATCGAGGCTCTGCCGCCTATAAGGTAGAGTAGACACACTATATACCTTTTGAGGAAAAGTGTGTAACAATTATGACGCCCAAAACGTGGGGCTCGATTTATAAAAAAAACATTTCTGGCAATACCAACGCGGCTAGATTTAAAATTTTTTTGATGGTTCAAACATTTCTAGCGACACAAACGTCAAGCCTCGATCTGGTTATTTCAATTATTGACACTGCAACGTAAAAAAATTTTAGTAGTTGGCGAGCAAGAATATTTAGCTGAACGAGAGTGCTGGTTTCACTTTTGATAATAGTGTTAGAAATTTAGTGGTTGAAAAGTTTTTTTAATTTTTGAAATGGCAGATACTTTCCAGATTGTTTATTTGCACAAGAAGGAGCTAGAATATGAGTTAAACATTAGAGGTATAGAAAATAATAGATCTATAGTTGAGAAAAGGAAAATTTTTGGTAGATTTTTGGCTAAGGAAGTGAAAGAACCTGGTTATTTAATTAATCTTCTTGTGTATACAGTAACATTTTCAGAAGAATGTACGGAGATTGATTCTTCGCTTGAATCTATGAAGAATATTTTGTCAGAATTTGATGGTAATGTTGCAGATTCTATTTTTAAAAGGATACAATCTAGACTGTTTCATCTTGTCGGGCGAGTCAAGAGAATTAAACTTCCTACAGAAAATATAGACGAAGCCGTACTGTTTAAAAATGAGACGTTAGCTACAACTTTTATTCATGAGGCAGACTTATATGAGAAAGTAAGTAGAGCTAGCAGTTCAATTGATCGTAAGGAAGTGACAATAGAATCTCCCTCAGTTGTTAGTACATCTATTCCCACAGTTACATATCTTACCCCCTCTATACCTATGAGTTCTTGGCCCGTAAAATTTTCTGGTGATTCAAAACAAGTATATCAATTTTTAGACAGAGTAAAAGAACTAGCAGATTCTCGAGCTGTATCAGAAGCTGATCTATATCGTGGATCCTCTGAATTATTTGTTGGAAATGGTTTGATTTGGCACAGAAGCGTGCGTAATTCAGTGAAAGATTGGAATTCTTTAGTTAAGCGATTAAAAGAAGCACTTTTGGATGTTGGATGTATTGAAAGAACAGTTTTAAATGTTGCTATGCGAGAGGGTGGAATTTTCCACATATGTTGGTTTGTATAGAGATCAAGCCCGGGCACATGTATCAGCCGCGCGCACCTGCCATTCAAAGTACCTAAGATGTTTAAAGAATTTGGTTGCGTAGCAGATTGTCAGTGGTGAGTCATCCTCAATTTTAAAGCAATATTCATTTCGTGGAACCATCACTTACAATGTACAAATAATTTTTGAAAATTCTATATATGTTTACTTAAACTTACTACACGAAATTTTTGTAAAATTTTTATGGTCATTTAAATTGATACACGTAATATTTTGTTCAGAATTTAATAGTCGGATATTTCATAAATGTTCTTATAATCTCAAAGGAATTTCTATAAGATAATTTTGAAGTTACAAGGTTATACTAAAATGTTTTCATAACTAAACATGTGATACGTTGATATTTGTTTGTCACATTATAGAGTATAATTTTTTTGGCAGTACACTTGAGGCACATCTTAATTCAAACAATAAGTGTTTTTTGACCTTTGATTCCATCAAATATATCAGTTAAAAATGTAGTTCTGTAATCTACAAAAAGTCTGAGCATTTAATTTGTTACTTGTAAACTCGAACAGGATCCTATTCAAGTATCATATATAAACTGTAATATAAAAATGAAAACCATATATTTCTTATAGAGAATTAACATAAATTGTTCAATTATAAATTTCCTATGAATAATCAGAGATTAATACTAGATCTTAATAAAGTAATTGTTTCGAAAGTCTCAGTACATATAACTTTGTACAAGCGATGTATGTATATATTTTTTGCAAATTAATAGAAAGAATAATAAGTTGTCTTAAAGCTTTCTTTCATTGAAGTCAGCAGTAATTTTTCTATTGAAGCAAACAACCACGGTTATAAGTTTTTTGTAGTGAAAAGAGAGATATTATTGGTGTTGGTTTAAATTTTTTTGAGGCAAAATTTTTGCTATTTGATCTTTATTTACTTTAATTTTTTTGTGATAAAAATGACTAGGCTCTAACGTAGCCCTAATCTAAAAATGTTTAGAAGTGATTAAATTTTCAGGTAGTACGAGAACGTCGTTCCCATCCAAGTTTGCAGAGTCATAAGTAAGTATTATTTTTTTATATGTTGCTCGTCTAAGATATTTTTTGTTCTTTCCGAAGATTTCCGTATCTTATCTTCGGATAGATTCTTATTATAACATTTATTAAGATACGGTGGCGTCCAATAAAACTTCGTTTTTTTTTATCGTATACCATCCTACAACCCTAGCTCATAGCTCTGCTTTAAGTTGAAGAAGCTTAGCTGACTGGAAGATCTCTTTAAAGGGTCTTTTTTTCTCAAAGCCATTTACCATCCTCTTTAGCCTGGGCTTAAACCTTAAACAGGAACTCATCATAATCAATCGAGGCTCTGCCGCCTATAAGGTAGAGTAGACACACTATATACCTTTTGAGGAAAAGTGTGTAACAATTATGACGCCCAAAACGTGGGGCTCGATTTATAAAAAAAACATTTCTGGCAATACCAACGCGGCTAGATTTAAAATTTTTTTGATGGTTCAAACATTTCTAGCGACACAAACGTCAAGCCTCGATCTGGTTATTTCAATTATTGACACTGCAACGTAAAAAAATTTTAGTAGTTGGCGAGCAAGAATATTTAGCTGAACGAGAGTGCTGGTTTCACTTTTGATAATAGTGTTAGAAATTTAGTGGTTGAAAAGTTTTTTTAATTTTTGAAATGGTAGATACTTTCCAGATTGTTTATTTGCACAAGAAAGAGCTAGAATATGAGTTAAACATTAGAGGTATAGAAAATAATAGATCTATAGTTGAGAAAAGGAAAATTTTGGTAGATTTTGGCTAAGGAAGTGAAAGAACCTGGTTATTTAATTAATCTTCTTGTGTATACAGTAACATTTTCAGAAGAATGTACGGAGATTGATTCTTCGCTTGAATCTATGAAGAATATTTTGTCAGAATTTGATGGTAATGTTGCAGATTCTATTTTTAAAAGGATACAATCTAGACTGTTTCATCTTGTCGGGCGAGTCAAGAGAATTAAACTTCCTACAGAAAATATAGACGAAGCCGTACTGTTTAAAAATGAGACGTTAGCTACAACTTTTATTCATGAGGCAGACTTATATGAGAAAGTAAGTAGAGCTAGCAGTTCAATTGATCGTAAGGAAGTGACAATAGAATCTCCCTCAGTTGTTAGTACATCTATTCCCACAGTTACATATCTTACCCCCTCTATACCTATGAGTTCTTGGCCCGTAAAATTTTCTGGTGATTCAAAACAAGTATATCAATTTTTAGACAGAGTAAAAGAACTAGCAGATTCTCGAGCTGTATCAGAAGCTGATCTATATCGTGGATCCTCTGAATTATTTGTTGGAAATGGTTTGATTTGGCACAGAAGCGTGCGTAATTCAGTGAAAGATTGGAATTCTTTAGTTAAGCGATTAAAAGAAGATTTCTTACCCGCTCATTCAGAAGATGACGTTTGGGATTTGATAAAAGTGCGCCATCAAAAAAAGTCTGAATCAGTTGTTTTATTTATTGTCCATATGGAGAATTTATTTAGCAGACTACCACAACGCCCTGCTGAGGTTACAAAAGTTAGAATGGTTAGGAAAAATTTATTGCCCGAATTCATTCCATATCTTGCTTTGTCGGAGATAGATGATATGGCGACTCTGACTAAACTCTGTAAAAAGTTGGAAGAAGCTGATAATTTAAAACAAAAGTCTGTTCTGCTTCAACAAGTTATTCGTACAGGTCTAGGGACAATAATCGATCAAATTTTCATAATACATCTTCAGTATGGTTTAAAAATTCATCCAAACCTAAAAGTCAAGTTGAAAGAAATCTGACACAATTTCCTCAAGCTGAAATTTTAAATAGTAATGATTCAGTACCGGTCTCGAGTAGTCCTAGAATAGTCAAGAAGAATAATGAGTGTTGGAACTGTTCGCGATATTGCCATACATTTCAATTTTGTAAAACTCCAAAGAAAATTTTTTGTTATAAATGTGGATATGAGGGAATAACTTCAGTTTCCTGTAAGTCGTGTTCAAATTCTGCTTTAGATTTAGATAATGGCGTTTCAGAAAAGTAAATTTTGACATTGATTTCTGGTTGTCAAAGAAAACTTTTCTAGTATGAAGTATGTCGAGCGTTTCGGTGATAATTTTGCTTAGGTAACGGTCATGTTTTCGTGTTTGTACATATTATTTTTTGTTGAGACCATATTAGTATTAAGTATGTATAAGTTTAGTATCATGAAGGATTTTTCTGAAATACTTGCGCGTAGGTAATGTTGAAGTAGATAATGTTGAAGTAGGTAATGTTGACGTAGACAATGTCAAAAGAGTTAATGTTGATTGTATTGAGTATGTTGATTATATTGGTAGGTCGATTATATTAGTAAGGTTGATGTTTATTATGACGACTAAAGCGATGATATTGTCAAAGTTTAGGTTGTTGATTTTAGATGACGTTGAAGAAGTTGAGTATAGAGGTTATATTAGCATCGATGATGTTAACTATATTTAAGATTTTAGAATATAGATAAGCGGGAGTCGCTTGCATTGTGTAGAGATTCTTTTTGTGAAGTTGGTCCAAGTTGATGGTTATATTTTGGGTAGAAGACGTATTGACCACAGTGTTGGTATAGAGTGTTTGATTTGATAGCAAATCGAATAGTTTTTGGTGTGTCCACTGTAGTGCGGACATATAATGGTGAAATTAAATTTTTTGAATTCCGTTGAGAGTTAGTGAAGCTTAGTGTTGAGATATGACAGTCTAGGTACGACTATGTGTTTTCGGAGTTGAAAGTCTAATGAGGTAGTTCTATCGATTTTTTTTTTGTGAAAGGTAAGACGTAGCACTCAAGTACTTTCTTTTTTTAGTTTGAGTTTTTGCTGTCGATTTCAAAAAGATAATTTTTAAGAAAGTTTATGTGGGTCGGGTTGTCAAAATTTTTTTGATAGACAATTTTGATTCTCGATTTGAAACTTTTTTGCTCTTACGACTTTACGAAGTCTAGTTTGAATAGTATTCTTCCCTGTGTGAATATCCTTAACTTAGAGTTAGTATTAGGACATAATGAATCTTATGTAAAATATTTATAGGTCTATAAGTCTTTCATTTTTTGCTTAGTTCATTTTGTTAGTCTATAGAGTCGTCCGTTAGTGAGTAGTAGTATGGTGGTAGTAGTAATAGTATGGTTGTACATATGCAAATACTTATTGTTGTTACTACTTCCTTGAGTGACTTTTGAGTGTCAAACCTTCCCTATTAAGCCCTATCTATTTTATCTTTTCGGATACGTCTTCTTTTTGGACGTGTTGTACGCGTTAGATACTATTACATTCATTCGCTCATCATTTTTTATTTTTTCATCTTCCCATATTACTAGTCAAGTAGGTTATAAAAAAATTTTTTAAGTTGATCTTACGTCAATGTTTGAGATTACGTTGGTTGGTATTTGTTTAACTTCAGTTGGTTAGTTATTTATGTTGAGATTATTACTGCGACGATTATAAAAAAAATCTTTGATCCATCTTTAGGATTTGTTTTGTTTATCCAAGATTTTTTCCTTTTTGGAGAGAGGCTGTGTAACAAATACGAGTATCTGCTTCTTAAATATACGCTATTGTTGTATATATCTATCAACAAATATCCTTTATTAAACAGTAAATATTAAATTCCGATAGAAACAATATATTACTAATTCATACATAGAACTCCACCTATATTTAAATATTCAAAGTAAAATTTAGGATCTCTTCTATTTGTATGTATCTTAATATAATATCCCCTTTTCTGCGCGTGCTTGGATAGTAACGTAGCCTCGTGGCCAAGCTTTATTTTTTGACATCGGGATGTAATCAGCGAAGCAAGTGTTAACGTGGGCCAGCAGGTTTTGATAAAACATGCCATCCCAGAGAGAGTTGAAGTGGTCTCAACGAATACCATGGCCTCATTTTTAGTTGTTGTATCGACCTAATATAATCAAGAAAAATATATCTACGGTAGGTGAATAATTGTCAAATTTACCTTCAAAATCATTTTCCCCGTTTCTTTTCAGCGCAAGTACGAAATCATATTGAAGTAAAGTAAAACAATATAGAAACGCAAACACGTAATAAGCACTTTTGGATGTTGGATGTATTGAAAGAACAGTTTTAAATGTTGCTATGCGAGAGGGTGGAATTTTCCACATATGTTGGTTTGTATAGAGATCAAGCCCGGGCACATGTATCAGCCGCGCGCACTTGCCATTCAAAGTACCTAAGATGTTTAAAGAATTTGGTTGCGTAGCAGATTGTCAGTGGTGAGTCATCCTCAATTTTAAAGCAATATTCATTTCGTGGAACCATCACTTACAATGTACAAATAATTTTTGAAAATTCTATATATGTTTACTTAAACTTACTACACGAAATTTTTGTAAAATTTTTATGGTCATTTAAATTGATACACGTAATATTTTGTTCAGAATTTAATAGTCGGATATTTCATAAATGTTCTTATAATCTCAAAGGAATTTTTATAAGATAATTTTGAAGTTACAAGGTTATACAAAAATGTTTTCATAACTAAACATGTGATACGTTGATATTTGTTTGTCAGATTATAGAGTATAATTTTTTGGCAGTACACTTGAGGCACATCTTAATTCAAACAATAAGTGTTTTTGACCTTTGATTCCATCAAATATATCAGTTTAAAATGTAGTTCTGTAATCTACAAAAAGTCTGAGCATTTAATTTGTTACTTGTAAACTCGAACAGGATCCTATTCAAGTATCATATATAAACTGTAATATAAAAATGAAAACCATATATTTCTTATAGAGAATTAACATAAATTGTTCAATTATAAATTTCCTATGAATAATCAAAGATTAATACTAGATCTTAATAAAGTAATTGTTTCGAAAGTCTCAGTACATATAACTTTGTAAAAGCGATGTATATATATATATATATATATATATATATATATATATTGCAAATAAATAGAAAGAATAATAAGTTGTCTTAAAGCTTTCTTTCATTGAAGTCAGCAGTAATTTTTCTATAGAAGCAAACAACCACAGTTATAAGTTTTTGTAGTGAAGAAGAGAGATATTATTGGTGTTGGTTTAAATTTCTTTGAGGCAAAATTTTTGCTATTTGATCTTTCTTTACTTTAAATTTTTTGTGATAAAGTGACTAGGCTCTAAGGTAGCCCTAGTTTAAAAATGTTTAGAAGTGATTAAATTTTCAGGTAGTACGAGAACGTCGTTCCCATCCCAGTTTGCAGAGTCATAAGTAAGTATTATTTTTTTTATATGTTGCTCGTCTAAGGTATTTTTTGTTTTTTTCGAAGATTTCCGTATCTGACCTTCGGATAGATTTATATTATAACATTTATTAAGATACGGTGGCGTCCAATAAAACTTTTTTTTTATCGTATACCATCTACGACTCTGGCTCATAGCTCTGCCCTAAGTTGAAGAAGCTTAGCTGGCTGGAAGATCTCTTTAGAGGGTCCTTTTTTTCTCAAAACCATTTACCATCCTCTTTACTCTGGGCTTAAACCTTAAACAGGAACTCCTTATAATCTATCTAGGCTTTGCCGCCTACAAGGTAGAGTAGACACACTATATACCTTTTGAGGAAAAGTGTGTGACAAACTACCTGATGGCCATAGTGATGTGCCTGGTTGTTTGTGTCTACTTCAAAAAACTTGTATGGTTAACCTCCTCGTTGCTGAAATTCCAAATTCACTTCAGTCCTATTGAATTATGAACTTATACAAAGTAAGTCTGACCCCTATTTGTTTACTGCAATTGCAATAGTCAAAGACTTATGATAGCTATTTTTGTGTTAATGGTTTGGTCTTATCCATAAACAAACAAACAGCAAAGAAATTTTTTAAAGAGCTAAAATACAAATTTAAAATTACCTTGAGTGGAAATATCATGCATCTTTGACTGTGTATTCATATAGTCTATAATTGACAATTGTGAACTAACTATATGACTCCATTTAGCAAGTCTGCCCTGTGACTGTTCAAACTACACTCTCATAGATGTAACTTATCGACAAATTATTAGTCGATTGATGTACTAACAAACTGCTTTACTGAAGGTTGATTTGAGGCAGCTCTAACTTTTTTTCTATTCTATGCTAATCTAAAAGGTTCTACCTACCCTTCATAACCTAAATTTCTAATAATTTGAATAATATAGCTTGGTCTAGGTCTTCCTATATTCTTTTATCTTTTTCCTATCTACCGCGCTCTACATAGATATTAGCAACCTGACGGTTGTTAAAGAACTTTCACAAGTCTACATGATTTCTATTTATAAGGCAATGAAATATTACCTGATTAACACGAACAAGTTCTATGTCCCGAACCGCGCCAGTGGTGGTTATAAAATATCTGATGCCACAGCCATCGTGTTAAATTGGTAATATTTGTTATTATTATTAAGAAGGAAAAGTGTTAAATTGATGTTATGGTAAGGCTTAAGCAGCGAATCGTTGCCAACATGTCACACCGCTAACTAATTGTGAGTTATGTCTTTCTTTTGTCATATTGTCTTATATTGAACAATTTGGTATGTTTTAATCTTTGAAGTTGAATTTAAATACGCAATTATAGGAACAGGAGTGCTACGAATTAATTTAATATAGGGGAGATCCCACGCATTACAACAGATATAGGCAAATCACTTTAAGAAGAACCCAACGTCATCATGCGCACAAAGCAAAAATTGGTTAGGAACAGTTCATTATATGTAACTAGGGATGGCAGTATTCAGGTTTTAGTGGCGTAGAATTTTATGATCAACCAATCGGAAATTACCTTGTAAAAGTTTTAGATTTCATTACTATTTATTTTTACTTGATACACAGACGGACAGTTTTAAACCGCCATTTAACTAATATAAAATATATTTTATATAACAATTAACATTAATAAAACAATAAGTTACTCAACA
Organism: Platerodrilus igneus; assembly: GCA_036346225.1. Lineage (NCBI taxonomy): Eukaryota > Metazoa > Arthropoda > Insecta > Coleoptera > Lycidae > Platerodrilus > Platerodrilus igneus. Next base: position 482,238 of record JARFIW010001588.1, read on the forward strand.
GATGTGTTTGCAGAACACTAGCATGAGATAGAAACCACTTAAGTAGGCCATGGTATTCAATCATTTGCTTTATCGGATTTTACAAAATAACCTTGCTATAGCAGTATTTTATAGGGATATTGATGCACACAACTCATATGGCGATATTATATTAAAAATTTTAAATTATAATTTAATTGGTTATGTTTATTTTTTTACTATTTAACGCCATATCTTCCGTTTAAACTGTAATAACTCAACGACGCCACTGTTATTACATTTCTGCGCAATCTGGCATATGACGTTGGGTTCTTCTTAAAGTGATTTGCCTATATCTCTCTCGTGTAAATATACGTAACAAATTCTAACCAATATCTATAGTTTCAAATTTCCCATATTTTAAAATAATTTAAACTGTGTAAATCCATCTAGCGTACAAGGTCATCTACTTTATTCTTTATTGGAATGGACTTTAGACGATTACAAAGGAATTATACATTTCATAATATAAAGAAAACGTACCTCTTTTGCAAACACCTCTAACTTATCTATTGCTTTAAGAAAAACGCACAAATCCATGGCTTAAGGCAAATTAAAGTTAAATTGGGTAAGATAACTTAGAAATTCCATATTTAATGATATAAATGACACTAAAATTACTCACCTGCTACTTTACTAGTGTAATCGAAATTAAAACATATTTGTCACCACAATAATGTACGTTATCGGATAGTTACAAGCATGATCATAGATAACGGTAACGGTAACGGCCTAATGTGAACTTTTATAAAGTTCATCATGACCTCTAGCGGGCGTAGTCTAAACAACTATTATTGGAAAATCAAATGTAGTGTATGTGAAGGGGGGCGTCGCCGTGGATCAATGTAGTAAACGTAAGACTACGGATCCCAGGTCCTGGGTTCGAATCCCGACACGGCCGACTGCTTGAAAAATTGCAGGTGAGCATTTTTCACAAAATTACACCTGCGTTCGGATGAGAGGTTAAATGGAGGTCCCGTGTGTGAGTGTTGTCACGCACGTTAAAGATCCCTAACCTTGCTTGGAACAGCAAGGGTTCGGCAAAATTCTAAATTTTCCAGGTAAAAAAAGTCGCTCCTGGTCGATGTAGTATCATCGGGTCGAACATTGGAATACTAAATGTAAGGTATGTGAAGGGGGTTAAGCAGCCTGTGGCTGCCAAGGATCCCCCAACACTTTCTTACGTGCCAAAGTGGCCCTTAAACATGTTATTAGGTTAAGTTTGATGTGCGGAGGTTTCGCGCCATAATTTCAAAAGACGCGGTGCGCGGAATTTTAAAAGACTAGGCGCGTATTTCCGTTACGTCCCAGTGCGGTTGCGCAGATCGCGCGACGCTAGAGGGTTGGACGAATACTTCGCGCCGACGTGAAAAAGACAAAGAGTGGGAAAAAAAGTGGTGAGAGTTTTCCGTTAGACGCTTTAACGTGGCTTTTTGCCTGAACTATCGAGTGGAGTGGACGCTTGAGGTATCGTATCGTGCTTATCTTATCTATGTAGATTTCCTTTGCCTAATTGTTTTTGTTTGTTGCCTTATACCTGGTATTCCCGTCATTCCCTGCATAGGTAAGTAATCTGCAACCTAGGCGAACCTGTACTCCACGACTCTGGACGACGAACTCATGACTGCCGTAGCTGGCCGGAGCGCTTGAAGGAGCGTTGGCAGGAGTCACCATCTCTAATTACCGAAAAAGGGCTTTGAGTAGCCTGATGGACTTTAATGGAGGCCTACCTTAGCGCAACTCCGTCGAACGCCGGATATCTTATGTGAGTATTTTATCTGCTAAGTTGTTCGCTTTGATCATTTATTGTTTTAAATATGTAAATTTCCGAAGTATTGCGCAATATTGGTGACGTCATTGGCAGTTGGCCGCGCGAAATCTGTAAAAAGCTTAGCGCTACCATCCTCCAGGGGCGTCCCTCGCTTTTTTATATTGCGTTTGCGCGATGTATTATCGACTTTGTAACTGTATTTATCGACGTTTTTTAACTGTATTTATCGAATTTTTAAATCGTAAGAACTTAGACACTTGCCGTATTAATAGTTTTCAAGTAAATCCTTTCGCACAATTAACATTACTTGAGAGTATTGCAAAACCAATATCTGTAGTTGTTTATAATAATCACCATGTTTAAGTACAGTTATTATTTTTGTCATTAGTTTTTCCATCTTGCGACTGGTTGAAAGTGTACCTCCATTGATTTCTATTCTGAGCTAATCTACACATTTCCCTGAAATTCCCATATCCTACATCTTTCACTATCTGTGGCAGTAGTCTAACCTAGGTCTGCCTCTTCTTCTCTTTTTTCCTATCTCTGCTTCTAATGTATTCCGCACTATTACCTCATGTCTTAGTATATGGTCTATCATCCTATCTCTCCTATTTGTTACTGTTTTGCACATATTTCTTTCTTCCCCTACCATTTCTAGTACCTCTTTGTTCTTAACTTAGTATAGTACAAAAAAAAAATAAAATTACATTACAATTTATACTTATAGAAATCGTTCAACAACACAAGTTTAAATTATCATTGAAGATTTTTCATTCTATGTAGTCTTGCAATAGTCTTCCTATGAGTATTACATTTTTTGACAGCAAGCAATTTTATAGGATCTTTATACTTTAGCGAATGTTCTTTGCCTTTCAAAATTTTGTTAAGTTTTCTGGTCTAAGTTTGTATATGGAACACTACATATAAAGATGTAAATATTTTAAAATATCATGTGTTCCGCAATCAAATACAACTACACCATTTGTAGCAATGTTAACTTGTTACGTGCCAAAGTGGCCCTTTAAACATTGTATTTAGGTTAGTTTTGATATACGGAAGTTTCGCGCCATAATTTTAAAAGACGCGGCGCGTGGAATTTTAATAGACTAGGCGTGTACATCCGTTACGTCATAGTGCATTTGCGCAGATTGTGCGACTCTAGAGGGTTGGACGAATAAGTTCGCGCCGATGGGGAAAAAGACAAAAGAGTGGGGAAGGTTCCTGTTCTCTCTATAACGTGGCTTTTTGCCTTTGTTCTTCGAGTGAAGTGGTCGTTTCTTGGTAACGTATCGTTAGCTTTACCTATGAAGATATCCTGCTTGCTTATCTTTTGTTTGTCGACCTTTACCTGGTTTTTCCCGTCATTCCCTGCATAGGTAGGAGAATTTGCAGCCACCGAGGCTAACCTTATCCACGACCCGAGATGAACGAGTTACATCTTTAATCCCTCCGAGATGGAGGCCCTGATGGACTTGGAATAGAAGCCAACTTCAACGCAGGGACATATCCATGTGAGTAATTTATGTGTTACCTGTTTATTTCACTTTTTGTAAATTTTCCGATTATTACGCAATGTAATTTGGCAGTGGTGACGTCATGGTAGCTGGCAGCGCGGAATCTGTAATAAGGTTCGCGCTTACATCCGCCAGGGGCGTTGCTCGCTTTCTTATTCATTGCGCTTGCGCGATGTGTTTATGAACTCTTAAACTGTATTACCGACTTTGTAACTGTATTTATCGACGTAGTTCGTAAACTGTTTTATCGACTTTTAAATGGTAAGAACTATCACCAATTGAATTGTAATATGTAATACGTAATACTATTACGTAATACGTAATACGTACAATTAAATTGTAATAAACTTCTAATATTTTCTTTACATATGGTTTGTGACACACTTGAAGTATAATGTTTGAACAAATTTCTACGCATTTTGTGAATAAACTATTGTAATTTGTAGCTGGATACAAGAGTTTTTGGCCCATATGACAAGCAGTTTATAAAAATTGATGCATCATGGATGTCCTCTGGATTCCCTAGTATATTTTGCCTACACTTGAAACATTTAGTAATTGAAAGCAGTCTCTTTGCAAAGTATCCTGCAATATAAGCACGTGTACCAGTTTTAACTACAGGTGATTGAATTTCCTGAAAGGGAACTACGAATAGTGGGAGTTCTGGTATCACAATATTCATATCACAACTAGTATTCAACAAGTCTCTTAGAGCATCCAGCTTTTTCATCATATCATCTTCACAGTTTGCATAATTTGAATATGAATAAGAATTTTTATTGATGACCAATGTTTTAAATGATGAAATGAATGAGTGACATGATGGATTAACATGCCTTACACAATGACTTCTTATTGAACAAAAAAAATTCTCAAGAGGATCTTGATTGAATCTTCTTGGCATGATATATCTAAATCCAATCGCCATCAGATGCTCAGTCAAGTAGATGAAACCTTTCAGAGTATGAATCCAGTTTTTTAATGTTGGTGGAATATGTCTTTGAGTTAAAAAACACCATTGTTTGAAATACTTCAATGGCTTCTTACCAAAAGGCAACATGACAAGAGCCTTTCTACACTGCACACCTATAAACATTGTAGTTATCTGGAAACAGTTTCGATCCATTTACACTATCAAAAACTCTGTCAATAAAAAGAAGAAATTCTGCAGTGCCCTCGGAAGAAGCTGACATCCCACCGACACCTAAAAATATAAAATATCAGAATTTTGTAATATTCTTTCTTAGCTAAAATAAATCATTAAACTCAGACTAAAAATGTAGCTCTTTTAAACGAATTGAGAAAGAAATCAGTACCTATTATTCTGTAAAATATTTTACCAATCAGTGTACTAACACTCATAACATCAAAGCTGTTCCTTTTATTACCAAATATAATCAAAATCCGAATACCTACTACTTGTAATCTATTTCTGCATTTTAAATTGCAATGTGTAATTGAAAGTAAAAAAGGTCTTAGGTCAAGATTTAAATAATACATATAAAAAAATAGAAAATTCATTAATCGCTATTTTCAGTAGTTACATTAAGGAATATTTTTGTTAAGCTTTGTATGTAGGTGACAACTGTTTAAAAAATATTTTCAATGTATGACAACATAGCAGCACCTGGCGCATGAGACATCACTACACTGATGTGTGAAATAGTAATACACCTATACCTACCATGGACAGTAAATGTTTTCAAAACAGAAGCTACTCTTCTACTGAACACCTGTGCAGCCATAGAAACCTTCGTTTTTTTTAAATTTTTAACATGGGATCCAGTTAACATGGACAATATTTTATACTCATCAGCCGGATTTTGAAGATTGTACACCTTTACAATATCATCCCACGTTGCTGTTTGTGTGTGGTTTGTGTGCCACTTAAAATTCACATCAAACAAGGCATTTCTTATACCCTTCAGCAGATGGGGAACATCATATAGAGGTACCACCTCAATACCATCAACTTTAAAGCCAAAATTCTTGTTATCTACACATTTTCTCAGGTATACTGAACGTGTATCTTCATACAAAGACTTAATAGCTGCAACATTTGCAGTTCCCTGATCGCACACTGTTGCTGCAATATGAAGTCCAGTTTTTCTAGCAGCTCTTATAACTTCTTAAATAGCCTTTTGTAATGCATCCTTTTTCATGCCGCCTTCATTAAAATAATAAGCCAAAGGTTGCTGCCACTTTCTATAAACACCCACAAGCATGAATACCATGACTTTATCAGCTATTAAAGCTGACCGTTGTCCACTTTCATTATCTTGAAAACCAACCATTAAATCACTGCTTCTATCAAAAAACAATGATGGTTCTATGGCCATTTCGTCAAATACAACAGTGCAATATTTGTCAAGAGGTTTCATTGTTTTATTGTAGCTCTTAAGAAAGTTAAGCTTACATTTATTGATCTCCGTTTGTAATGGAACCTGACATAGAAGATTAGTAAGTGTTTTCTGTGAGGGAAGAGCAAATATTTTTCTCAAACGTTTATAGCCTCTTGGACTTTGTTTAAATAGCAGAAGTGCTAATAGTTTGTCATTATTAGTATACCGTCTTGCACGAGGACACTTCTTTTGATTTTTTAATTGTGACAACACAAAATTAAACGTTAAATTGTTCAAGCAAACTTTCAAAAACTCTCTTGATGTTGACATCCTTTTAGCCATCTTGAGTCTACTCTGGAGATCAGTGGCCTTTCTATCCAGTTTCTTAGCTAGCTTCTGAAATCCTCTAGCAATGCGATGCATTTGTTTAGCATCAGGCGACAGCATCTTGTTAGACTTAACATTAATATAATGTAATATATTAGTTGCACGTCTCACATCTAGAACATACAAGTTAGAATTAAATTAATTGCCTCTTGAAATATGAAATACCTTTAAGTTTCTTAGGTGTTGATGGTATACTTAGATTCTCACAATGTTTAGTGATGGGAGAATGCGGTGTATATAAGGTTGTAACGATTTTATTTTCCATCATTATGTCTGCAGATATTTAATCTATTTACTTAATAAGAACCAACGTAAAGCATAATAATGCTACACAATTCACTAAATAAATATTACATATTGTCCAATAAAATATTAGCTTTCAATTCAAATTTTAATTTATGCGGTGACAAAAGATACTTTTCTATTAGTGTCATTCTTAGAGCTCCCTCTGTTAGACAATTGTAGCGTTGGGCTTGTTGTCAAGCGGTAACTCGCGTGAGATTATCACTTCCAATACAACTGTCGTCAGAAGAAGTCGAATTGTTCCTTGAACGCAAGGACGATGACGTTTGAGGAATCTACGTGTTGGAAGCACGTGAAATTTAAATTGTTTTCGTGAGATAATATCGTCTTCGACGGCACTTTTTGTTGTCCACTTGCTGGAGAATAGCTCGCAGATGATGAGTCGATAATTTGTTTGAAGGGCCTTTAGTTAACAGTAAGTAGTACTGCTTTTGTAATCTTATTAAATAAAGATTTTTCAGTGCAACTTTGAAATAATATGCAACTTTTAGTTAACAGAACTTTTATTTAACGTAAAATTTTGAATAACATTCAAATTTTTGTTAGCATGTAATTTTATTTAATATGCAACGTAATTTTAATCAACATACAACGTAGGAAAATTTAGAAAATTTAAGAATTTAACCTTTGTACGAATGTGGATTTGACGAGTATCAATTAGTTAATATGGACGCCGTGATATGGTTTGGAGCTTTAATAAGCAGCAAATTTGGTTGTACCGAATTGGAGATTTCCTTTATTTAAGTGCTGAAGCAAGACGCCTAGCAGGTATTTTTCCGTCAGATGAACATCTGGTATGTAAATTTGCTTTCGTATGTCAGCTGTAGCATGGATATAGCAGACAAATAATTTTTTGTTTAATCACGTGATTTGAACTTCAAGTTAGGTGAATGACAGACTATATACTTTTCATATTAAACAACAGGAACCTGTAAATTTTCATTTTTAAATCTTTTTATTAATACATTGAAATTACGGAAGATGTCATTATGAGATAAGGAAAGTTAATTCTAGATTTTATGCAAATTGATTTAATTATTTGAAACATGGTTTACTCGAATCATTAGAAATTAAATTTATACGTTACATATTTCACTAATAGCTGAGTGGAATATTTTTGTGAGGTTATAGTAGTGCTACTCAAACCAACCGAAATTGTTACATATAGTTAATTATTTAGAAAGTAAACTCAGGCTCACTCATTTTTAAGTAAAATTTGGCTAGATATTTCTAATAGAAATGACCATATTTTAACGGTGAAAAGTACTTATTATACCAAGTACTTATGTACATATTTTTCAAGAATTTAAATTAATCAAAATTATATTAAAGGAAAAAGATGTTTTGTAAATAGCACAATAACTAAATACTGAAGGAATAGATTTTTATTTTGGTCAAGACTATTCTTTTTAATTGGAATGAATGAAGGTTGATTCGAATTAAATTTTTAAATTTTGGGTATAAATGCACAAACAGTGCTATCTTTGTTTTAATCTGTTCACAGGTGTAGCAGTGCATCTATAAAGGTCAAAGTCGAGCCATAAGGTAAGAAACTTTAGGGATTGTGTTGTTTTTAAAAAATTGTAGAGCGGTAATTGAATAAAGGTTTCCGCATTCGCCTTGTACAAGGGACTTAAGTAAGGTCTTCTTTGTATAGAAAAATTCGGTAGCGCCATATTCTTTATATTTTTGGTCGCAGTCCAACCCCGACCCACAGCTCATGTTCTACCCAGAGCAAATAGTTCGACTAGCCGCTTAGCCTTTTGAGATTTTCTCAACTACGAGCCATTTTCCATCGGAACTTGCCGTGGGCTCTATCCGCTTACTGGAAATCCTCGTAAAATTTTCTTGTGCCTTTCAGCTGGTCACATAGAAAGAAAACCTAATAGGAAAAATTCCTTAATATAAGTAAAAGGCTCCATTTATTGTTCAATTTTTGTTGAATAGCAGGTGGCGATGTTTTGCAACATTGGACCTATTACAAATTCATTTAAGGGAATTTACATATCTTTCTCTTATACTAATAACAAAACAAAATTCCTGAACCAAAAAAGCAATTATTTATATTTACTGGTAGAAATGTAAAGCGAAGGAATGCTTGTTCGAAGTAAATTACATTTGGATCTACCAGGAAGCCAACAATCTTCATCAAAATGAATGTCACAAACTCTATAATTCCTTCTAACTTGTAAATACTCCCTGTATGTTTGTTGTGGTTTGTTTAGTACTCTTCTTAATCTTCTTTGGGAATTAAACCACTCATAGTTTTTAAAATCTACTTTATTTACGTTTCGAACCATGACCTAGGATCGTTGTCAAAATAATAAAAACTTCAAGTTTGACATTTATGACCTAAATTGAAGGTGACTTTGATTTATTGCTGTTCAAAATATTTGGTTTGAGTACACTAAGTAAAAATATTTAAGGTTTAAAAGAATGATTGCCTTCAATTTGTGTTACGGCCTGGGATTTTTTTTTTACTTAATGTACTCAAACCAAATATTTTGAACAGCAATAAATCAAAGTCACCTTCAATTTATGTCATAAATGTCAAACTTGAAATTTTTATTATTTTGACAACGATCCTAGGTCATGGATCGAAACGTAAATAAAGTAGATTTCAAAAACTATGAGTGGTTTAATTCCCAAAGAAGATTAAGAAGAATCCTTCTAACTTTATCCAAATCCAAACTGTCTGTTTCGTATTGATTAAAACTCAAACTATAGTGGAATAAAGTTGTGCAGTGCGCTTGCGCCTCTTATAGAGTAAACGCGAGCGAAAGTGGTTTTGTGACGTTTATCGACGACCCTTCTTTCGACCTGGTATCGGGACGGTTGTGCGGAACAAGCTATGCAAACAATAAAGTATAGTGCTTGTAACAGTGCATTCAACTGACTCTCCCGGGGGCATTGCAGCAACATTGAAGATGACCACACACCAAGGACAATATTGGTTAGTGAATTTATCGCTTCTGTTTATTTTTTACATGCATACAATTTTCGCATTTAAAGCTCGCGTTTTGTTATACCTTTGCAATACAGTCCACAAAAACTAATAAGACGCGCCAGCACATTATTTAAGTTAAGTAATTTACATTTTGGTCCTTCTTCGCGTGATAGAACTGTCCATGGTTAATAAATTAATTCATTTCGTTTTAGCTTGTATGTATGTAAAGCTTCGATTAACAAATATTCGCATCATAATTGTATTTACTTATATATAAAAATTTTTATACACAAAACTATTAATTAGAGATCATTATTTGATTATAGATATATTACGATTTAGCAATAATTTAGTTAGAGAGCATTATTAATCATTTTACAGATATAGTTAAATCGTTCGTATAAAAAACCTGTTGCAAATGTTGGCTTCTCAAAGTTGTTCTATTGTAAAATTTCGTATACCTGTCTAGTAGGTCACTCCCTTTGGCTTGTGTACAGCTGGAAACGACATTCCAGTTTTATCGTATACGTACCTGCATTCTTAAGGGTTTATAACCACTAAATATTTTAGCTATATTTCTTGTTTCAATGACTATACTCTTGGGGCATTCTATAAACCTTCTGGATAAGGTTTGTCATTTTGTTTAAAATAAGCTTTCTAAAATACAATAGGAAGTTTTAGGTATCTAACTGCTCATTTCGCATTTTACATTACAAATTGGGTAATGACTTTATTGGATCATTTTCGGTGATTGAATTTACAATGAGATTATTGTGGGTCGTTGTTAATTGAAACAATTGTCGTTTGTTATTTTCATACAAAATGCCTGACACAAATACGTCGTAACTTTATTAAAGCTCTATGCTGCTAGGATTCATGAAATTTTCGAACTTTCTGAAAAGGCACAATACAATGATTCTGTACATAAATTATTTAAGTTAAAATGTTGAATGGTTGGATCTATCTACAAAGATTTTACTGAAAAGTATATTAGTGTATTGGTAAACACAGAATCAGAATTGCAAACGGCTCTAAAGAATTTGTGTCGAAACGTAGATGACTAATATTATTCCATTCTTTTGATAGAACAAGAAATATTTTCTGCTGAAGTGAAAACTCCGTCTGCGAATCACACAATTCGACAAGACAATAATTTTACACCTAGAGTAAAATTACTCTACCACGTTTTGATAGTGACCCTAAAAACTTTAAGACTTTCAAGGATATGTTTGTGTTATATATGTGAACACACCTTTAGTCAATAACGGCGTTCTCTAAACCGACCTTTATAAACAGGACATTCCATTCATGTGTGTCATGTAAATGTCAGTAACTACACTTAATAAATTACAGTTTGTTGTACAATAAATTCATTCAATCATTGATTGTATTATATTTGTATATTGATTGTATATTGATGTTTTGATAGATAAACAACCGCATTTAACGGACACCAAAAAGCATTCCTACCTTCTTTCAAGCTCGTCGGGTGAATCATTGACATTGTTGCGGTCTATTCCTCTTTGTCATGAAAATTACAAATTAGCATAAGACACTTTATGTTCTAGATATAATAATAAACGTCTTTTGGCTAATCATCATTGGGGTTTAATAAAAAACTACCCGCCTATGCATGCAGAAAACGTAAAACAACTTCGAAATTTAATTGACTATTTCACAGAAAACTTATCGATTTTGGGATCGTTACAATTTGATGTTGAAAGTTGGGATTTCGTTCTTGTAGATCTTTTATTATGTAAACTCGATGAGGAAACTCGTAAACGATTCGAATTGCATTTCAATTCTACTGATGTGCCTACATTCAATTGCGTCAAAGACTTTTTGTCAAAACAATGTGTAGCCTTAGAGTATCTTGTCTCAAGCAAACAACCGAAAGTGCTTAAAGGTACTATTAATAAACAAGGTCTCACTCGTTCGAATTCTGACTTGAAGCCTAGGATAGCTGAGACTAACACTTCTCCTAAGAACAATTCGTTCTCCTGCATCCTTTGCAAGGGAAATCATGTATTGTATTCGTGCGAGCAATTTCTTAAATTGTCTCCAAACAAGCGTCACGAGCAAGCCAAACATCTTCGGTTATGTTTGAACTGTCTTCGATCAAATCATAACATGTCGTCTTGTCCGTCAAAAGTTTCATGCAAAACTTGCAATAAAAATCATCATACATTGTTACATTTTGTGCAGTCGATTGCTACGTCACCACCTTTTTCAACTCCAACTCGTGAAGAGAATTTGCAAACCAGTTCGTCTAATAATGCTATTTGTACTACAACAGTTGGGCCTGAGGCGACAACTTGTCTAGCTTTGCTACCCACGGTTTGTTTGGAAATTCTTAACAAGAGAAATCAACCTAAAATTATTCGTGCTCTAGTAGACACTGGGAGTCAAATTTCATTTATTACGGAGTCTTGTCGTAAGTCTATTGGTATATCGTCTCGTCCTTCTTCGATTCCTATTTCTGGTTTGGGCCAGACTTCACACCAAACGTGAGGTGTGATATCTGGAACAATTCGTCCCATTCAGGAAATTCTGATTCAGTCTCCACGGACAACAATTTGAAAATAAACTTAATGGTTTTGCCGTCTATTTGCGGTAATCTTCCAAACAAGTATATTCAATCGTATTGGTCTCATTTGGAAGACATAAAACTCGCAGATAAAAACTGGAGACATCCTTCTCCAGTACAAATGTTATTGGGCTCTGATGTTGCCAGTCGTATTTTGCTCGATGGGAAAATTGATGGCAAAGAAATTTCGCCTGTTGCTGTCAACACCATATTTGTTTACATGATATTTGGTACTGTCGATCCCATCTCAACCAATGTTATTCATTCGTTCTTAGTATCTATCGATCCTTGTATGGATATTAATCTTAAACATTTTTGGGAGCTTGACGACATTCCATCGAAGAGTTTGTCGTCCCCGGAAGATGACTTTGCTCAACAATGTTTTAATAACTCGTTGCATCGGTTACCCAATGGTAGGTTCGGCGCGGGCCTCCCATTCAGAGAAAATGTTCGTGAGTCTCCGGACTCGAAATCTATTGCCATTAAACGTCTATTGTCACTATAGCGTCGTTTCGAAACTAATCCAGACTTGCGAAATTTGTATGTAGATTTCATGCGTGATTACGAAGCATCTGGTCACATGTCACTTTTATCAACGCCTCCAGCTGACAATAATGCGTATTTTATTCCACACCATGCCGTGTTCAAACTAGAAAATAATAAACCTAAATTGAGAATTGTTTTTGATGCTTCGGCTCGAGCTTCGAATGGTATTTCATTGAATGATACCTTACTCACTGGACCTAAGCTCCAGAATGATATTGTAAAAATACTTTTGGCATTTCGTATTCCCAAGTTCGTTTTTGTTTGTGGCATAAAACAAATGTACAGGCAAATATTAATATCAGAAACGGATGGTTTTTGTCAATTGATACAATGGCGATGGAATCCTTCAGAACCAATTTCAACCTATCAGTTGAACACAATTACATATGGAGTTTCATCCGCTCCTTTTCTCGCCATTCGCACTATCTTAAAACTAGCTGAACTAGGAGAAAACAGCTACCCATTGGCTGTCCATGCTTTGAGAAACAATTTGTATGTTGATGATGTATTGACTGGGTCGTCCACTCTCCAGGCAACTCATGAACTAAAACGTCAACTCATCGAACTACTACGTGCTGGCTACTACGAACTACGCAAATGGGCTAGCAGCAGTCCACTACTGTTAGAAGATATTCCTACTGAGTATCAACAAGTAAAACCAAGTTTATTGGCAAATGATCTTAAGTTTACCATAAAAGTGCTTGGTCTTCAGTGGCACTCGATACCTGATAATTTTTCATTTGAAGTGCAGTCTTTAGAAAATCGTCTTTCCAAGCGGATTTTACTTTCGACAGTTGCTAGGATTTACGATCCTCTAGGATTTATTACCTTTTTACTCAAACAACTCATTCAACAATTTTGGGTGCTGGGGTTGGATTGGGATGATCCTCCTCCTGAATCTATTGTCATATTTTGGAAAAAATTTGTTGCTGAATTTTCATATATTAATTCAATTCAAATTCCTCGTTATATCCCTATTGATGAAGTCTGTAGCATACAACTACATGGTTTTTGTGACGCGTCCGAGAAAGGATATTCGGCTATTGCATATTTTCGTTTAGTATTTCCGCCAGGAAAAATATCTGTTCACTTTGTTATGGCTAGATCAAAGGTCGCCCTTTTGAAATGTCTTTCTATACCCAAGCTAGAACTATGTGCTACCGTATTTTTGTCTAAATTAGTTCATTTTGTTAAAACTACTTATTCAAATGTAACCTTTGAAAAAATCTGTTGTTACACTGATTCTTCTGTCGCTTTGACTTGGATTAAGTCACCTGTCTATCGTTTAAAAATGTTTGTAGCTAACCGTGTTAGTTACATCCAAGAACGTATTTCTCCCGAACAGTGGAGTTACATTAGTTCTTCAAACAACCCATCTGATTGTGCTACCAGAGGTTTATTTCCTTCGGTATTGCCCGCGCATCCGCCATGGTGGGCAGGTCCTAAGTTTTTGTCGTTGTCTGAAGAAAATTGGCCTTTGCCAAAATTGTTCATCCCCTCTCTGGAAGCATCTTCTAAGGAGAAACGCATTACTTTGATTGTTACTGTAGAATCAACTTGGCTGGAAGACTTATCAAACAAATTTTTGTGGTTACACAAAATTCAACGTATAGTCGCATATTATCTGAGAATCTTTAATGTTAGAAAAGGTACCATCCATTCGCTATTTTTATCGTCGGTGGAGCTTCACACTGCTCTTATGGTTATTGTCAAAGTGGTCCAATTTAGTTCACTTGAAGTTGAAATTGAAGCCGTTCGTCAAGGTGAGCCTTTGCCTAAACATCTGCAACGTCTAGGCTTATTTCTTGATTCGAATGACATTTTAAGAGTAGGCGGGAGACTGATTCCTTCTAGTCTTCCAGATTCCGCAAAACATCCAGCGGTTTTACCCAATAAACACCGTATAACAGATTTGTTGATTAAGCAAATGCACACACACAATTTACATTCGGGAGTAAACACAACGATGTACTTGCTTCAAGAACGTTTTTAGATCATCTCATCTCTTCGCGCAGTTTGTAGAATACTGTCAAAATGTTATCATTGTTATCGTCTTCGCCCTATTCCTGTCAGTCCAGTTATGGGTGAATTGCCTTCATTTCGTGTTTCTCAAGCCAAGGCTTTTAGTTCCGTCGATATCGATTTTGCCGGCTCTTTTACGATTAACATGCATCGTGCAAGAGGCACCAAGACTTGCAAGGCAAATCTTTCTGTGATTGTTTGTTTCGCTACTAATGCTCTTCATTTGGAAGTCGTATCAGACTTGTCGACTGATGCCTTTATCGCTTGCCTTCGTCGTTTTATTGCTCGTCGTGGTCGGTGTCAACACATTTTCAGCGACTGCGGCACAAATTTCGTCGGCGCTAGTCGCCAACTTTTAAAGGATTTCCGACACTGTGCAGAATCGTTATCCATTTCGTGGCATTTTAACCCCCCGTCTACCCCTCACTTCGGAGGTATTTGGGAAAGCGCCGTTAAATCGGTGAAAACTCACTTATTTCGTGTTGTTGGAAACTAAGTGCTCACGTACGAGAAGTTTCATACTTTAATCACTCAGATTGAAACATTGTTGATTTCAAGACCCTTGTGCAGCATAAGTTCGGATCCCAATGATCTTTCGTCAGTAACACCAGGTCACTTTCTAACTTTAGAACCCTTGACAGCACCTCCGGACCCAGACTTGTCTCATTTGAAAATCTCTAGACTCTCTCGTTGGCAGTTGATTCAAGCTATGCATCAAAGTTTTTGGGTTCGATGGCACAATGAGTATTTACAGCAATTGTATCAACGTGGTCGGTGGTACAAGTCCAAGAGACTCGACGGCGTTGACATAGGTACTTTGGTGCTCATCAAAGAAGAGGGTGTTCCTCCTTTAAATTGGAAACTTGCCAAAATTATAGAGCTTCATCCTGGAAGCGATGGGGTACCTCGTGTAGCCACCGTAAAACCTTCACGAGGCAATTTGAAAAGACCAATGGTCAAACTATGCCCATTGCCGTCTCAATAATAAATATTAATTATTTTAGTGTTCTTTATTATAGTTTCGTAAGCATTATTATATTCATTTAGTTCTACATACATACAAGACTCGGTCAAAGTTAAATTTTTCGTGTTAAGTTTAAAAAAAAATAGCCCAAAGCTATTTTGGTGGGCAGAATGTTTCGTATTGATTAAAACTCAAACTATAGTGGAATTAAATTATGCAGTGCGCTTGCGCCTCTTAAAATAAAACGCGTACGAAAGTGGTTTTGTTACGTTTATCGAAGACTCTTCTTTTGTCTTAGTATCGGGACGATTGTACGGAACAAGCTATGCAAACAATAAAGTATAGTGCTTGTAACAGTGCATTCAACTGACTCCCCCGGGGGCATTGCAGCAACATTGAAAAGGACCACACACCAAGGACAATATTGGTGAGTGAATTTATCGCTTCTGTTTATTTTTTACATGCATACAATTTTCGCATTTAAAGCTCGCGTTTTGTTATACCTTCGCAATACAGTCCACAAAAACTAATAAGACGCGCCAGCACATTATTTAAGTTGATTAATTTACACTGTCTAACTTTGGGTTTTGAGTAATTCTCAACCAAGTTTTACAGAGCTAGAAAAGGCGCATATTAATTAAACTAATGGGGCTAGTTTTTAAAATAAAAATATGTTAACAAATTAAACTACAGTACTATATCTCTCAATACACAGAAGTTGTATAGGAATTTTACAATTATATTTAATTATTTCACAAAACTTACGATGTCATCAGTAGGAAACCGGTGCATTTTCGTTTCAGAGTTTTTGTTACAACACAAGGCACACAGCACAAGAAAATCATTGTTCCTATAGATTAATCTAACCTGAACTGAAGTAATCTTTTTTAAATACAAAAATTAAGTCAATAAACGCGAAACACAATAAATTAATCTACAAATAAAAACACTAAATATTCCGAATGAATGTCCAACAAATAACAAAATTAAACAATACCTACAAACGCCACCATTGACAAAAAGTTTTATCTATGAAAGTAACGTCCGACAGTTTCCTGCATTACAAATTACATGTGCCATCTCGCGGGCGTAGAATGAATTAATTCAGTGCTAGAATCGCGGCCATAAATGTTACCCATCTATTGTGTGGTTTTATCTATGAACCATGATGAACACTGTTTTGTGCATACGTTCTACAGATGTCAAGATTCAACATATAATTAAGAACAGTGGTATATGTATAAATTGCAAGAACTTTTAAACGATTTTCATATACGCAAGAAAACCAAATGACATTTTTTAGTGCAAAATCCGCAAATTCCCCTAAAAGAAAATCTTGAGCACCACCTTACACGTAAACCCGCTCAGGGTTGCTATGAAACATAAATTGAAGCAAAGGACATTTGTATTAATAATTGATCTTTAGTTAATAACTCTTAACAATTGTCTTAGAATACGGTACGTGATGAAGCCTCACACAAAAGGTTCATTCGCGTGCAATTTGTGTGATTATACCGCATCACAAAAAGGTAATTTAAAAAGACATTTTCGGTTGCACACTAACGAACGTCTATATGTATGCAATTTGTGTGATTATACCGCATCCCAAAAAAGTCATTTAAAAAAACATTTTCGGTCGCATACCAACGAACGTCCATTCGCATGCAATTTGAGTGAGTATACCTCATCACGAAAAAGTCATCTACAAGAACTTCATTAATCGCATACTAAGGAGCGTCCATTCGCATGCAATTTGTGTGATTACACCGCATCACGAAAAAGTTATTTACAAGCACATTTTAGGTCGCATACTAATACACGCCCATTTGTATGCAATTTTTTTATTTAAATCAAAAAATTTAAAATTTAAAGGAGATTGGAAAAACTAGGTAACTTAATGATAGTAGGTAAAGAGGAATATAAACAAGTATTAGATAATAAGAGCAAAGAGATAGCTGTAGGAACGTAGTATTTAATAGATGGAAAGAAATAAAACTGACTTGTATGATACAGCAACACAGACTATAGGTAAGAAAAAATAGAAGCGAGAAAACCTTGTAACAAATAGATATTAATTCTAACTAGGAATGAAGAAACTTAAACCTTTCAGAGAAGTGGATAGTGAAAATAAGCAAAAATATAATACAGTTAAAATAAGATAGTACATGAGTGTAGAAAAGCTAGAAATAAATAGATGGAGGAGAATTGTAAGGAATACAAGATGATTTGAGAGTAGGTAAGACAGACAGGCTTACAGAGCAGTTAAAAAGTTTTGGGAAGATAGGAAAAATATAATGGTATTAGAGACGAGAATAATGAGCTTCTAATAAATAAAGTTGAGGTAGCTGATAGATGGAAAAGATATTTAGAAGATTTATATAAGGGAGACGATATGGATGAGTTAGAGAACGACCAAGAAGAGGATGTAGAAATAGGGTTTTCAATATTAAGAGAGGAATTTGATAGAGTTTCGGAATCTTAAATTAAATAAAGCGCCAGGGATAGACGATATTCCCGCAGAATTAATAAAATATGCCAGTCAGAAAACTTTAGACAGATTATATGAACTAATAAATGTAATATATGACACAGGTGAGGTTCCAATAGATTTCGAAAAATATTATTATCCCAATCCCAAAAGTCAGGAGCTGATAGGTGTGAGAATTTTAGAACAGTTAGTTTAACTTCTCATGCTTTCAAAATACTAGCAATAATAATTAAAAATAGAGTAGAAGCTTTGACTGAGAATTATTTAGGCGAAGACCAATATGGTTTTCGTAAAGACAGAGGGACTAGAGAACCGATACTAATGATTAGGGTAATTATCGAAAAAGGTTACAAAAAATAAAAGACTCATTTCGCGTTTGTAGATTTAGAAAAGCATTTGATAGGGTTAATTGGATTGTTATGTTCAGGGTTTTGCAAAAAATAGGAATCTCTCATGGGGATAGAAAAATTATTTACAGTCTATATAAAAACCAAAGCGTAGTAATTAGATTTGATGAAATAGAAAAGGAAGCTAATATTAGAAATGGTGTTAAACAGGGTTGTATACTGTCTCCCTTGATTTTTAATGTTTATATTGAGGAAGCTTTAAACTTAGCCAGAGAGAGAAAAGAGATAGGTATTAGTGTACAGGGACAGAAAATAGACATGTTACGTTTTGCAGATGATATAGCCATTATAGCAGAGTCTAGAAAAGAGTTAGAGAGTTTTAAATATTTTAGATGAGATACTACGGAGTAACTATAGTATGAGAATTAACTCAGTAAAGACAAAGATAATGACAAGTGAGTTACAGCCTAGTTCTAAACCAAAATTAAAAATAGGTAATACGAGTTAGAGGAGGTAGATGAATTTTGCTATTTAGGTAGTATAATTACAAAGGATGGACGTAGCAGAAGGGATATAGTAACTAGAATAGCTCAAGCTAGAAAAATGTTTTAAAAAGAAAGACTTACTAATAGCTAATAGTATTAGTTTAGATAATGAAAAAGTTTCTTAAAGTCACGTATGGAGCGTTCTACTATACGGTAGTGAGGCTTGGACAATTAAAGAAGTAGATAAGAAAAGATAGAAGCTTTTGAAACTTGGTGTTATAGGAGAATGTTAAAGATTAGTTGGACAGATAGAGTAACAAACGAGGAAGTTTATAGAAGGATAGGTGAGGATCCCTGTATGTGGAAACAATTGAAGGTCAGGAGAGATAGAATGATAGGGCACCAGTTAAGACATGAGGGACTATTTAGTAAAGTCTTAGATTATAGACTACCAAATAAAAATAGAGTAGAAGGCCTAGACAAAGCTATATTAGTCAAATTATTAGAGATTTAGGTTGTGAAGGGTATGTAGACCTTTAGACTAGCTCAGAATAGAAAAGAATTTAGAGCTGCGTCAAACCGACTTTAAGTAAGTTCGAAAACAAAACAAAAAAATAAAAATCAGTTAACTAAATGTCACCAGGACATATCTCACAATTAGTTAGCGGTCTGGCATGTTGGTAGCGATTCGTTGCTTAAGCCTTACCATAACATATATTTTAACACTTTTCTTTTGAAGGTTATATTTCATTTCCTTATAAATGGTAAACATGTAAACATGTTAGAGTTCTTTAACAACCATCATGTTGCTAATATCTATGTAAAGTCAGATGGATAGGAAAAAGATAAAAGAATATAGGAAGACCTAGACCAAACTATATTAGTCAAATTATTAGAAATTTAGGTTGTGAAGGGTATGTAGAGCTTTTTAGATCAGCACAGAATAAAAAAGAAAGTAGAGTTGCGTCAAACCGACCTTAAGTAAGGTCGAAAACAATATGATGATGATGCCAGAATTATAGAGCTTCATCCTGGAAGCGATGGAGTACCTGTGTAGCCACCGTAAAACTTCACGAGGCAATTTAAAAGACCAATGGTCAAACTATGCCCATTGCCGTCTCAATATTAAATATTAATTATTTTAGTGTTCTTTATTACAGTTTCGTAAGCATTATTATATTCATTTAGTTCTACATACTTACAAGGTTCGGTCAAAGTTAAATTTTTCGTGTTAAGTTTTAAAAAAATAGCCCAAAGCTATTTTGGTGGGCAGAATGTTTCGATAATTAAACTCAAACTATAGTGGAATAAAGTTGTGCAGTGCGCTTGCGTCTATTATAGTAAAACGCGTACGAAAGTGGTTTTGTTACGTTTATTAAAGACTCTTCATTCGACCTAGTACCGGAACGGTTGTGCGTGACAAAGCTATTCAAACAATAAAGTATAGTGCTTGCAACAGTGCATTCAACTGACTCCCGGGGCATTGCAGCAACATTGAAGAGGACCACACACCAAGGACAATATTGGTGGTAATTTCTGCATTCTGTTTGTTTTACATGCTACAATTTTGATTAAAAGCTCGCGTTTTGTTATCCTTTGCAATACAGTCCACTAAAACTAATAAGACGTGCCAGCACATTATTCAAATTAATTAATTATAGAAACCTTTATGGAAACAATAATTACTTAAATTATATGGATGAACGTTCCTAGCAACCGTCGAATATTGTTAATTACTTTTTTTAAAAACATTTCAATGGACGGTGTTTAAGGATGAGGACGTCACTATGTTAATAGGTCAATTATTGTAAATGGGAATAAACACACAAATTCCAGTCTATAAAATACGATTCCAATGCGGGCAATGTTTATACAGATATTTTTCTTAATGAGCATTACTTACTCGATAAATTCTACTAGACACATTAATATTGGTTCGATCGTGTGTTCACAGGAATTGTTGAGTTGAATACAAAGGACATTTGACTTCATTTTAAATACTTTTTTGTAGATAAAAATTTCCACGGTGTTTTAACGTATACATAACCATATCTAAATCATTATCAACGTGCCCCTTTTTTGTCCTTGAAGGTATTTTTGAATAAATATTTTCAAACTAGACATGGCTTTAGAAAAACAGAAGTAAATTTATAATTGTTAGTGAAATTGAAATACATGTTATTTACTGAAAAATTTGAAATCACCTTTTTTATTAACCATCGAACTATGTCATTGTTTTTGCCTTTAGGTCAAATTATTTAAAATGAATTTGTAAAATAAAATTATTTTTAGTGGCAATAATTAATGGGAAAATTTTATCGAATAAAACGGTTTTGTCATGGTTTTGCATCCCACACGAACTCGAGTTATTTTCAAACCCCTAAGGCGTTTATGTAAAAATATGTATTCCATTGATGTAGTTTGCTGACGATGATAATTACGATTTTTTTTAATTATGGGTGTTTTAAATAGGTAAATCCCCCTAATGGCCAAAACCATTATTTAACTTTTTTAAATGGTAATTTTTTAATTTTTTAAATACAAATTTTAAGATTCCTTAATTCGTGTATAATCTATACCTGTGAACTCGAATACAAATAAACAGAATTTGTTTACAATAATCTTTTATTAATACATATATAATACAACGTCATCTTTTTCAAAGGTTCCAAACAAATTTGCTCTTTTCATAATTTATTCAACTCCTTCCGAATCCATTTTAAAACCACTCCTGGAACAAACAATACTTGTTAGAAATTTAAAATTGCAACAATGAGTTATGTAATTATCTTGATAGTAATTTTCACCAATTTAACAATAATAGGATTCCAATAGCTAAATCTAACATCTTCGAATCACTGATATCTCTTTATCGTCAAATTCTTCTTTAGACTTATTTTTCAGAAGAAGACCCATCAGGCACCTCTACCAGTTTCTTTTATTAATATTTTACCGGGTGTTGTCTGTCAAAAATTTTATATCTTACTTAAACAACTGCAAATATTGTTTTTTTTCATAGAAAATTTTTCTCGGAATTTTTTGAAACAAAAAATTCTTAAATGGTATAAATTTAAACCCTTGTTTCTTTTATCATATAAACATACGCTTGTTTTTGGAGTTTTTCAAATAAATAGGTTCTTACCAACAATTACTTTTCTGGAAATTTTTGGTTTATATTTCCACCATAAAAATTTTAGTTGATTACTTACTGAATAATTGTTCCGATTTGCATACTTTTTTTTCAAAGTTTTTTTAGCCCAATTTAAAACATTTAAAACTTAACATTACCGGTCTAATTTATGGAGAATGGTTTTTATAAATGTAAAACATCTTTTTCAATTTTTTTTTAACTTGAAGTATTTGTTAAATGTTTTCTTATTTCAGTTACTTTGGGAACTTTTGGAAATAAATGGTAAATAACCCTTTCAAAACCACAACGTATTTTATGTGTAAAAATTGTACGTTTTGAATTGGTCAACCAATAATTTCAATTAAAATGGTAAAACTTTAATGTAAAAATTGTGAAAACTGAATTCTTTTCCAATGTAAAATACTTGTGGGCCGTTTTGAATTAGGATCGGCTTTATATTACTTTCAATGAAACACACACGTATGTTGAAAAAATGTAAGTGCAGAGAAGAATGTGTT
Organism: Platerodrilus igneus; assembly: GCA_036346225.1. Taxonomy (NCBI): domain Eukaryota; kingdom Metazoa; phylum Arthropoda; class Insecta; order Coleoptera; family Lycidae; genus Platerodrilus; species Platerodrilus igneus. The sequence goes on from JARFIW010001588.1 coordinate 504,607, forward strand.
AGCTTTTTGAATTCGGTTTTCAGCGAGAAGTTACACGTGCACCGTTTTGAATTAGGATCGGCGTTATATACTTTTAATGTAAAATGTGAAAACCTGAATTCTTTTCAAATGTAAAATACTTGTGGGCACGTTTTGAATTAGGATCGTCTTTATATTACTTTCAATGTAACAACGTATGTTGAAAAATGTAAGTGCAGAGAAAATGAGTGTAGATTTTTTGAATTGGGTGTTCTACCGAGACAGTATGACAGATGCACAAAAAAATATCGAATTCCAGTAAATTGGTTTTTTAATTAAAGTGGATTCTGATTTATGTTTAGAGGCTGCAAATACACATGGGCCGGTTTTAATTCAAAAATGATTTCACTCTAGTGATAGGTTGAAAAGTGGGTTGGCAAAGTACGCAGATGGTGGTAATCTGCTATATAAGGAGATTGCTCCTAATATTAATTTAATTAGTCGAAGTTTCCATATATTTACATACAAACATGTATATAATTGATATTCAGGGATTTAAATACAAGAAAAACGAGTTTGTGTGTAAAGAAATTGCGGTTTTGGACTTGTTGAAAGGTGATGTTTGGCATCAAATTTTAAACTGCCAATGCAGTCCAGTTGTTTGAGTCAAGATCATATAAAACATAACGACTGGGTGACAAGGAATATTCATGGTATTTCTTGGGATGAATCTTCAACGGCTGGAATGGTGTCATCATATATAGCGCTTTATTTGAAGCAAATTATCCGACCCGGTGAAGAAGTATTTGTGAAGGGTCTAGAAAAGAAGAAATTGATTGAAACATATATAATGCAAAACTTTGTAACTGATATGCTTGCACTAGGTTGTCCTAAGCTATCGGAGTTAAAATCAACAATCGTTTAAAATATAACATCCATTGTTGTAGACACAGCAATAATAATTTGCAATGCGCAAAACAAAATATCTTTTATTAAAAGAATGGCTTGATAATAATAAAAACAATAGAAAGATTTTGTCTGTATTATTTATTTTAATATAATTTTACAATGTTAGCCTTATTAACTATTATTATAACAACTTCTAGCAAACATTATTTTTATCGATCCAGCTATTGTGTACGTTAGAGAAGCCTAACCATTTTACAAATACTTTATTTCCACTCTTTCTTAGTACTTTTTCTACCAGGTAAATTTCTGGATGTTTAACCTTTGCAACTCCGTTTCATAAAATGCACCTTTGATTTCTTTCTCATCTTGATCTTCTAATATATATGTTGTAGGATTGGTTACGTTTACCTTTTTAATCTTAAAATTTCATTTGACCAGTTTGGCGTGTAACCTTTCGTAAATGCTTCCCTGTGTTTACTAATCCTCACACTGTCTTTTATTGAATATTTTGGTATTTTGGTTGCAAGTTTGATGTGGGTAAATGATGATTTAAGAATAGTTTTTCATTTGATTTATCAACTTTTACAGGTTTGACTCCGATAGTATTGTGAACTGTATTGTTGTATTGTTTCACAATATCGCTTAAATTTTTATCCAATTGTAAGAACCGTTCAGGTTAAACAAGCGCCACATTTTTCCCTTTAAAGTTCTAATTACACGTTCTACAATGCATGCTTTCTTTGTAGAAAAACACTATAATGGTTTATGCCATATGTCTGCATTAAGGATTGAAAGTGTTTGTTATAATATTCTTTACCAAAATCAGACTGCAAATTTCTTGGCGGATTTTTAAATTTATTTAAAATTGTTTTCATTGCAGCAGTAACATCAATACCCGTTTTACTTTTAAGTGGTACAGCCCATACGTATTTGGAGAAACAATCAAAACTACTAAAATGTATTTAAATCCTTTGTTTGTTTGCGAATATGGTAGCATTTCAATCAAATCGGTCTGAAGAAGGTCATTTAAACCTTTTACTATCACTTTGCGTCTCTTGAAATTTATTCTTGCTGGTTTATGAAGTTCATTTACTATATCCTCTTTCACTTTTGATTGAGCAACTATCATAATACTTTTTATAATCAGGATTTATTAAATACAATTAATGAAATACTTCTATGTTTGAATGTCGTGGGCTCCACTTGCTTTGAAAGGAACTTTTAATATAAAATCAAGAAACATTGTGGTATTGTTTATGATAGCACCGCTGTCACGAAAGCTGATTACATCCATACGTTTAAAAAAATCCTTGTAACTGTGCAATTACATAACTTTTTCGTTTATAAGAATTTCAATGTCTTGCGGGTATCCTTTAATATTCTCAATACTGCTTCCTCATAAGGAAATTCATAATTATGTTTAATGTTGAAAATAAGGAATGTCTTGTCACCGTCGAAAAATGTATTAGAGTAAAACGTTGCTACTACCGTGTAATGTAGCATATGTAACTTGTACTCAATCAAGGTTTCAAAACCTTCACTTTTATTTTCATATTCCTGTTCAGTTATATCTATTTTACGGTTATGTAGTGCCTTCCAAATTTGTCAATTGTCATATCATCTAATTACTTTGCCTCACGCAATTCTTCAATGATCGAATTTATTTCGTTGCCGTGACCTGTGTGTCCAGCAGTCTGAGATGAAACTAAAAGTCGTAATCTATCAACAAGTTCATTGGGATCATTCCAATATAAATAATCTATAGCGTTATTTGATACTTCCATTGTCATACCGTCTCCAAGACGCTTTCTATAGGGTAATGTTCTAGGTCTACGGGGTGTTTGGGAAGTATGTTTAATGTAGATATTATTTTTTGTACTTATATGAAGTATTACCCTGAATTTGTTCTGTTTCAGAATAATATCTTCTATTAGCATTTGTTCTTTTACAATATCAAGGTACGACTTTAGATCTTGATGACTGTACCCGACAGGATATTTTTTAAACAGTAGTTCGTATAATCCAGGAGTACCTTTATATTTCAAATCATTTATTAGAACATTTTCATCATCCAACGCGAAATTGAATTGCCTATCATAAGACCATCTGAATCAGGGTTAAACCTAATACCATATTTATGATCAAATTCGTTCTTAACATCTTTAAACATATTGTAAATATATTCTCGAGGTAGCGGATGTAGCTGTTCGAGATAATGTGTCATACCAGGTGAATCGGCAAAGCTTTGAATATATTCCTGGGCTTCTTGTGCATTTCGATTAATTTCTGCTTCATATTCATTCTCAACATCATCATCATCATCATCATCTACCTCTATGGCATCATTTTTATATTTGGTATATGCTGAGCAATAACCGGGAATCAATATAGTCAACGTTCCTTTCTAGCAATTTAGGTTTAATTTTTTTACACTGCTATGAGGCAGTTCTTCTTCTTCTTTAAATTTTCTTTCTTTACCGCACTTTCCCCATCCAGTTTATTAGCAATAGTTTCTAATCGTGATGTTATGGGTAAGATTGATTCCACTTGGACGACTTCATTATCTTTTAACTGACGCAATTTGTTTTTTACAATGTTTCTTTTCTTAATTAAAATTCTTTTAAGTTTTATCGCCTCCTTGTTCATTGCGTAAAAGTTTATTGTAGTAAAAAAATTCTTCGATACTAACGATACTTGCGTCTCTCAAGGTTTAAATATGTATGAAGTGATCAAAACCTATTCGGTACCTTCCTTGATCTGGATCACTATCTTTGTCTACAACTAAGAAACCGTATTTGTCTTGCCAACAAGCAGCACATATTTCACGGAATTTATCATACTTCATGTCAGTATTGACGTGATCGTCATATATGTGTTTTAAGTTTAAATCATCTTGTTTAAATAAAACTAAAAGATTAGCATTATCACGTAGTAAGTGCTTAGGTATACGAGTATAACTTTGACAAAGGTAAAACTGTCTACTTGTTTATGACGCCCCATACTAAAGTATTCCTAATGATACCTTGTTTATCCAAGCTACATCATCAAAAACAAATATAGAATTATTTCGAGCATCAGATGGTGATATAATATTATCAGAACTGGAAAATGTATAATATTTGATCCCTTTATTGGTTGCAGTAGACTTTCAAGGTATTGATACTTTGGTTGATAAAGTGATTTAGAATAAACATATACGTTTTCAAACTTTAAACCATTAGGATGTTCTATCAGCCCAATCATAACGTTGGTTTTACCGCAATTTGATGGACCAACAACTAGACATCGAATAGATGAAGGCAGAAGAACACTATGTTTTTCTTTTTAGCTAAGGATTGCACGCCAATGTCATTATTGTTTATGGTTAAAGGTGTTGATTGTTTCACAACACGCATGTTTGCAAGTACTAAATTCGATTTTAAAAATAATTATATATATATAGAAACGGCAGTATATAAAGAATCATTAATTCATAATATTTTATTTATTTACTGCACAGCTTGAGAGGATAGTTGTCCCTAATGATTACAATAATAATAATTCTAAAACTACTGGGAACGGACTTTAAATACTGTAATTAACAATTTACCATTTGAAGCGCATATTCCGGGTTACAAATTTTGCGGTCCGGGTACAAAACTAATCGAACGGTTAGCTCGGGGAGACAAGGGAATAAACAAGTTAGACGAGGCTTGTAAGGAGCACGATATTGCATACACCAAAGAAAAGGATCTATCTAAACGTCATCAAGCAGATTCGAAGTTAGCTCAAGCTACAGAAAGACTAAATTCTGGTGACTCGTCTTTAGGTGAAAAAGTAGCAGCATTTGGAGTAGCTACCGCAATGAAAGCTAAAGTAAAACTTGGTATGGGTGCCTGTGCATCACTGAGAACAAAAATATCAATAAAATAAGAAAACTGATAAAGAAACGTAAAATAAGAAGTACGCTTTTAAAAGTATTATCAAACAAGCACGTACAGCTTTAAAAAGACTAAAGGATCTAATATTATGGATGCAATCAACATAGCAATTAAGGCCGCCAATACAGCAAAACAAAAAAGCATATTAAATCAGCTCGTATTATATCAATTCCTAAAACAGGAGGTTTTCTACCACTAATACCAATTTTTGCAGGCCTAAGCGCTCTTGGTACTCTTACTGGAGGTGCAGCTGCTGTTGCAAAAGCAGTTTCAGATACTAAAATAGCTAAGGAACAACTAGCTGAAAAACAACGTCATAACAAGGCAATGGAGGACATTGCAGTCGGAAACGGCATGTACATCAAACCTTATAAAAAAGGTTTTGGTCTTTTTAGCCCCAAAACCTCAAAGGAACGCAACTTGATTTTACCTAATCGAGCACTAAGCAATGTAGAATTAATAAAGTTTGTTAAGCAATTAGAAGTACCATATTTCCGTGGAGTGTTCATGAGAAACAATCTTCCCAAGAAAGTTAATTTAAAAGAATGTGGTATAATTAATTTAGATGGAATAGAAGGTTTAGGCACGCATTGGACCTCTTACAAAAGTACGGTAGTAGCGCTATTTACTATGACAGCTACGGAAACCTGCGACCGCCAACAGAGTTGATAAGTTATTTGAATAGGGGGTAAATGTAAAATTCTTTATAACATTAACCAAGAACAATCGTACGGTACTGTGTTTTGCGGTCATTTATGCTTACAATTTCTAAGTAGTGCATAGAACTGCGTACGAAGTTGTTATGTCGTACACTTTTACTCTAACGGGAAACACTTCAGTTTTAACAAGCAATTTTAATCCGCCTATAAACTTGGATAATGATTCGGAGTACGTATTAGGATTAACAAATTTTGAGTCTTATAACACAATTCCAAACATAGAAAAAGGAATAAATAATAAATTTTATTATGGATCTAACGGAGAATTCATAGAAATACCTGAAGGTGCTTATGAGATTAGAGAAATTAATAAATATCTTCAAAAAGCTTTAGGTGATAAAAGATGGCGTGGTCGTATGGATCAATCACGAAGCGCTAGAAAGACGCCAGTGTATATAGAAATTACAGCTGACAATAATACACTTAAATGTAGTATTAAATGTAGTCTAGATGTGGATTTTACCAAAAATTCAATTGGTTCTCTACTTGGTTTCAATCCGCGAAAATTGCTAGCATTTGTCACGCATCAAGCAGACTACGCGATCAACATTTGTAAAGTGAATGCAGTTTTAATCGATTGTAATATTGCAAGTGGATCCTATTTAAATAGTAAACCAGCCCATGTAATACACGAATTTTTCCTCAAGTACCTGCAGGTTTTAAAATTGTCGAGTGTCCACCTACGATTATATATCTACGAATCAGGTCACGTATAATAAATGAAATATTAGTTAAAGTGTTAGATCAAGATGGAAATTTAGTTAATTTCAGAGGAGAACTGCTATCTGTAAGGTTGCATTTAAAAAAATCTGCAATAGCCATGGGTATTAAGTATAATGCACGCAACATGTCAAGAATTGATATAAATGCTGGAAATTTCAAAGCAATCGACACTCGATTGATTGTTTCAAGACCGCTAACAACACAAAACCGGCAGTTTCTACAATCGTTAGGACTGCATTTAAAAAAAAAGTAGAATGAATAGTGAAATACTGAACGTGCGTGAAAAGTTTACTTCGACAATGCAATTGTTAATATTGAAAACATACTCATCAACCTTATGCTAACACATCTTTAAACAATAATGATGAAATTCGAATCCTATACAACAACAAGATGTATACACCTTACCATCAAAGAGCATGCTGTACATAGAAGGCAAATTAATTAAAACAGATGGAACACCGTCTCAGACAGCAAAGTTTGTAAATAATGGAATTTTGCTGCTTTTGATGAAATTAGATATGAGATTGGTGGTATCATTGTAGATCGTGTTCGGAATCCTGGATTAACGTCTATAATGAAGGGATATGTTTCAATAATAGCAATCAAAGTAAACATTTACAAAACGCTGGGTGGTTTCCTATGGATGATTCACAAATAGTTGATGCTAATGGGAATTTTAATGTTGCAATAAACCTTTCAATGGTTCTCGGATTATGCGAAGATTTTAAAAATTATTTTAAACCTCCGTCATGAGTTAGTCTTACTACGTTCTAGTTTTGATACTAATGCTATAATTAATCCTACACCCGATGAAGAAATAAAAGTTGTTTTAAAAAAGTTTTATGGAAAATGCCGCATGTAGCCGTTGATGATACTCAACGAATTAATTTAATAGAATGCGTTGCACAAAATCAGGATTTGCATATTCCGTTTAGAGGATGGGAGTTGCATGAATATCAACTTCTACAAGAAACGCAACGTCATACATGGAACATTAAAACAACAACACAATTAGAAAAACCAAGATTTGTGATTGTTGGTTTCCAAACCAACCGAAAAATAGATACATGAGCAACTACAGTCGTTTTGATCATTGCTATTTAACCAACATGAAACTATATTTAAATTCAGAAATTTTCCCGTACGATAACTTAAATTTGAGGTTCGAGAATAAACAGACTGCGTTGTTATATGAGATGTATGCTCAGTTTCAGCAATCATACTACGAAAAGGAAAATGAGCCACTTTTTAATCCTGAAGATTTACGAAGTATTGCACCATTAGTAGTCATAGATTGTTCTAGACAAAACGAAGCGTTAAAATCTGGTACTGTCGATATTAGATTAGAATTTGAAACTAGCAGAAACGTTTTGCCAAATACATCTTGTCATTGCCTTATACTTCATGATAAGATAGTCAAATACAATCCACTCTCAAACAGCATAAGAATATTATAATTACTTTATTATTATTATTACTGTACCTTTACAAATTATGAAAAACAATAAATCATTTAGCAATCACAGTCTATTTATTAATATTTTTACATGTTTTACAATATCTTTTACATGTTTGAATTATTAAGTGATTTAGTAAACAGCCATAAACATTGACAATTTTAAATAAAAGTTTTGTTATACATTTCTCAAATAAACTAACTGGTATGTTAGTAACAAACTGGATTTTTTAAACAGAACGGTTACTACTACTACTATATATATAGTTCAAAACTCGGGCAGATTGAAAGGTATCCTATTTTTAGATACATCCAAAACGAAAATCGGTGTACTTGTGCAGGTATAAACATAACACTGAAGTTTTATAACTAAAAATATTATATGTTAATCTAGATAAAATAAATTGCATTCTTTATTTGAGCCAGTGGTTGAAGCTTTACAAGTCATCTCTATATGTATAGTTATACCCCAAGGTTTAGTATCAGTGGTTAAGGTACTAAGAATTCTTTTATCATCACTTGGATTAAGAACAATTTTGTTTTGTTTAATAGTACAGACATCATGTTTGACTGATCTAATTAAACATTGCTGTTTCTGTACAGTCTGTTTATAAAACAAAGCATTCTTATAATCATCAAAAGAAATTTGCTTAATACTTGCTAAGGAAGATCCTTCGACTTTTTATTATCCTATCCTGAACTCTATACGTGTACATTTTAGATCTAAGTCCTACAAACTCTAGCATGATGTCACCATTGTTTTCATCTTTCATAATACCAGGAACTTTTTTATTTGATAATGGAATATGATATTTGTTATGAGGGTCGTAATCGGAAGTATCAAATCTATGAATATCTTGTTTGATATAAGAGTAAATATCTTCAACGCTAAACTCGTATATCAAACTATCCGTATCTGTGTACAGCAGCTTTGCTTTGTTAGCAAATTGCGATTTTATATAACTATAGTGAAATTCATATAAATAGGTTTTGAAATATCTAGAATAGAGAAACCTACATAAATGGGTTTGTTTAAGTAAACCTCTAATTTATTCATTTCTATTAAGACTAGATCTTTGTCTAACACAGTGCAACTATGAAAATTAGGCTTCGCTATGTAACTACGAGCTCCAAACCGTCCTTCCCATTTGGTCACTAATTTCACATCTTTCCTTTTCCGTACGTTTTCCATCATCTTTCCATAAACCGAATTTATCATATTTTTATAAAAGCATATATCGAAACTGTTTTTGACTGTTGTCTTAATTTCGTATTCAAATCAATGTATTCTTTTAACCAAGGAGCTTGTTTAAACCGAAGAACCTTATGAATCTTTTTCAGTTCTAAACCGTAGCTTAAATACATTTTAAATTCTTGTAGTGAATAATATAGTTGAGTTTTGGATATAAAGTTGTAAGTAATTTCTTTAAGTTTGATTTATTAGAAGGTACTGGTGGTATCATATGTTCAGGCGCTAAAGGTAAGTCACTGTGAATTTCATGTAAAGATACTGGATAGTGTAAATCGCATTCAAAAATATATCCTACATCAGAATCATCGGGAATATTAAGTATGTCTAAACGTACTATATCTGGACTGGTACCATCTAAAATTCAAATTCTCCATATGGAAGATATTCAGACATTGCAGCCCCATATAAATTATTAACATCAAAATACATTAAATATTTAGAATCGAAATTTGGATCATAATCTGCATTCATATATTTGTTATTTGCTTTAGCATATCTATTCGAACATTGAGAAACACCGCCACGAATTCCCCGTTCTAAAAACATTATTTTTCAATATCAGTAAGCAGCTCGAGTTTAACGTTCGTCGTTTTAACATCGCATCTAGAGCTAAACCAGGAGCCGTAAAGTAGTGAAGCGGATCTAACTTATACGTGAACATACAAGTTTTCTAAAGTTTTCAAATATATCAGTCAAGAGCAGTACATCTGTTTTTAAATATAGGTCTGAATAGTCCCCTAGTGTTTTTATATTAAATGTTTGCCAAACGTGTTTAGCATGATTGTAGTCTTCATCTGAGATTTCTTCATTGCGCAAACGATTAAAGAATGCTGTTTTACAGTGTAAATCGGTTTCATTGACCCTATCCCAAGAGTTAATGTAATCATAGGGAAATATACCTTTACGCGTAAGTAACTGAAACTCATTATCGGTGTTACAATTTTCCCTGGTTATGGATTTTTTATTATCATCTAAGTATGAAGCTAATTTTTCGATGCTAGATGCCATAAACCTGAATGAATCGATAAATCTAAAACTAACTTTCGTACCATTTACATATTTTGTAAAAGATATGTATTTTTCCTTATTTATTGGTAGAATTCTTACCAAACCTGAAAACCCTAACGCAATTTTTTTAATAATGAAATGCGAATCGTAGCCTGATAAGTTATGAAAACTACCGGTATCATATAAAATTATGATAATTGATGTTGCAATCTTGATGAGCCGCTCCTCGAAATTCACCTGTAAAGTGGCAGTGATCGCGAACTCTAATATCATCTATACTAAAAGGTTTATTGCAAATGTGACAGTGAAGGGCAAATTTAAATGCTAACTTTTGTTCTTCTGTTAAAGGATTCATAGGTTTTGGGTTACAGAAAATTTTATTAGTCTTTTCTGAAATCAGTTTCAATTGAGCAACAAACCATTCTATACAATCCTTTCCGCGATACAATTGAAATTTGGAATATTTATTATCATACGAGCATTTCAAATAATACGCTACACTAAAGGGTATATGCCTTTGGTAAGAGACTGTGTTTAGTATTACCTCCGACTCATTGCATGGTTCTAATATACATTCGAGATCTGCATAAACTACAAATGATACTTTTTCTTGATAGTGGAAATGTTTAAACGTTAGATACTTTTCAGATTCTTCGGGTAATCTTATTGAGCAAGTATTCTGTTTTTCGCAATAATTCGAATGACGCTTAAGTAATGCTGCTGTACTAAAATTATTTAAACATCTATAACAAAAAATTTTCTATGTTCATGTGAAGACAACTGTTTTGCAAATAATTTTGACATATCCTTAATCCAAGTAAAATGAAAGTGATTCTCATCAGCATTTGTCGGACGAGAATATTGTAAGGAATCATTATTTAAAACTAACAGATTAATAGGTTCAATTTTTTTAAAATTTTCACTTAAACAAAATGGTAGTATTTTAGTATTTTCTATACAATATAGGTTAATTGCGAGATTGTTAAGCTTCTCAATTTTTTATGTCTTTTAATGCGATTGGAAACTGAATTGAATTGTAGCGTAATACTGTATCAAAATGTGGATAGCTAGATATTCTCTGACTATTTTGTTTAGCAGGATATAAAGCGGAAACCAAGCTCCAAAGAATGCAATGTTGATCGTTATTTATTACATTTACCACAGCTTTTTCTTTTTATAAAGTCCGGAACCGGTACAAACGTTGAACACCCTCCTTTAAGTGGATCATGATTGTTTATATTTACCTTCAAGTGTAAAACTTCTTGGATTGCCCAACCAGAATCTTTCTCGCAAAATTCTTCTAATCGCTTCGAAATCTTGTTCAATACGTTCTCCTTATACCACAGCTTGAGATTGGTATTTATATCGATGTGACGATTTGCAGTAGAAACGTTTTCAAATCTATTTCACCAGTTGTAGGCTTAACAAAGTTAGCGGCAAATATTACATTAACTTTCAACATTGACTTTTTAAGCAAGCAACAATCTTGCGTTTAAAACTAGCGAACGCCTTGTCTAAGAACACTAGAGGATCTCTATAATTTAAATTGGTAATAAGTCCGTAATTATTCGACTTCCAAAACATGATTGTACATCATGCCAAATCAAATTTTTCGAGTATGACCTCTAGTAAGCGTTGCATCAACACCTTTACCACGATATTCCAAAGTACGTTTCAAGTGCCTCAATCGTACAAGGTAGCTTTTAAGATTTGCTAAATTAGATTCCAGCCTACTAGGATTTTCTTGTTGATTGTCTTCGTATACCTTATTTTTAATAGCAAGCTTCAATATACTAATATTTGCTTTGATAATTAAAATGTGTTTCGTTATTTCATTCACTGATTTAATTAGATTCACGCATTTTACAGTTAATCTCAAAATTGAGCTACTAATCTCGGATACGGTTTCAGCATTCATGATTCTATATAAAATCAAAATACACTACTTAATAATACAAGTATTTTTCTATTTTTATTATTTATATAAAATATCATCTGACGTAAGCAAAACAACTGCAAAAGGTTCATTCATCTGAGTTTACGGAAAACGCGTAAGCAAAACAACTGTAAAAGAAAATAGCATACAAATCGATATAATTGCATAACGAATTGCTTGAATGCAATTGTTAAAAATCGCCTTTATTTACGTTTTTCTATTCAAGACGATTTTCAAGCTTGAGTTGTGCATGCAGTCTAAAAAAAATTGCACAGTTGCATTCAGTACGTGTCTATAATAAATAAATTCGCTATGGAGCAATTCCAATATTTACATATTTAATGCAAACTCTGGCAAAACAACTGTAAAAGGAATGCATTCATCATCATTTTCATTTCCGTATGCGTTTACTACAAAAAATGTTTTATACGACCTTTGAGGAATGCATTCAACATCATTTTCATTTCCGTATGCGTTTACTACAAAAATGTTTTTATACGACCTTTGATTTATTATGTGTACAGAAAATACATTATCATTACAGAGCTATTTTTTATGATTACATTGAATATTTTTAAATAAAAACAAAGCAAATTTGAAAAAAAAATGTCTCAGATTAAACCGTCTTGTTTAATAATGTACACGCACTCATGGTTTTTAAAAACCCAGTATTAAAAACATTCTGCAGTTTTATTATATAACAGTACCTTTAAAATTTTCACACAATTTACCTATATATATATGCATGTAAATTGTGTCAGCGGTAATCTAAAAACTTATTCTATAAATATTACTACTTAAAGGGATTTATTTGCATTGCATTATTTTTAAACGAAAAATTAATCTGAAGAAAAAACATTTTCCAGTGCGTGAATTTTTGTTAATTTTTTTATGGAAAATAAATTATGCTAGCAGTAATATAAAACGAAATTAATCTAATTTAGGTTTTTTATTATGCGCCTTCTTGCAATTTTCTGTTTTCAGTCAATGAATGTAATTCATTATTTCTGCTGAGCAGTACCTTTAAAAAAAATTTCTTATACAGCATATAAATTATATCAGCGGTAATCTAAAAAACGAAATTAATCTAATTTAGGTTTTTATTATGTGCATTCATTGCAATTTCTTTTCAGTCAATGAATGTAATTCATTATTTCTGCTGAGCAGTACCTTTAAAAAATTTCTTATACAGCATAAGTTATGTCAGCGGTAATCTAAAACGAAATTAATTAATTTTAGGGTTTTATTATTTCTGCTGAGGTATAATTATATTCGCTTACATACTGTTTTGTTCATTAGAATAGATTACAGAGCTGAATTTTTTCAGAAAACGATGCAAATTTTAATTTTTCTAACAGATCAGTTTATTATTTAATATAAATACTTCACGTAGATTTTACCAACAGTATTCAATCAGATCTCTTGTATAATTATTAGTTACTATTACTAGCAACTTTTAAAAAAATGAGTAACTTGTCATCAATCAAAAATTGTAATAATACCAACGTAAAAGTTCTAGAGCAATTTATATTACATTCTGACGAAGACGTGATTAAAGAAGTTTTGCTGTTCTTCGCCTCAATTCAACACTGATGCTATTTTTGATAGTGACGCAATAGATATATCACGGTAAGTGCTTTTTCACATTTATACATGTGTTTTAAAACAGTACTAATTTATAAGTTACATTAGATCAAAAACCATTCTGGAAATTCTGAGGCTATCGTAGGATCGTTGACACACTCTGGTCCTCTCAGAAACATCAGGTAGTATACAAAAGAAAAGGTGAACCTACAATAATCTTTTATGTTATGCTCACAGATCAGGCAAAAACATGTTGACTATGAAAAGTTATGTACAGAATCTAATATGGCTGTTTGCGGTGAAGATGACAAATCCTACGAAGATGACACAGTAGAGTTGCTTAACGCATTTAAAAAGCGTGGAGAGAAGCTACTGCGTCGTATAGATTTGGAACTAGAAATAATAAAGCAAAAAAGAGAGGAACTAACAGCGAGGGAGCAGCAGATACTTCAAGAACGGAGTTAATAAATACTTTTTCATTTATAAATAGTTAGATCAATATATTCAACAATTTGTAAAATAAAAAGTATTTTATAAAAGTTTCTTTTGAAACAAGACTTTCTATAAACAAGGTAGTAAACTCAAAGTAAAACGCACATAAATCAGAACCCACTTTAATTTGATACATCATTCTTTATACAATCGACTTAGATGTGTTATAATAATAAACTAATTTCTTAAATTAGTGACATATTATTCTGAAAATTCTATGTTGACAGTTAGACCGATCGATCCCTTACTAGTTATGTATACGTGTTTGTTCGAGCCAATACTTTCATTTAATTGTTTCACTCCATGTGCTTGAAGGTATTCAAAATATCTCAATGGCAATATACTCTTGAACTCTTCTGTTTCCACTAATACTCTTTCTCCATATTTTGTCTTGATTGTTTCCACTTTTAAAACTTCAAACTTCTTATTCACTACAAGATCTTTTGAATTTACATAAGGTTTGCGATATGAGGTTTTATTAAGAGTATTAAAATCCATATTGCTTTTCTTTGACTAATTAAATTAATATTAGGAGCAATCTCCTTATATAGCAGATTACCACCATCTGCGTACTTTGCCAACCCACTTTTCAACCTATCACAAGAGTGAACTCATTTTTGAATTAAAACCGGCCCATGTGTATTTGCAGCCTCTAAACATAAATCAGAATCCACTTTAATTAAAAAACACAATTGACTTGAATGCGATATTTTTTTGCATCTGTCATACTGTCTCGCTAGAAAACCAAATTCAAAACATCTACACACATTTTCTCTGCACTTACATTTTTCAACATACGTGTGTGTTTCATTGAAAGTAATATAAAGCCGGTCCTAATTCAAAACGTGACGGTAGTTTTACATTGAAAGAAAAGAAATGTTTTCACAACTATTTTACATTGAAATTTTTAAATATTTTAAGGGGCCGATCTAATTAAAACGGACAGACGTATTTTACACATGGAAAATACGTCTGTCGCGTTTAATTAATATTTACCCAAGAAATATTAAAATCATATTTCAATTACGTTTAAGTCGCGATCGTGTATTTAATACTTAATCGTCGTTTTCCAGCTAATACAATAAACAATTATCTGTGGGCATATGTAAGCGAGAGTCACCTTTGAATTTTCGTGAAGTCAAGTTGTGTTTGTGTTCGATATTATTAAGTTCAGTTATCACAAATCTATGTTTGCGTTTCGCTGTTAAATTATGTGTTGGTGTCCTTTCTTTCCTATTTCACACAACTTTTCAGAAGATCGGATCAATTGCAGCTGTGTTGTATCAGCTTGGTAAGTGAGTTTTTACCTGTGACTTTATTAAATTTACGTACTTAAATATCGCTTCGTTATCGGTGGTCCGCTGCGCTATCCGAAAATATATACATTACATTTCTTCCGATAGCGGGGTTGTATTAACACATATTTTATTAAGAGAAAATTTGAAGGCAGCCGAGGATCGCCATTTTGCTAATATACAGAGACATTCTGACAACTCGTTCAATTTAAACGAAAGACTGTTTCAAAAACTGTTTCGGCTCAGTAAAGAGTTATGATTTTTAATTGACACATTGACGCCTTATATGCGAGATTTATCGAGGCTTACCGACTTAGAAATACATTCGAATTTGTCCAATGAAATATATATTTTTTGCTTACAAATTACCTCGATTATTTCAACTTTTCCAACTACTCCAACTGGAAGCGAAACAGAGGTCACGGGTAAAATAACCTCGGAAAATATAATAGAAAAAATGTTGGAAGAAGAAGAAAATTGGAACGCTGTAAGCAAGCTCACAAAAATCATTATACAGATCAAAAAGCGGATATAATTCAGTAAAAAAGACTTTTGAATAATAACTGATAAAAAAAGAGAAACAATATACATACCCCAGATATCCCGAAGAAATTGCTACGTGCATGTGACGTAACCTACAAAAAAACCAAAAAATAGTATGACCGGGCTCAATCGGCGAGGGGACGGGTATTATACAAAAAAAAATAAGGGAGGTCTGAAATAAAAATAGAAGCAAATATACACTCACGGATTTATATTAAACAAAACCTACCAAAAAAGAAACCTATAATTAAACAAAATATGTATACAGTAGCCCTAGCAAAAAAATACACAACGAAAGATCATTTTTACATGGTGAGCTGCAGGTTTTAGGATATTCTCTAGATTAAGGTTCAACCAAAAATAAGAAACTAAGCAAAAGCTCCTCTAAAACCAACAGCTCTAAATCAGTATAGTAAATCTAAAACTAAATCGATACATAAGAATGGCAACAACATTTTCAACGGCGTCAGCAAGTCGTTAACTCATTTTCACTTCCTCAATTAGTATAATTTTTTTAGTTATGTGAAACCGAAGAGTAATGCCTCACTATAACGGCAATAAATACCAAAAATAGTTCTCAATAACGGCAATAAATCCCAAAATAATTCACTAATTTTTGTATAGACGAATTATATTTGGAAGTGCATGTACTTGCATAGCCAACTCCCAATCAATATGGCCCCAACGTAATTAGGGAAGACAAAAAACAACGCTCACTCTAAAGTTGCTGACGTCGGGGTTGAGTCAGAAGCTGGTCCACAGCAACGGTTAGGGGGCCTACACCCATAGAGAACGCCTTTGGCCTCCCATTACAACCAGGGACGACCCTTTATCGTGACTCTAAGGCCACCGAAGGAAAGCTAGAGCAATTACAAATAACGATTAATTTATTGTTGTCGAAACGTTGAAACGTTTTTTGTTTGTTATTTGTTGTGGCGCAAGTAACACTTATTGTTCCAAAAATCTTCCGACACAACTAGGGGTCTATTCCTGGGTAGAGCAATGAGAAATGGGGGGGGGAGTCAAATTCTGTTTGCAGATCAAAGTTAAGCTAAATCAAATAGGCGCCACCAAGTCCTGATGTAATTACGATAATTGCATAGCATAGTTCTAAGGGCGGACGTGGAGACCCAAAAAAAAAATGATCGCCTTCGCTGACAAAAACCTGTCTTAATAAAATAAGACGCAGCTCCTGTAAGAAATTGTGATAGTTAAATAAATAAAAAAGTGGAACACCATTTGTGTCCTGTAAAAATACATAAAGAAATAATAAAAAAGTATTTCCAATATAAAATTGGCATCAATTTATTACTCAGAAGGGTTTTAGCTTTATGTAATTAGATTTGATCGCACTTGATCAAAATAAAAAATCTTTAATCTTGAACCAATTGTTTACTAAAAGATCTCTTTTAAAATAATAGGATTCTAACCTGGGCAGATCTTTTCAGGTAGATAACAAATTAATAGCTCCTAACAATATTAGTATTTGAGCTTTCAAAATTACGTAAACTAATTTTAGTGTAGATAAAGCTGATCACAAAAATAGACATGTTTACATATATTGCACTACAGCTGTTCAAAGCGTTTGCTTTTAAAATGGCATCTGTCAGCTGTACAAAGTAGAAAAATATGACGTCAGTAACACCTGTTGATATTACCGACGATTCATATGAGCAAAGCATGTTTTTTTAGAACACTAAATCAATGAACTTTCGTTTTATTATTGGTAAATCCAGCTCAACAATTAGTTCAAACTTTTACAATTTACATGTTTTACGCATTAAAGCAAGTTATCGTGTTCCAAGTTTTGAAACACATAAAAAAACTTATAGCTATCTACGAACCAAAACTGCAATTGTCGCATTGTGACAAAGGAAGACGGGATCCCTGTTCTTCAAGCAACGATAACAGCGTTTGCAATTTAAAACAAATTCATCCAAATCAACTTCTATAATTCCTTCGTTCCACGTGTCGAATCATATCCTGTCACCTTACATTCTGCAGCAGTCGTACTCTCAAAGTTGAATTACGTCACCTTCTAAAGGTTGCATCTTACATGTGTTTTTCTGTGTCCTTGTGTGTTTTTAAAAGTTGCATCTTGTCGCGCTAAATAAATTACCTCAAATTACACAAGTTCGCACAATATATACATTACCGATCGTTATTCGAAGATATCCTCACTATTTGAAATGGATTCGTAGATTGCCGGCCTCCAGCCAAGGGTACATGTTGATATTTCTATCACCTGTGGCCGACTATCACATAACCAGCTCGAGCGGTCGGGCCGTCAGGAGGGGAACGAAACAATCAAACAGAGATGTGCTTGTAAATAGCTTTATACGACACAGATATCTGAATATAACTAGATTACTAAGGAACGATGCAGGCTTAGCGTATTACTTTTGAAGTTGAATGCAAAGAATTATTATTATTAATAAAATTGTTACATTATTCTTGAAATTATACGCAAAGAATTATTACTGAAAATAAAATTGTTACAACGTACCATTTTATAAAAACTTTAAATACTCACCACGTGTAAGGCGTGCTCGAAGTGTTTATAACGAACGAAACGAAGAAAATCAGAATAGGATGTTGTCGTTTCGTAAGTTGAAAGACAAGTGAATAGTCATTTCGTTTAACCAAGAACCAGATCTCACAGTAATATCGTTGTTAAATCTTCAAAACTAGAAAACCCGAGTTTATTGAAATAATATCCAGCTCTAATTCGACGAATTCTTTCAATGGGAAACACAAAAATTAATTATCGGATACTTGGAACAACGTTATCGTCTATCTAATTATGGCGTAAATTTTACGGTAAAGAATTCTGTGAATGAGGTTTAACAATACAAATCGAATTTATACAGCAGATAAATGAATTAACAACGGCCAGGGTTATTTTAAATTTACGGAATTAATTTTCGTTGTAGAAGAAAAAGGAGTTTGAGTTGAAAATGATTAGAATTAATTTACGCTGAAAATAAACGTAACAAAATTCCGAAAGGCGATCCCAGGATATCTGTAATACAAATGGATACGGGGTATAGAATTGTAGTTGTGATATTTGCATTCCGGAGTGAAAGGCCAGCAACCAAATGGCCGTATTTTACTTCCCCTGGGGGTGCAAGTGAATCCAAAACTATCCCAACAACAGCAACTAATTGAGGTGTCTTCTCATCACAAATGCTTACCTTTGGGTCTGGATTTGTGATGAAACTCCAACTACTTCAACTACTCCTATTACTTCCAGTGCTCCAACTATTTCAACTACCCAACTACTCCTAGTACTGCAACTACTCGTACTACTCATACTATTCCTAAAAATATTTTTCTTACATTATCCCAGTCGTGATCATACATCAGAAAATTCTAAACGCCATTTCCATATATTAATGATTTTGTATTTGTTCTAAATCTCAGAATATCTTCCTTACGAAATTTTAATGGAAATGAATTTATCTATAAAAACAAACATTTTGCTTAGTTTAACTGTAAACATAACTTTTTTTCTGCCGTTACTGTCTCTAATACATCGCCCGGTGTGTCAATTGTACTACCGCAATGTTTAAAATAAAGCATTTTAATTTCTAAATGCAAATAGTTACGATAATAATACTTCCTTAGTAAATAACTTGTAATTTCTACCATAATAACAGAGTTTGAAAAACGAGAAAATTGAAACTAACAAATTATTCACCTGTGAATTGTAACGTGCATTTTTATTAAGTTTAACATTTTACGCTTTTCTCAATTAGTAAATACCTTTCTGCAATTACTATTTCTATATTTTATTTATAATGAGTGGATCGCTGTTTGTATAAAGTAAATACTTCCGCATAGGTTTCAGAATTGTATACAATTTAACTCGTGTGTATTAATTAAAGATAGATAAATTAAAGATTGATTTTCATTAATAAATAAATTACTTTCCAACTTATCGGAAATGATAAACCGCGGTAATTAATTATTTAGATATGATTGCGGCATTCACGTTTTGGTTGTTCCTTATGTTATTAGCGAAGGAGATAATAGTCGACAAGAGTTTTTATGATAACAACGAGTTTATATAAACAGTGTTTGAGTTTGCTCTTCGATCCTACAGATTACTTACGTTAAAAATAGTGTGTGCTGTTTGCTTTAAAAAGAGTCGGATTGTTTTAGTGATACGCGTAGCATTACTAATTGTTCTTTTTGTTTCTTTTCTGTTGAAAAAAAAAGTGATAGAACTTGTTGACTCGACCGCACGTGCTTGTTTTACGGAACATTATTTTAGTGATACGCGTTGCTTTACTAATTGTGTTTTTGTGGCGTTGTCCTTTTTTTATTTGAGTAGTTCATACTTTGGATTATCCCAAATACTGTGGGTACTGTAGTTTTTGAATTTTCTAACCCCAAAGAATCCACAACAGATCTTTGCTTGTGCAAGTTTCGTGTTTGCGAAATATAACAGATTACCGGTTTACTAAGGTATCGGTTGAAGTTTCTCACTGCGTTTTGGGATGTTTAGGAAAATAATATACTTTTGGTCCCAGTTGAAATTAAACTAGTGCTACAGAATATTTCGAAATTATTGTCTTAGGAAATAGAATTACCAAGAAATTTATCAAGGCTACATAGTTCCGACGCGTGATATTGTCTGCTGCTAACCCCAGTGAAATACGTAGGTGTGATTAGTGTAACGTGTGATAAGTTTCATCAACACCCTCACAGTCAAGGGTGAAGTGTTTCGTTAGTGCAGAACATCGTTAAATCCCACACTTCAATTGCTAGGAAGCGTTGCTGAAGGACTTTTGTAAATTGAGCTATTTCCTACTGGTTATTACTTTAAATATCTATTCGTTGCTTTACCATACCTTTGTGGTTCTGATACCTTTTACAATAGACTTGCATGCTATTTTAAAACATAGAAAAAAAAGAAAGAAAGAAAAATCAATACTACTGAATTACTCGTACCAATTGTGTCTTATCTATTTATCTGTTGTCAACATTTTGTCTGATTTATGTTTAATGGGTGTGTGAGGAAACGTTTCTGCTACTCCCCAATATTACCTCACTTTGTACTAAACATTTTTCTGTATTGCTTTTACCGTTGTTATATTATATAGATTATCCAAACAGTTTCTTTTTTTACATTTTACAAAGTACTGAATAATTTAGACTTTTCATTACTGCTATACTTATTCTTTTTTTTTCAGGTTTGCTTAACTATTTTTCTTGCAGGTATTGTCTCTAACTCCTTACCGCTGCATACATTATCTGTCAGTCTGCTTTCTACAACCCCCTACTCTCCGATTGAGCCCGGTCATTTCTTGGACTTTCTTTGTGTTACGTAGCATAAATTTGGCGCCCAACGTGGCTGCCACGAAAAAAACGTAACAAAATGATTACAATAAACATTGATAAAGTTATTTAATGACTAATCATGCTTGTAGTTACAAAACTTTAATATTTTCATAACGGCAACGGCGTTTCTGCATGACATCATAAAAATTAATGACGCACATTGGATTTTAGATTGCTTAAATTGTAACAGAATTGCTAATAAACTTATACAACGCTGTTATGTACAAATGGAATGTTTGTGTAATAAGGTTAAATACGTGAAGCAGTTGCAATAAATAGTTGTTTGCTTTAGGCGTGAGATAAAGGTGAACTAAAGGAAAATGTATATTATAACCATAGGGAGAACCAACTGCCAAAGGCAGTAATACAAGATAGAAAAGTTAGTTTATGTGGGAATAACCCAATAACATCAATATATTAAGCGTAAACAAAAAAGGCATAAATACCTTGATAACATGCTGCGGTTGAACACATCGCTATAATCGAGTTTCATTCACAAGGCAACGCTGGTGGGACACCGGAACGCGCACGAGGTTCGCAGGTGGTCTACTCTTCAGGGTGCTTGTTAATCACTTGAATGTTCGAGTTGGACTGCCTTTCGAGCCATTTTGATGGTACGAAAGCAGTCCATGATCGCGCACGTGCACGAGTTAAATTACAATAAACTAAGGCAGCGATAGGAGCTGCTATACCACCCGCACTATTTATTGTTACACACTGTCACCTCTAAATAAAGTTAAATGGTGATGGAACAATAATATTGCAAATAATTGTATTATATTGAATTCTATACAGGTAACCATTTGTAATACACTAGTAGCTAGTTAATTCATCTGTCAGTAATGCATATACGACATACATCTATCGGCAAGACAATGGCAGGGACTCACACCTCCTCACCTTTTAGGACAAAATAATCCTTTTAATAAATTTAGGCGACGAGGTCGTCTAATGCTGCGACGTTTTCAACCTAATACCAATAGTAGTCGTTTTCTTACAAATGCTCGGCGAGCTGTACGACGTGAGTTCCTGATAGATCAATACTTCCCGACTGTACTAATTCTTGGACACTTTTAAGAGTACTAACTACTTCAAAGTTATTTGCAGTAACACTAGGTGTTACGTCATCATCGAACAATTTAGCAGTGGTGACAATAAATACCATTAGTGCGGGTACCCTACAGTTTTACTGAAACCTTATGCCGTAGTGCGAGTGCGTGAGGTAACATGATTCGTACTCGGACGGTGACAGAAAACACAGTTGAAGAGAGTCTTGAAAGCGACACCACACCAAGAGCGCGTGTTCTTGGGTGTCCGCTAACCTTTTGTGTGTGACTTCTCTTGCCCAGTGCGGCACAGGCTTAAGGTATTTATATTCTTGATTAAGTAGTTTATCGTATTTGCTCTGTTTATTACATAACCGCTACACTACCATCGGTATCGCTACATAATAGCAATTAGTCCTTTCCTATCATTACCATTTTTCGATTAATCTTATCAACCACATCAACCCCATTGGTCCTTCATCTGTCCTATATTTATACATGTCTTTTACTGAATATTATTTTTGCATTTCAGCGAGCGTTGTTTTAATTATTTACTTTAGTTCTTAAATTTGCATTTTAAACCCCATATTTAGCGGGTTAAAATGTGTAAAATATTGGCTATATACTCTCTTTACATTAAATTAAGCTATTTTGTCGTAATTAAACCAACAAGCGTTTAATTACAAACAAATCCTTAACGTAAAATTTGCTAGTTTGCAACCTTAAACTCACTTTAGCAGTATATAAGACACACGGCACACTTGAAAATTATAATTTGCTTTTGTACTTCTCAAATAAGAAAGGTAAAAGGATTTGCTTTGTAATTAAAACCCATTGCGCGTTTTTTGTATTACATACAAACCCTACAGTCAGTTTAAAAGCGTCAAATATTGAACACATCTGGAGTGGTAATAAAATTGTAAAAGCTGCAACTTTCTTCAAATATTGTAGACACATTAAATTTTTGGTGGACCTTTGAATCTTTGAAGTTCAAAGCCGTCCGCTCTAAACTATGAATTATATCCTAACACTTCGTAAGCGTCTTGACAAATCGTTAGATTTTACGACTTGTTGCTTAATACTTATTGGAGCCTAATATTCATAAACGTGATTGATTATGCGATATTTTACATTTTCGTGCTTGAACAAGAACCCATAATATTTAATTTCTCAGCGCACAGCTGAGGGTTACTGTGTATACAAGATTTGTACGTCTTTTAGAACAACATTTTCATTATGGCTCCAAAAAAGATAGTTATTTAAAATACGCATTATGGAAATATTGAAACTTGGCAACACTACACAAAGTGATTCAAGTTTAAAAACGTTATTCCATATTCAAACAAGGGAAGTAAATGACATTTACTCCAATATAGGGTTTTAATTGATGTCTTAGCATCATGTAACGATGTAGAATAATTAGCATTCAACGCTCTACGGAATGAGGTAAATACGGCTTATTATTGCATTTTGCTTCATCTTGAAGCGGTGCAAGAAACGCGGGCACCGCAAACTACTGAAAGTACTCTAAGCAATACTGAATCAAAATTTTCGTCTTTAAAGTTGCCACATTTTAATAATGAGGTAACTGAATTCACATCTTTTATTAATTTATTTGACAGTCTCGTTTACAATAATGCTTCGTTGACCAATATTAAAAAATTAAATTACCTTATTAGCTGCTGTAGCGGAGAAGCTTTGAAAATTGTTAAATCTGTACCCGTTTCTGGGGATAATTTTATTATTTCATATAATGCCTTGCGTGAGCGACTTAACAATCCACGGCTATTAGCAACTTTAAAATCAGAAGACCCTAAGAAACTTAGAACACTTATTGATTGTTTTTCAAAGAACCTTGCTGTTCTAACTAACTTAAAATTTCCTACTGAACATTGGAACTTTATTCTGGTCGATTTGCTTTTGGAAAAACTCGATCTGTTCACTAAAAAACGCTTTGAACTCTAATCGGATTCGAAGCAATACCTAATTTCGATGATTTGAGATATTTTTTAACTCAACAATGTGCAGCGTTGGAAACATTTTCTTCAACCGCACCTGCTTCTTATTCGATGACGGTTCATACATCTCACACATCAGTGCCCAAGAATCCTCAGCGTTTCAATTTAAACTAAGGGTTTCTTCTAACGTAGTTTTACTGGACATACCAATTAGCTCCAGTGACTCAAAGAATTCATTTTGCACCATTGTCCTTCTTGCAAGGGCAATCACTTAATTCACAGATGTCAATCGTTTCTAAATAAAACTCCGACAGAACGTTTCGACATTGTCAAACGCTTACGTCTCTGTTTAAATTGCTTACGTACAAACCATGCGTCCATGCAATACAAATCTTATAATTCTTGTCAAACTTGCGCCAAGCCGCATCATACCTTGCTACATTTTGAAGCGCAACCTGCTTCTAGCCGTTCACCCGAACCGACCGCTACACATATGTTTAAAAATGCCAATAGGACTCAGTCAGCCTCTCCTATTCCGGCAAATGTTTTGTCTTCACAGACGATTTTAAATCTTGGGGTTACTGTCTTACTCTCCACTGCTGTTGTAGAAGTTCAACACCGTTCTGGTAAATACAAACCGATCAAGGTAATCTTAGACCCTGGCTCCCAAGCTAGCTTCATTCGAGACTATTGCGTGAGCAAACTTTGGCTTCCACGCATACGTTCTCAAGTTTCGATTTATGGACTTAAGCAGACAACTTCAGCGGTCAATAGGGGTGCCATCAACTGCACCATTCGCTCTATTTTAGACTCTGGAAAATCTCTAGAAATCACAACTTTAGTACTTTCATCAATATCTGGTAAATTACCTAGCGTTGAAGTTCCTAATAATTGGGAACACTAATGCGGCCTGCACTTTGCAGACCCGACCTGGAACTCTCCAGGAACCATTGACATGCTCCTCGGAGCAGATGTTTATCCGTTCATCATCACTGGCGGTGTTATACATGGCAAATTTCTTCAGCCTGCCGCCATAAATACAATTTTTGGTTAAATTATTATTGGTCCCACAAAAAGCTTGCGGTCTGATACTGTGCAAGTATTTTTTACTTCTGTAGAAGATCCTATCAACCAGACCCTAAGGCGTTTTTGGGAGATAGAGGAGCTGCCATCCAAGCCTTATACTTCTCCAGAAGAAGAAAAGGCAGATTTGATTTTCGAAAACACGTTTTCTCGTGACCCTAGCGGTCGTTTTACTGTTGCGTTACCGTTCAACGATACTTTGCACATTTTTGATAATTCTTTTGACATGGCTAAAAAAAGACTATTTTCGTTGGAACGCAAATTGCATGCTCAACCGGAGCTACGCGCACAATACAACAATTTCATGCAGGACTATCTTGATGCAGGTCATATGGCATTACTCGATTATCCGCCCGTTGGGAACGATAATTATTTTTTACACCATCACCCTGTGTTTAAAGCGGAAGGTCATACTTCTAAAATTCGTGTTGTTTTTGACGCCTCTGCAAAGGCTAAAACAACATGTCACTTAATAACACTCAATTGGCTGGACCTAGTCTCCAAAACGACATTTCGTCAATCTTACTTAAATTTCGTACTCATCGTTTCGTTTTTACTTGTGATGTTCGCCAAATGTATCGACAAATTTTGGTTACCGAAGAACATCGAAAATTTCAATTAATTGTTGGGCGGTTCTCCGCAGAAGATCCCACTCAGACTTATCAGCTTAATACAGTGACCTATGGTATTAAGTCATTGCCTTATCTAGCATTAAAAATCCTTCAGCAATTAGCCATTAACGAAGGCAAAAGGTCTCCGTTAGCCGCTGAGGCTATACAGTCAGATCTATATATTGACGATTTCGTCGCTGGTGGAGATTCTATAAAATCGGCCCGAGAAATCAAAGATCAACTTATTCGACTTTTACATTTGGCTGGCTTTGAACTTCGAAAATGGAGTTCTAATGCAGCTTCCATTTTGGAAGGCATTCCGTCAGATTTTTGCCAATATACTTCTCTCGATTTCGATTCTGACGAATCAATAAAAATATTAGGTCTTCAATGGTCACCTACAGAAGATATTTTCTCATTTTCGGGTTAAACCATTAAACCCAATATGTACAAAGCGCAACACACTTTTGCAAGTTTCCAGAATGTATGATCCATTAGGGTTTTTAGCCTCACTAACACTTTTTGCAAAACCCCTAATCCAGCATCTGTGGATGTTAGTTTTAAATTGGGATGACATCCCACCAAACATCATTGACATTTTACTAAGTGGCTTTTCGTCGTTATATAAAATCCAAGGCATCGTGGCTTACATTTAAAGATTTTCTAAACCCACAACTCAACGTCATACGGGTCCCTTAACAGACATTGAATTACACAATGCTCTTATGATTATCGTTCGGCATGTACAAAATGTTACATTTTTAAAGGAAATAGCTTCGATCAAGGCAAAACGTAAATTACCTAAAACCTTGCAAAAACTTTCTCCATTTGTTGATCCACAAAATATCTTAAGAGTAGGTGGGCGCTTGACACATTCTTCGCTTTCCTATTTCGAAAAGTATCGTGCGGCATCGATTAACCGAACTTATCATTCGGTCAACACATGAAAGGTATTACCATCCCGGCTGTTAATACCACAGCGTATCTTATACAACAGAATTTTTGGATCATTTCTATTAAAAATTCTATCCGAAGTTATTTATCATCATGTCATAGATGTTTTCGTACCAGACCGGTCCTGGTAACTCCTCCTATGGGAGACCTACTGGCAGCACGTATTACCCAAATCAAACCCTTCAGTATTGTTGGCGTTGATTTTGCTGGCCCTCTTTTAATAAAGACTAGCCGCCTACGAGGCTCTAAAACTCTTAAGGCCTATATTTGTATTTTTGTTTGTTTTGCCACTAAGGCCGCACATATTGAACTTGTTTCGGATTTGTCGGCAGACGCGTTTCTTGCTGCTTTGCGACGATTTATAGCACATCGAGGACGCTGTTCTCAAATATTCAGTGATTGCGAAACTAATTTTGTAGGTGCCTATCGCCAGCTTACGAGTTATCTGCATAATGTAGTAACCTCAGAAAAAATAAAGTGGTCGTTTAATCCACCTAGCGCCCCTCGCTTCGGTGGCTTGTGCAAAAGCGGTGTTAGGTCGGTAAAGACACACCTAGCTCGCGTAATCGGCAAACAAAAACTTACTTTTGAAGAACTTTACACAGTTCTTACTCAAATTGAATATGTTTTAAATTCAAGGCCACTCTGCGCTTTGAGTTCGGATCCAAACGACCTGCGTTGCTTAACACCAGGTCATTTCGTAACTATGGAATCTCTTTCTGCACCACCAGATGAGGACAATTCAAACAACATTTTATCGTTAAAGAGCAGGTGGAAACTCCTGCAAAAACTCCACCAAGATTTTTGGGCTCGCTGGAACCATGAATACTTACATACTCTCAATTAGAAGGTTAAATGGCACTCTAAGGTAGGTGTTCAACAAGTTGAAAAGGACACTATTGTCCTCATCAAGGACGACCAGCTTTCTCCACTTCAATGGAAGTTTGGTCGTATCATTAATACCTTTCCCGGTGCGGACGGTATTATACGTGTCGCTGAAATCAAAACTGCACATGGCACATTAAAACGACCTTTGGGCAAACTAGCACCGCTACCGGTATTTTAATTTTGTTTTATGCTTAGATGTATATACACATTTCTTACATGTATGGTAGTAGTGGGGTAGGGCCGGTCCTAATTCAAAACGTGTTCATACGTATTTTCCATATGTAAAATACACGTGCACCGTTTTGAATTAGGATCGGCCTTATATAATTTCAATGTAAAATAGTTGTGAAAACATGAATTCTTATATACTTTCAATGTAAAATACTTGTCGGCACGTTTTGAATTAGGATCGGCTTTATATTACTTTCAATGAAACATACTTCAAAACACACGTATGTTGAAAAATGTAAGTACAGAGAAAAATGTGTGTAGCTGTTTTGAATTCGGTTTTATAGCGAGAAGTTACACGTGCACCGTTTTGAATTAGGATCGGCGTTATATACTTTTAATGTAAAATGTGAAAACCTGAATTCTTATATACTTTCAAATGTAAAATACTTGTGGGCACGTTTTGAATTAGGATCGGCTTTATATTACTTTCAATGGAACATACATACTTCAAAACACACGTATGTTGAAAAATGTAAGTGCAGAAAAAATGTGTGTAGATGTTTTGAATTTGGTTTTCTAGCTAGAAGTTATAAAGTATGACAGATGCAAAATATCGCATTCAAGTCAATTGTGTTTAATTAAAGTGAATTCTAATTTATGTTTTTTATTTATGTTTAGAGGCTGCAAATACACATGGGCCGGTTTCAATTCAAAATGTGTTCACTCTTGTGATAGGTTGAAAAGTGGGTTGGCAAAGTACGCAGATGGTGGTAATCTGCTATATAAGGAGATTGCTCCTAATATTAATTTAATTAGTCGAAGTTTACTGCATATATTTACATACAAACATGTATATAATTGATATTCAGGGATTTAAATACAAGAAAAACGAGTTTGTGTGTAAAGAAATTGCGGTTTTGGACTTGTTGAAAGGTGTTGTTTGGCATCAAATTTTTAAACTGCCAATGCAGTCCAGTTGTTTGAGCCAAGATCATATAAAACATAACGACTAGGTGACAAAAAATATTCATGGTCTTTCTTAGGATGAATCTTCAACGGCTGGAATGGTGTTATCATATATAGCGCTTTATTTGAAGCAAATTATCCTACCCGGTGAAGAAGTATTTGTGAAGGGTCTAGAAAAGAAAAAATTGATTGAAACCTATCTAATGCAAAACGTTGTAACTGATATGCTTGCACTAGGTTGTCCTAAGATATCGGAGTTAAAAATAAACAATCGTTTAAAATATAACATCCATTGTTGTAGACACAGCAATAATAATCTGCAATGTGCAAAACAAAATACCTTGTTATTAAAAGAATGGCTTGATAATAATAAAAAAACAATAGAAAGATTGTGTCTGTATTATTTATTTTAATATAATTTTACAATGTTAGCCGAAGCAAATTATCCGACCCGGTGAAGAAGTATGTGTGACGAATCTAGAAAAGAAGTAATGGATGAAAACCTATCTATTGCAAAATGTTATAGGCACGGCAATAATAGTCTGCAATATGCAAAACAAAATACTTTGTTATTAAAAGAATGGTTTGATAATAATAAAAAACAATAGAAAAGATTGTGTCTGTATTATTATTGTAGTCAGTAAGAAATCTTTAATGCTGATGTCTGCAGAAAAAAACAATTAAACTCAGACAGCACGAATGGGACTCTCAACCCTGAAAGCAATTACAATTGATCAACGCAATAGCTCTTTACTGGTTTTACAACATTTAACAAATTGTACAGATATCTCGAAAATTTTGCCAAAGACAGACAGACAAATAGACAAACAGACAGACTGACTACACCAATTTTCTCATTATTGCTTTTAAAGAATAACAAGTCGTAGTTATTAAATCGCGAACTCAGTTTATCTGCAAGAAATATATAAACGAGGAAATTTATGAAATGCTCCAACTTCAAAAAAACTAGAAATAAATCTATTGAAATATATGCTAACGTTGCAATTGGTGGATCTGCTCACGGAGTAAACAATTTTTTCAAGCACTTCATTTGGATTGACTATAAACTACTCAATAATTTTTAACCTAATCACTATCATTATTCTTTCCTGACAAGGGCGATTTTAAAAAAAGTTTTTCATTTTTGATTTGTTCTATAGAACACAACTACAACTTGACAATAAAGATTGAGCGATTATCACACACATATCTTGAGTATATATAAAGATATTAAACAACAAGAACAGCAGAAAATTCAACCCATGTCAGACAGTTTTTTCTTGTCAACGATAGTCTAGTCTAATGCTACTTCAGCATTTGCATTTCCATAGTTACGTACTGAAGGCAACTCTGCAATTTTAGATCACATGCATTTCTAATTTCAATTGCAAAAAATATAAAAGCATCTATTCGAAATGCATTTCTAACTTTAATCGCAAAAAAATGAGAGCATCTATTCGAAATATGCACTCAGATTAAAAGTCAAGAATTGTTTTACACCGTTCTGTAAACTGAGATTACGTAGTTATTAAATCGGGAGTAATATGAAATGAAACACACAATGTATTTTTCTTTATTGTAATTTATAAAATACATATATATATATATATATATATATATATATAAATAGTTATTAAGATGAAATGAAAGCCCAACTTTGTATTTAAAGTTGAATTACCATTTCAAATCGAACTAGTAATTGAAAACCACTAAAAGAACGGCTACAGCAGGACTTGAACCTGCAACCTCTGATTTTCCGGATCAGTGCATGAATTATGTATATAACTAGATTCAATTTCCTTAAATGCAAGACGTAATTGAAAAATCGTTAACAAGAGCCAAGCTTCAGTAGTATTAAGTATAACATCATCTAAACAATTAGGCTAGATAGCTCAATTGGTTAGAGCACTGATCCGGAAAATCAGAGGTTGCAGGTTCAAGTCCTGCTGTAGCCGTTCTTTTAGTGGTTTTCAATTACTAGTTCGATTTGAAATGGTAATTCAACTTTAAATACAAAGTTGGCTTTTCATTTCATCTTAATAACTATTAATATATATTAAGCATTCATTTGCATTCCAAATGTGGATTAT
Source organism: Platerodrilus igneus (assembly GCA_036346225.1). Taxonomy (NCBI): domain Eukaryota; kingdom Metazoa; phylum Arthropoda; class Insecta; order Coleoptera; family Lycidae; genus Platerodrilus; species Platerodrilus igneus. The sequence goes on from JARFIW010001588.1 coordinate 535,518, forward strand.
TCTTCTCTATATATATCTTATATATATATATATATATATATATGCTGTGAAACCACCAAAATCCGGGTACTCCGCTTATCGAATCGAGCCCCACTTTTGGGTCGCCAAATATGCTGTGAAACCATCTTAAATCCGGGTACTCCGCTTTTCGAATCGAGCCCCTACGAATTGGATGCCAAAGAATGCTGTGAAACCTACAAAGTTATTAAATTACCTGGTCCGTTGACTTTCTTCTGTTAATCGCCTCGGCTGCTCCTCTAGATAGCTTTCATCCTCATACATAAAAAACAAACACATTCCTACCACAAACATCAACGTCAACTCTATTTACATCAATATTCACAATACATTAAAATTTCAAAATTAAAATTCAGCATAAATTTTAATATCAGAGAATTTCAAAATTAAATTTATTATCATTTTAAAGTGCATCCAGAATTAAAGTCCTTGTAGGATGCCTACTAATTACTATAACAATATATGCAGAGTACAAAGGGAGCATCTACCACCCCTTTACGTTAATTAACCAGGTTCGTCTAATTGAGCTCAAAGACATACCCATATTTTTATCATAATCCAGAACATCAATACTAAATACCCTTTTCTACTTAAACAAGCAAATTTCACCTTAAAATTAAAATATTATTGTTAGTACAATTCCACTACTGTCCATTTTAAATAAACAAATTAGAAAGTTATTCAACACACACCAACATTTCAAAGTTCAAACAAAATAGTATAATTTACCTGAAGGTTACTTGCACTCGTAGCTTCAATGTACATCGTCCCTTTTGTTAATCACACCATTCCAACTGGGTTATATTTACGGCTTCTGATTCTCAACGCTTTAAAAATTTTTCTCCATCACCATTTATTTAAAGTTGTTTCAGGGCTTTTCCGAAACTCATCTGTGTATATCTGAACCTTGCTTAGTGGATCCAGTCATGTTTACGAACCATTTAATTATTAACACCCCCGAAAAATAGCAAAAAAATTCATACTTCTTTCACCAATATACGCCAAAACTGCCTACTTTTGTGTATTTATTTGTCATAGTAAATTTTACCAATTGGTACAGTGATACTAAATTTTATTACCTTGTATCTAAGTGCACTAAAGTATATTCATGTTAGCACGTAAATAACAAACTGTTTTAAATCACCAAAATATACGAGCAAACTTTAAATTATTCAATCAAACTAAAATGCACTGTTTAGCGTACTGAATCAAGTCGCGGATGTAAGAGAGCTTGTTTATATTCACCTGGGTATGTATAGAAGTTTGCCTGTCTGTCGGTCGAGTCCTCAAAACGGCCATTTCTAGAATTTCGCATGCTCTGTTCCCATTCCGTAGCCCGCGCGTCGGTTTTTACGAATTTTGTACTCGCCCCAGTTAAATCTCAGAAAATTTCTACACGGCACGCAAACATGTCCGAGAATAATTAATTAAATTTTATACAGAAATCGTTGTTTCTACCTTTGATATTTGCATCCTATTTTCAACCAATTGTGACCCTCGTGACGTTGCGCTACTCACGCCTTTTACTATATGTGTCTCAGTCTTGCGCATATTATCTGTCTCTATCTAACCTGTTCTTAGTGGTGCAAATTGATATTCTTTATTATCGATTATTTCAGTCCATGTGGAGTGTGAAATAACCCACCTTTAGCATTTCTCGTAACTATTATGCGACGGTTTCTACAAGATTCTCTGAAACCATTTGTTATCTACACAATTTTCGCCGAAAGAGCTTTTTAAACTACGCAGGTGTTCAAACATACTATTAATTCTCAGAGCCTTATTTCGTGGTATTATAATCTTGGATTTTCACAGACTTTTATGCTTATTATTAATAATGGTTTAATTAACTCCAATTAAAATTGACTTCTATCCTTTCATATTTAGCGAATACAAGTTAAATATTAATTATTATGTGTACACTTTGTTTAATACCGGTTACTTAAAATAGGGTTAATTAATATAAATTTTGCACGTAATTTCCATTTGTTTAGAAATAATTACATTACACGCAGAGCTTTTTAATACTGTTTCTTTTGATATAAAGCGTCTTGTACATGGTTTAAATCTCTTATTTTTACTGAAACTAATAAATTTTTATGCTTCACGGTTTTAATAACGCGTATTATCTAATAATATTCATTATACACGGTGATTAAAATTATTTGATGTGATTATTTAATTTTCTACCCTGGTCTAAATATGAGTAATATATATATATATATATATATATATATATATATATATAATGTTATGTACTCTAGAATAAACATACTATAATTCACTTAAGTTCCCAAATATAAAGAACAGTTCTAACTCACTCCAACTCTGAACGGTAAAAAAAATATTGCATTATCAGTTCTATGAGGGCTGTCTTCTTCATCTTTGACGCGCGGTCGTTTCTGGGTGTTCTTCTTCTTTGTGTTCACTTAAAAAAGATTCAAATGAATATTAATCAAGTAAATGCATTAAGAAAATTAAATCTATATATTAAGCTAACGAAATACATACTCTGTATTGGTGTCATCAGGTCGTACGTTGCAATTGGTGGATCTACTCACGGCGTCTCCAGTACTTAATTTGGATTGACTATAAACTACTCAATAATTTTAATCCAATCACTATCATTATTCTTTCCTGACAAGGATAATTAAAAAAAAAGGTTTTTATTATTTGATTTGTTCTATAGAACACACAACTACAACTTGGCAATAAAGATTGAACGATTATCACACACACACATATCTTGAGTATATAAGGATATTAAACAACAAGAACAGCAGAAAATTCAACTTATGTAAGTAAGAATTTAATGCTAAGGTATTGTCTAGATAGCAATTGTAGAAATATGAAATCTATAGAAAATTTAATAAAGCCAGTCATGTATAAATTTTTTTAATGCTGACATCTACAGAAAAATAATAAGCGAGAAATTTAATGCTAACATCAGCAGAATAATAAATAAATCCACTCAGTCAGCATTAATGGAAGACCGGTCTGGCTTCGAAACGGTGCACGCGTATATACCATATTTTAAAATTAAAGTTGTCAATTGCAAAACAAAAAAAAATTAAATTTTACCTAGAAATCATTTGAAATATTTAATTTTTTTCAGTACAACTGAAAGAACTTGACTTTTATACATTTTTTTTATCGATATCATAGACTTTTTTCTCTATACTGTTGGTAAAATCTACGTGAAGTATTTATATTAAATAATAAACTGACCTGTTAGAAAAAATTAAAAATTTGCATCGTTTTCTGAAAAAAAATTGCATACTTTTTTCAGAACAACTGAAAGAACTTGACTTCTATACATTTTTTTAATCGATATCAGACTGTACAGAAACAGCAATGTTTAATTAGATCAGTCAAACATGATGTGTTTACTATTAAACATAAACAAAATTGTTCTTAATCAAAGTGATGATAAAAGAATTCTTAGTACCTCAACCACTGATACTAACTATTGCCTATTCTTGTAGTATTGATAAAAAAAATTACATACGACAGCGAGTACTGTGTTAAAAATTGTTTTCGTTGCAGAAAGTAACATCAATACCCATCAATATTACTGTATTAGTCGATTAAGGTATGAGTTAATTTTTTACTACGTTTCTTTTTATTCGCTTAGGGCAATGCAGAGAAAAAGTTTGAATTGGCAACATTTTTTTATAATAAAATAAACCTTGATACAAAATCACATTCAGTTTTACTGAAAAGTAAATCGGAGGAGATTGCTAACTATACGGTGTTATAATATTTTTATATATCTGTGTGAATAAACTCACAAAGCGCCAAATGAGCGGTTTGTCTAACTGATTTTTACACTTAAAGCGATTGACATTCATTTCAAACAAGTATTTATTAAGGTCATATAAAAGACCAAAAGTTTTATCATATAAATAACGTTGTGTAATTTAAATTTCATTACGTAGCATTCGTTGAATTTTAAAAAATTATTTTATACCTCCATCATGAGTTAGTTTTACTACGTGCTATAATTAAGCTTAATAATGAAGAAATGAATTGCTTTAACAAAGTTTTATGGAAAATGTCATGCGTTGCACATTGCATATTCTATTTGCAGGACATGAAACAAGAAAAACGCTTGGCAACATTTTTTTATAATAAAATAAACCTTAATACAAACTCACATTCAGTTTTACTGAAAAGGAAATATTTCACATTGATATTTTTGTATAAATTAAAGTTATTTTTTCCCTATATTTTTAGTTAAACAAACAAAACGCATGAGTTTGATGCAGATTTTTTCTGGGATACTCAAATCTTTAGGAATTTTTTAATTGAAGCAACATTTTGGGAAAATTGTATCATTATTAAAATTTACTGAGATTAAATCCATCTCTTCCAATAAATTAAAAATTGCACGACGTAATTATATTATGATAAAACTGCAGAATGTTTTCAGATTTGCCTTCAGTATGTAAATATGGAAAAATGCTTGCATGCGAATTGCTTTGGCGCAAGCAAGCAAAGTTTTTCCTTAACGCAGATGAATGATAAATGATGTGAGATTGTTGTTATTGGAAATTAAAATTCAGTATTAATTTTTCTGCTGATGAATGTGCTTTGTTAGGCAAGATTTCGAATTTGCTTTATTTTTCTGAAAAATTGCAAATGTCTAATTTTATAGCTATTTTGCTTACATCAGAACATATTTATGTATAAAGTAATTTAGCTAGTGGCTGAAGTTAGTAGTGGTATTTTAAATTAAACAGTAAAGTGTTACACTCGAAGGTAAATATAAACAATCATGATCTGCTTAAAGAGCGTGTTCAACGTTTGTTCCCGTTTCGGACTTTATAGCTATTCACATTTTGATTCAGTATCACGATCCAATTCCAATTGCATTAAAAGACAGAATATTAATTCTAAATATTTAATGTATTTTGATGTTAATAATTTATATGGGGCTGCAATGTCTGAATATCTTCCATATGGAGAATTAGAATTTTTTAAATGACACCATGCTAAAGTTTGTAGGGCTTAGATCTAAAATGTACACTTACAGAGTTCAGGATAGGATAATAAAAAAAGTCAAAGGGATCTTCCTTAGCAAGTATTAAGCAAATTTCTTTTGATGATTATAAGAATGCTTTGTTTTATAAACAGACTACACAGAAACAGCAATGTTTAATTAGATCAGTCAAAACATGATGTCTTTACTATTAAACAAAAACAAAATTGTTCTTAATCAAAGTGATGAAAAAAGAATTCTTAGTACCTCAACCATTGATACTAAACCTTGGGGGTATAACTATACACTCAGAAATGACTTGTAAAGCTTCAACCACTGGCTCAAATAAAGAATGCAATTTATTTTATCTCAATTAACATATAATATTTTTTAGTTATAAAAACTTCAGTGTTATGTTTATACCTGCACAAGTACGCAGTTTTTCGTTTTGAATTTATCTAAAAATAGGATACCTTTCAATCTACCCGAGTTGAACTATATTAGCATAAATGTATTGTAGAGAAAAAATAGTAGTAGTAACCGTTCTGTTAAAAAAAAATCCAGTTTGTTATTGTTTAAAGATGTGTTAGCATAAGGTTGATGAGTATGTTTTTCAATATTAACAATTGCATTGTCGAAGTAAACTTTTTCACGCACGTTCAGTATTTCACTATTCATTTTACATTTTAATTAAATAAATGCAGTCCTAACGATTGTAGAAACAACGGCTGGAATGGTGTTATCATATATAGCGCTTTATTTGAAGCAAATTATCCGACCCGGTGAAGAAGTATTTGTGAAGGGTTTAGAAAAAGAAGAAATTGATTGAAAACCTACCTAATGCAAAACATTGTAACTGATATGCTTGCAGTAGGTTGTCCTAAGCTATCGGAGTTAAAAATAAACAATCGTTTAAAATATAACATCCATTGTTGTAGACACCTCAATAATAATCTGCAATGCGCAAAACAAAATACCTTTTTTTATTAAAAGAATGGCTTGATAATAATAAAAAAAACAATAGAAAGATTTTGTCTGTATTATTTAGTTTAATATAATTTTACAATGTTAGCCTTACTATCTATTATTATAACAACTTCTAGCAAACCATTTTACAAAGACTTTATTTTCACTCTTTCTTAGGACTTTTTCTACCAGGTAAATTTCTGGATGTTTAACCTTTTGCAACTCCATTTCATAAAATACACCTTTGATTTCTTTTTCGTTTTGATCTTCTAATATATATGTTGTCGGATTGGTTACGTTTACTTTTTTAATCTTAAAAATTTCATTTGACCAGTTTGGCGTGTAACCTTTCGTAAACGCTTCCCTGTATTTACTAATCCTCACACTGTCTTTAAAATGAAAATGTTGGTATTTTGGTTGCAAGTTTGATGTGGGTAAATGATGATTTAAGAATAGTTTTTTCATTTGATTTATCAACTTTTACAGGTTTGACTCCGATAGTATTGTGAACTGTATTGTTGTATTGTTTCACAATATCGCTTAAATTTTTTATCCAATTGTAAGAACCGTTCAGGTTAAACAAGCGCCACATTTTTCCCTTTAAAGTTCTAATTACACGTTCCACAATGCATGCTTTCTTTGTAGAAAAAACACTATAATGGTTTATGCCATATGTCTGCATTAAGGATTGAAACTGTTTGTTATAATATTCTTTACCAAAATCAGACTGCAAATTTCTTGGTGGATTTTTAAATTTATTTAAAATTGTTTTCATTGCAGCAGTAACATCAATACCCGTTTTACTTTTAAGTGGTACAGCCCATACGTATTTGGAGAAACAATCAATGACTACTAAAATGTATTTAAATCCTTTGTTTGTTTGCGAATATGGTAGCATTTCAATCAAATCGGTCTGAAGAAGGTCATTTACACCTTTTACTATCACTTTGCGTCTCTTGAAATTTATTCTTGCTGGTTTATGAAGTTCATTTACTATATCCTCTTTCACTTTTGATTGAGCAACTATCATAATACTTTTTTCTAATCAGGATTTATTAAATGCAATTAATAAATACTTCCAAGTTTGAATGTCGTGGGCTCCACTTGCTTTGAAAGGAACTTTTAATATAAAATCAAGAAACATTGTGGTATTGTTTATAAGTCCGGAACCAGAACAAACGTTGAACACCCTCCTTTAAGTGGATCATGATTGTTTATATTTACCTTCAAGTGTAAAACTTCTTGGATTGCCCAACCTGAATCCTTTTCGCTAAATTCCTCTAATCGCTTCGAAATCTTGTCTAATACGTTCTCCTTATACCACCGCTTGAGATTGGTATTTATATCGATGTGACGATTTGCAGTAGGAAACGTCTTCAAATCTATTTCGCCAGTTGTAGGCTTAACAAAGTTAGCGGTCAATATTACATTACCAAAAATTTTGATTGAAACTTATCGAAAAATAATATTATTTTTCGATAAGTTTCAATCAAAATTTTTTCACATTAATTATTAATATTTAGTTTTAAGATTTTTTATAGTTTAAATGTTTTTAAAGTTTGGATTATTGAAGATTTCGCTAGTTGAAGTTAGAATGATAGTGTAAATTTATATCCTTCGAAAAAGAACTCAAAGAGGTTCGAAACGTCAGGAATAGAAATAAATACACCTTACTTGAAGCATTTCTTTCGAACTAAATAGTTCCCAATATTTTAATTAAACAGCCTATAGTTTATATTTAAAGCAGTTCGTTACTTGATTTGTCAGATTATATTTTATATATATATATATATATATATATATATATATTGCTGTGAAACCTACAAAAAGCCTCACCAGAGTAAAAAAAATATTCGAGCCTCTCGAATTGGGCACCAAGATTTGCTGTGATTCTCGCCCTGTTGGATCTCTTCGGATAGTCGCCTTTTTACTCTTTCCGCCTCGGCTGCTCACCTAGTTAAAACTTTCATCCTCATTCATAAAAAAAAACAAACGCATTCCTACCACAAACATCAACGTTAACTCTATTTACATCAATATTCATAATACATTAAAATTTCAAAATTAAATTTCAGCATAAATTTCAGTATCATAAAATTTCAAGTTTATATCATCATTTTTAATTTGCATCCAGAATTAAAGTCCTTGTAGGATGCCTACTAATTAATTTAACAATATTTGCAGACCTGAGTCTGAGTACAAAGGGAGCATCTCCCACCCGTTTACGTTAATCAAACAGGTTAGTCTAATTGAGTTCAAAGACAGACCCAAATTTTCATCATAATTAAGAACATAAACTGCTAAATACTCCTTTCTACTTAAACAAGAAAATTTCACCTTAAAATTAAAAATTTGTTGTTTGTACAAATTCACTACTGTCCATTTTTTAGCAAACAAATTATGAAGTTATTTAACACACACCAAAACATCAAAAATCGAACAACAAAGCATAAGTTACCTAAAGGTTACTGCACTCGTGGCTTCAATGTACATCGGACTTGCTAATTCCACCATTCCAGCTGGTTTATGTTTACGGCTGCAGATTCTGAACGCTTTTTAAAATTCATCTACAACACCATTCGTTTAAAAAGTTTCAGGGCTTCTCAGGAACGCATCTATGTATATCTAAATCTTGTTTGTAGATCCAATCATGTTTACTAATAACATTTGATTACTCACTCCCGAAAAATAGCACTGAAATTCATACTTTTTTCCCGCTATACCCCAAAACTGCCTACTTTTGTTTATTCATTTATCGTTACAAATTTGGATAATTGGTACAGTAATACTCGCAAATATAACTAGACTTTATTACCTTGTATCTTCTTTTCTAAGTGCACTAACGCATACTAATTTGTATCGTAGCACGTAAAGAGCAAACTGTTTTAAAGTATTCAATAATCACCAAAATATAAGAGCAAACTGTTTAAAGTATTGAATCAAAACGAAAATCTAAGACAGCGAAACTGTATTATCACCGGTTTATATAAGAGCCCGCCCATACGTCGGTTTTGTCCCGCAAACGGACAATTTCCAGAATTTCGCATACTATGTTCCCTTTCGACAGTCGGGCACAGCGATTCTATTAAATTTGCACACGCGCCAGTTGAAAATCTCAGAAATTTTCCACACGACACGCAACGCGTCTGCCAACAACTAATTAATTTTGTATCGAAATTGTTGTGTTTTCACCTCTCATATGTGCAACTTATTTCACCCAATCGCAAACCCAGTGACGTTGCTCAAATCACGCCTTTTATTATCCGTGTCTTTCTCTTGCGCATTGTATCTGTCTTTTTCTAACTTGGCCTTATTGGTGCAAATCGATACTCTTTACAATCGGTTATTTCAGTCCACGTGGATTCATATGTGAGTTAAATAACACCGTATCTAGCCTTCCCGTTAATATAAGCTACGGTTTATCCGACCGTTTGCAATATACGCAGCATTTTCATGTTTATCTATTCGAATTTATTAGAATTTTGATATTTAAAAATACGCAGTAATACTTTAAATAACACTTCTACGATTTGAATATTATTGGGTTTTTTAAAAGCTTTTATGCATGTAATACCTTAATAATCGTTCAATTAACTCCAATTAAAATAATGATGAATGGCATTGACTTCTACCCTTTAATTTTTAGCGGATACTAATTTAATATTAATTACTATTTGTACATTTTGTTTAATACTCGTTACTTAAAAATTGAATTAATTAATATAAATTTTGAACGTCATTTCTATTTGTTTCTTTACTTGGAATAATTAAATTACATACAAGTTGAGCATTTTAATTCTGCTTCTTTTTATAGAAAGCGTCTAGTGAATAATTTAAATCCCTTATTTTTATGCTCCACGTTTTAATAACGCGTACCCTTTCCCAAAGCTTCCTTATACACGGTGATTAAAATTATTTGATGTAATTAATTAATTTTCTACCATGGTCTAAATATGAGTAATATATATATATATATATATATATATATATATATATGTATATGTATTTTATAAATTACAATAAAGAAAAATACTTGTGTGTTTCATTTCATATTACTCCCGATTTAATAACTACGTAATCTCAGTTTACAGAACGGTGTAAAACAATTTTTGACTTTTAATCTGAGTGCATATTTCGAATAGATGCTCTCATTTTTTTGCGATTAAAGTTAGAAATGCATTTCAAATAGATGCTTTTATATTTTTTGCAATTGAAATTAGAAATGCATGTGATCTAAAATTGCAGAGTTGCCTTCAGTACGTAACTATGGAAATGCAAATGCTGAAGAAGCATTAGACTAGACTATCGTTGACAAGAAAAAAGCTGTCTGACATGGGTTGAATTTTCTGCTGTTCTTGTTGTTTAATATCTTTATATATACTCAAGATATGTGTGTGATAATCGCTCAATCTTTATTGTCAAGTTGTAGTTGTGTTCTATAGAACAAATCAAAAATGAAAACTTTTTTAAAATTGCCCTTGTCAGGAAAGAATAATGATAGTGGTTAGGTTAAAAATTATTGAGTAGTTTATAGTCAATCCAAATGAAGTGCTTGAAAAAATTGTTTACTCCGTGAGCAGATCCACCAATTGCAACGTTAGCATATATTTCAATAGATTTATTTCTAGTTTTTTTGAAGTTGGAGCATTTCATAAATTTCCTCGTTTATATATTTCTTGCAGATAAACTGAGTTCGCGATTTAATAACTACGACTTGTTATTCTTTAAAAGCGAGAATGAGAAAATTGGTGCAGTCAGTCTGTCTGTTTGTCTATTTGTCTGTCTGTCTTTGGCAAAATTTTCGAGATATCTGTACAATTTGTTAAATGGTGTAAAACCAGTAAAGAGCTATTGCGTTGATCAATTATAATTGCTTTCAGGGTTGAGAGTCCCATTCGTGCTGTCTGAGTTTAATTGTTTTTTTCTGCAGACATCAGCATTAAAGATTTCTTACTGACTACAATAATAATACAGATACAATCTTTTCTATTGTTTTTTATTATTATCAAACCATTCTTTTAATAACAAAGTATTTTGTTTTGCACATTGCAGATTATTATTGCTGTGTCTACAACAATGGATGTTATATTTTAAACGGTTGTTGATTTTTAACTCCGATATCTTAGGACAACCTAGTGCAAGCATATCAGTTACAACGTTTTGCATTAGATAGGTTTCAATCAATTTCTTCTTTTCTAGACCCTTCACAAATACTTCTTCACCGGGTAGGATAATTTGCTTCAAATAAAGCGCTATATATGATGACACCATTCCAGCCGTTGAAGATTCATCCCAAGAAAGACCATGAATATTCTTTGTCACCCAGTCGTTATGTTTTATATGATCTTGGCTCAAGCAACTGGACTGCATTGGCAGTTTAAAAATTTGATGCCAAACAACACCTTTCAACAAGTTCAAAACCGCAATTTCTTTACACACAAACTCGTTTTTCTTGTATTTAAATTTCTGAATATCAATTATATACATGTTTGTATGTAAATATATGCAGTAAACTTCGACTAATTAAATTAATATTAGGAGCAATCTCCTTATATAGCAGATTACCACCATCTGCGTACTTTGCCAACCCACTTTTCAACCTATCACAAGAGTGAACACATTTTGAATTGAAACCGGCCCATATGTATTTGCAGCCTCTAAACATAAATAAAAAACATAAATCAGAATCCACTTTAATTAAATACAATTGACTTGAATGCGATATTTTGCATCTGTCATACTTTATAACTTCTAGCTAGAAAACCAAATTCAAAACATCTACACACATTTTTTCTGCACTTACATTTTTCAACATACGTGTGTTTTCAAGTATGTATGTTCCATTGAAAGTAATATAAAGCCGATCCTAATTCAAAACGTGCCCACAAGTATTTTATATTTGAAAAGAATTCAGGTTTTCACATTTTACATTAAAAGTATATAACGCCGATCCTAATTCAAAACGGTGCACGTGTAACTTCTCGCTAGAAAACCGAATTCAAAACAGCTACACACATTTTTCTCTGCACTTACATTTTTCAACATACGTGTGTTTTGAAGTATGTTTCATTGAAAGTACTATAAAGCCGATCCTAATTCAAAACGTGCCCACAAGTATTTGACATTGAAAGTATATAAGAATTCATGTTTTCACAACTATTTTACATTGAAATTATATAAGGCCGATCCTAATTCAAAACGGTGCAAGTGTATTTTACATATGGAAAATACGTATGAACACGTTTTGAATTAGGACCGGCCCTACCCCACTACTATGGTAGTATAATTATTTTTAAATATTGGTTTATTTACATATGTATTTTTATTTTGCATAGTTGTTGATATCGCTCGCTGTAGTGTACCACCATATCTTTCGTTAGTGGTTTTCCTAGCAAAGCCAAATCCCATGTGATTTCCTTCACCCAACCTACTTCTCTCCTTTTCAAAACTCTATGAATTTGGTGGGCGGTATGTTACGTCATCATTGAACAAATTAGCAGTGATGACAATAAATACCATTATTGCGGGTACCCTACTGTTTTAGTGGCGTAGTGCGAGTGCGTGAGGTAGATTCGTACTCGGACAGTGACAAAAAACACAGTTGAACGAGAGTCCTGAAAGCGAAACCACACCAAGCGCGCGTGTTCTTGGGTGTCCGCTAACCTTTTGTGTGTGACTTCTCTTGCCCAGTGCGGTACAGGCTTAAGGTATTTATATTCTTGATTAAGTAGTTTATCGTATTTGCTCTGTTTATTACATAACCGCTACACTGCCATCGGTATTGCTAAATAATAGCAATTGGTCCTTCCCTATCATTACCATTTTTCGATTAATCTTATCAACCACACCAACCACTAGGTTTAGGTGAAATATTTCCTAGTGCTTTAGATACTGGTACAGGTAATTTTTGGTGTTCCAAATTCACAGATGATTCATTCTTAGGTATTATAGGTATCTCCATGCCAATTTCCCGGATCTGCGATCTATGTCGTTTCCACAATTCATTTTCAAATTGTACTAAAGTTGATCACTTTGTAAAACAGTATTTCCAAAAACACATCTCTTATTTGGATTAGTGTTGTTCCGCACCGCGACTTTTGTATAGTATTGAAAACGGGCTTTAAATATGAGGTTATGTTGTTTTAATTTCCGATCAACCTTTCCTGGTAGGTGGGGGTTGTAATGAAGACCAATTTAAATGTAATTCTCTTTTAAGGAATGTTTCTAAAAAACTTTCACCCGTTAACGTATGAGGTGCACGTCATTACCAGAATAGAAATGTTTGTAAATTTCTATATAAATTTCATTAATTGACAAACATCTAATAGCTTGCTTCAGAATAAATAAGGTAAGATGGTGTAGGTGGAGACCCAACTTTTTTAAATTGAAGAGCAAATATCTCTGATATCCGGAAAAATCTATCAGGTGCAACTTGTTGTAGTGCAAAATCAGATTTTTTAAAAGACTTCTTTGGAATACTTTATAACGACCAACCGCCTTCTAATAAAATACCTGGCAAGTAAATAAAGTTATAAAAACGTTAGCGGCCGTCGTCCTCAGGGTGATGATCTTCGGTCCTTGTAGTTTTTGTTGTTGTCTATAGCTGCTGCAGGTATTTCTGTGATGCCTCGCTGCTCGCTACAGTAAGGATAGGTAAAGAGTCGGGACAATAACGGAGCGCTCTAGTACTACACGGCAGACGGTAGTTAAATGTTTCTGCGGAAGTCGGTACAGGCAGCTCCGTGGCGTAATTGGTATGCATGTGACTACTATGTCCAAGGCTCCGGGTTCGAGTCCCGATACGGTCCGCTTGAAAAATGTTAGGCGAGCATTTTCCACAAAAATACGCCCTCGTTCGGATGAGAGGTAAAAAGAAAGTCCCGTGTGTGAGTGTTGTCACGCATGTTAAAGATTGCTACCTTGCTTGGAACAGCAAGGGCTCCGTAAAATTCAAAATTTTTTAGGAAAAAATACTCGTTTTCTAGCCAATGTAGTACCTTTGGGTGGAGCATTGCAAAATCACATATACGGTAATCCTCGAGCTATGCGGCATTTCTCTCCTTAAACGTCTCTTCTCTCCAACCGGAATTAACGTACTTCAGTTTGCATGAGAACCAAACTTCTTTGCACATACAAAGCATTATCAGCAGGCTTACAACCGCAGAGATAAGCCAATGACATAAACCCTCGAGCGAACACTAATAAAACTTGGTTTTTATGGTGTCAACGAAAATTGCAGTAATCAGCGGGATTTTTCTACGCCCAATTCTAAAAACTCTTTAAATCTAAATTAATAAACCGATACTTTGGAGTTTTACAGAATAAAGCGTAACAACTTTAGACACTTTCATCTTCTATTTGTTGCAGACTATTCTTTTTTTAATAGATTGTGGTCCATCTACCCCTAAATATGAGGTAAGTTTGTCACATCACATACATTTTTATAAAATAATATTAACGAACTATAATGGAAAGTGGGCCACTCTTTGAATATTTCTTCTTTCAAGCCTATTTCCAATTTTAAGATATATCTTAATGTTTTTAAGTTATGGAGTCAAATCAAAACGGTACTAAATCTTAATCTAACTTTATTTTATGTATTTTACAAAATCGAATGTTTCTGTCACTTAAATTGTAACTTGCAATTTTTAATAGTTTAACATTTTACGCTTCTTCCCAATTAGTAAACACGTTTCTACAAATTACTATTTTTATATTTGGTATTTGTTGGTCTCCTTAGGCGAGTGCATCGTATTAATTATAGATTGTATCGTCCTTGTCTTGCCGTAACTATAAATTTGGTTCCTTATGTGGATATACAAGTGTAGATAATAGTCGATAAGCCGTTATAATAGCGACGAGTTGAAGAGTTCTGTTCTGTGTTCCGATATATTAAGTACGTTGAAAGACTGCTTTCTGTTTGCTTTGATAATAGTAAAAATTACTGCGGTATGAATTCTCAGATCGTTCATGAACAAGCACGCCGTGTTTTTAGTTGATTCTCTGTTGAAAATAGAAGTAGTAGGGCCTGTTAAACTAGAGGCGAATGTGTTTACTCGACCGCGCGAGTAGTAAGGTCATTGACGGGCGGTTTGAGTGATACGCGTGGCTTTGCTGATTGTGTTTTTAGTTGTTTTTCTTGTAAAATAAAAGTTTTTACGGAACATGTGACGGACGGTTTTTATTGCCTACGCGTGTCTTACTAATTGTTTTTAGTTGTTTTTCTTGTGAAATAGAAGTTGTATATTAACTTTAGAAAGTGGTTTAAGTTACATTTGCCGGACGGTGTTATTGCTTGCACATGTTTTACTCATTATGGTTTTTGTTTCTTGCTTTGTCTTGTGTTATTTAAACTGTGAAGATCGGATTTCCGGGAAAGGAATCTGAAAAAGAAAGGTTGCTTTTTGTAAATATGTATCTCATTCACCGGTAGATACAGTTAATACTGTAGTTGCTGAACTTACTAACACCGAAGAATCTAAAATAGATCATTGCTGGCGCAAATTTCGTTATTAAAAAGCATTAAATTTTTCTTTGTTACTATAGGTAGCAAATAAAACGCTTCACGTTACTGTTAGTTTAATGCATGATGTCGTGCCTTGAAAGCCCGTGATTCTAAAATTTTTATTACTATTTTTCTTTACAATTTGTGTTACAAAATCTTTCAAAATTATTGTCTCAGGAAATAGAATTAACAAGAGATTTATCGATGTTACGTAGTTCCACCAGCATGATAATGTCTGCTGCTAACACTAGTGAAATACGTAGGCGTGATTAGTGTAAAGTGTGAGAAATTCCATCCACACCCTCACAGTCAAGGGTGCAGTGCTTCGTTAGTGCAGGACATTGGGAATCCCACATTCAATTGCGAGGAAGCGTTGCTGAAGGACCGTTTGTAAGTTGAACTATTTCCTACTTGTTTTTACTTTAAATACCTGTCCGTTGCTTTGCCATACCGTTGGCGTTCTGATACCTTTTACCATAGACTTGCATGCTATTTTAAATAAAAAAAGAAAAATCAATACTACTGGACTACTCATATTGATTGTGTTTACCTATTTATATTTTATTAAAATTTTGTCTGCTTTATGTCTAATTGGTGTGTGAGGAAACGTTTCTGCTACTCCCCAATATTACCTCACTTTGTAATAAAAAATTTTATAATGCTTTTATCGCGATTATATTATATAGTTTATCTAAACAGTTTTATTTACATTCTACAAAGTACTGAATAACTTAGACTTCTCATTGCTGCTTTGCTTTTTCTTTATTTCAGGTTTGCTTAACTATTTTTATTGCAGGTATCATCACTAACTCCTTACAGCCGCGTACATGGTATGTTGGTCTGCTTTCTACGACTCTCCCTACTCTTCGATTGAGCCTGGTCATTTCTTTGATTTTCTTTTTTTTCTTCTTTGATTTTCTTGGTATTATGTAACGTAACATTTTTGGCGCCCAACGTGGCTGCCACGAAAAAAGAACGTAAAAAATTTTTGGCGCCCAACGTGGGGCTCGATAAACGTGGGGCTCGATAAACGTGGGGCTGTACTTGATAAACGTGGGGCTCGATAAACGAGCGCCCCGATTTTTTTTTTTCGAATTGCGTTACATACCTATTCTAATACATTTTTGGTTCTTTCTTACAACATTTTTTATCTTAATTTTTCATCTGTCTCTGTTTATTGTATTTTAATCCTAAACTTAATCTTAATTGTCTTTGCATCTTTTTATGTCATTTTTATTCTCTCACTATGTCTGTTCTTAAGTATTCTTTCTGTGGCTTATTGGTCTTGTGTTTTCTCTGATAAGCTTGTGTCCGAAAACACTGGCGCCCATTTCGTATTCCTATTCATCTTTTTGTAGCTAGCCCATCCCGTGACTTTTTCTTCTGGCTAGTTCCACCATTGGTTCACTATTTGACTATTATAGTCGCTTGCTACATCCATTCCTTGAGGTAGGCTTCAGATCTATTTTCTTTTCCTTTAGGAATTTCGACTTGGTCGCTTTTGTAGGTCTGTTAGCCATACTCTGCTTGAGTAATCGTTTCATACGAATCTGTGTTACCTCAGTTGGAAGTATTCTAGATGGTGTACTAGCTTGCCTTTGCTCTTTGCTTTGTCTTGTTTCTTTCTTTGCTGCACACTTGAGGTTGACAGTCGTGTCGTCTAGTTGGTTTGCTACGAGTTTTCTGCCTCGTTTTTTTTCTTTCCTCTTGGTTTCTCCGCGGGAAGCCAAAACTTTTCTTTGAGGTGGAAAACAGAAATGTCCCTTTTGGGGACATCCGTCTTTTGACGATTTTGAAAGTAGCTATAACCTTTAATTCTCATTGGGTGTTTACTTAATACTTTCTTTACCTATTCTGTCATTGATGGTTAGGATAGATGACTTTGTCTTCTTTTGGAAAAATGTTATTTCTCTTATACTGGTGTTGGTCCTTCGAATTGGATAAAACTTTTTTTTTGTTTGGTTCCTTGTCTGTCGTTTTTTTTTCTTTCACCCCCCGACGTCTTTATTTTGCTAGGGGGGAATGTGTAACGTGCAATTTTTAATAGTTTAACATTTTACGCTTCTTCCTAATTAGTAAACACGTTTCTACAAATTACTATTTTTATATTTGGTATTTGTTGACTCCTTAGGGGAGTGCATCGTATTAATTATAGATTGTATCGTCCTTGTCTTGCCGTAACTATAAATTTGGTTCCTTATGTGGATATACAAGTGTAGATAATAGTCGATAAGCCGTTATAATAGCGACGAGTTGAAGAGTTCTGTTCTGTGTTCCGATATATTAAGTACGTTGAAAGACTGCTTTCTGTTTGCTTTGATAATAGTAAAAATTACTGCGGTATAAATTCTCAGATCGTTCATGAACAAGCACGCCGTGTTTTTAGTTGATTCTCTGTTGAAAATAGAAGTAGTAGGGCCTGTTAAACTAGAGGCGAATGTGTTTACTCAACCGCGCGAGTAGTAAGGTCATTGACGGGCGGTTTGAGTGATACGCGTGGCTTTGCTGATTGTGTTTTTAGTTGTTTTTCTTGTAAAATAAAAGTTTTTACGGAACATGTGACGGACGGTTTTTATTGCCTACGCGTGTCTTACTAATTGTTTTTAGTTGTTTGTCTTGTGAAATAGAAGTTGTATATTAACTTTAGAAAGTGGTTTAAGTAACATTTGCCGGACGGTGTTATTGCTTGCACATGTTTTACTCATTATGGTTTTTGTTTCTTGCTTTGCCTTGTGTTATTTAAACTGTAAAGATCGGATTTCCGGGAAAGGAATCTGAAAAAGAAAAAGGTTGCTTTTTGTAAATATGTATCTCATTCACCGGTAGATACAGTTGATACTGTAGTTGCTGAATTTGCTAACACCGAAGAATCTAAAATAGATCATTGCTGGCGCAAATTTCGTTATTAAAAAGCATTAGATTTTTCTTTGTTACCATAGGTAGCAAATAATACGCTTCACGTTACTGTTAGTTTAATGCATGATGTCGTGCCTTGAAAGCCCGTGATTCTAAAATTTTTATTACTATTTTTCTTTACAATTTGTGTTACAAAATCTTTCAAAATTATTGTCTCAGGAAATAGAATTAACAAGAGATTTATCGATGTTACGTAGTTCCACCAGCATGATAATATCTGCTGCTAACACTAGTGAAATACGTAGGCGTGATTGGTGTAAAGTGTGAGAAATTCCATCCACACCCTCACAGTCAAGGGTGCAGTGCCTCGTTAGTGCAGGACATTGGGAATCCCACATTCAATTGCGAGGAAGCGTTGCTGAAGGACCGTTTGTAAGTTGAACTATTTCCTACTTGTTTTTACTTTAAATACCTGTCCGTTGCTTTGCCATACCGTTGGCGTTCTGATACCTTTTACCATAGACTTGCATGCTATTTTAAATAAAAAAAGAAAAATCAATACTACTGGACTACTCATATTGATTGTGTTTACCTATTTATATTTTATTAAAATTTTGTCTGCTTTATGTCTAATTGGTGTGTGAGGAATATTACCTCACTTTGTAATAAAAATTTTTATAATGCTTTTATCGCGATTATATTATATAGTTTATCTAAACAGTTTTATTTACATTCTACAAAGTACTGAATAACTTAGACTTCTCATTTCTGCTATGCTTTTTCTTTATTTCAGGTTTGCTTAACTATTTTTATTGCAGGTATTATCACTAACTCCTTACAGCCGCGTACATGGTATGTTGGTCTGCTTTCTACGACCCCCCCCCTCCCCTCCTACTCACCGATTGAGCCTGGTCATTTCTTTGATTTTCTTTTTTTTCTTCTTTGATTTTCTTGGTATTACGAAACGTAACATTTTTGGCGTCCAACGTGGCTGCCACGAAAAAAAAACGTAACAAAATGAAAAAAGGAATTCGTAGTGTAACGTTGATATACTAAAAATGCCAAAAAACTTTTAAAGAGTTTTTACATTTTGTCAAAATTCGCCTAGATATCTTTGTATATAAAGGAGTTTTATTAATAGCAATTGATTGGGGAATAATTATATAAATTTCATTGATTTATAAGTAAACACAGTTGGCTTTTTTAGCCATTTTCAGCAATTACATTTTTCACACTTAATCATATGTTGTACAGTTACTTCATCCCCTTCTCATTTCATTACCTGTGCGGAATAGTGTTTTTCATCACAACTTACAACAACATAATCATTAATAATAACATCGATGGATTTTTCGTCTTCATCGTCAGGCGAATCATATATAATTGATGGCACACTCGATTCATTAGAAGACGCTTTCTTCCTTTTAATCTGTTTCTCAGAGTACATCTGCCATATGGCACCGCCGCACTGCAGCCTGAAAGGCCTATTGGTTATGTATCATACCCAGTCTGCAAAACCTGCACCCTGAATTATAGCGTACAGGTCCCTCGATGAAAGAGTATCTACTTCCTTCGGGTCTAACTGTGGTCGCCCGAATAGGCGCTGTCTCGTTCTACCCAGCGCCTCTAGATGGTGTTGGTGTGGAAGTCTCTGAACGAGGTCTTTTACTGCCCTCGCTCTCCTTCTGCACCAACACCTTCTTTGTGAACGAATGTGACTCCGTCCAAGTCCCTGTTTCGACATTCTTGGCTTACCTCAGCTTTCTACGCTGAGCACCCAAAAGCCTCTTTGCCTGCAGTCTAGTGCCTGAAAGTTTCTGTATTGTCTTCACCGTGTCCGGTGTATTAGACACCGGTTTTGCAAGCGGACTTGCATCCAGGGTCTGCTCCACATCCATGGATATGTTTTGATTGCCTGAGGGATCCTCCATTGCTGGTTCCACCTCTTCAGGTTCTATTTTACTTATGGTACCAATATTATTCATAATTGTTCCCATGAGTAAGGAGAGTATAAATGGTCACCATGCCAGGTGCCCCCTGTTCGCATGGAAGGCGTGAATAAAACGGAGTGCCGCCCTGTTCCCCGAGTTTCGGACTGATTAAGACTGCTCATCTATCCAGCCACGCATCTCTTAGGCTCAGTCCTTTGCCACAGGATTTAGGATTTTTAGCGAGGTTGTCTCCTCTTAGTCCGGGCGGTTAAGCCAAGACTCCCACACCCTCTTGCTCGTAGGACATGACCACGACAGCAGGGAAAACGCGGTGTCGTTGTTGCAGAATTGTCCCACCGACTTTGTTTACCTCAGTGCAGGCCCATTAACTACAAAAATACAGATTGGGCTGTTTTCACTTGGCTAGGAGGCGGACTTTATTCCGCTCTAGCACTGTCTTTTGCTTTCCATCATGTTGTGGGTCTTATATCACTCAGGCACTGGGTCACTGAAAGAAATAAGCTTATCACGATCCTTCCCAGAGTAGATAGCCAATCCCTTGGTCGTATATCCTGGGATTTCTCCTATCCGCCACCTGTAGACTCGCTCAATGGATAACCAACCGCATGGGGATCTGACACGTTAGTTCTGAGGATTTTGTATGGACTATCATAATCATAGCGTACCTTAATGATATACGGATGTTTTTTTTATACCGAAAGCATTTTAGTTTGAGCCACTGTACGTTATTGCCATCAGAAT
Source organism: Platerodrilus igneus (assembly GCA_036346225.1). Lineage (NCBI taxonomy): Eukaryota > Metazoa > Arthropoda > Insecta > Coleoptera > Lycidae > Platerodrilus > Platerodrilus igneus. The sequence goes on from JARFIW010001588.1 coordinate 556,537, forward strand.
CCACACTTCGATTCTTCATAATTATACTACCCAGCTGTTTCAAATCGATAATATCAGTATGCTTTAGCTCTTGAATTATATACGGTTTAGCATTTTTTTGCTTCCTTTATGACCTCGCATGTTTCATTATATTTATCCAATCTATCATTGAATAAATAGGGACATTTTTTACTTGATTTTTAATTGCGCTGTGTACACTGTCGACATCCATGAAGATATGCCCTAGCTCTAAGTACTTTTGCTCAATTATATTCAAGTGTGCGTTTTGCACTTTATGAAGCAACAAAGCAGCGATAAATGGGTTGCAGTTTTGACTTGAACATGTATCCGAAAAAATAGATACCTCTGTCACTTCCAACGGTAAAGTTTGAAACCATTTCGGCATTGCTGTACTAATTTCATTGCTGCCATTTTTTCCATTTATTTCAGACCAAATCAGACAGTAGGCATCATTAGGGTATTTGGCTTCGTATATAATTGTATTAAATACATTCAGCTTTCTAGTATAATATACTAATGAAACATCCCCGCTAGGAATTTGCAATACACTTTGAAGATCTAATATTGCAGATCTAAATGACACATGCATATCGGCCCGATCTTTATCTAATTGCTTCACTGCATAAGTTCTATTTTTCCTAGAGATGTGTTCATTATAGGATTCTTATAATTCAGGTAGATTTACAGCATTGGCAGACTTCGCATTCTGGTATTGTTGACAAAACAAACATTGATCCTTTTTTGGGCGATAAAACAAGTAATTATATGACGTGCAAAAGATTTTTATGTAGATATGCTTACTGGTTGCTTTTCTTTGTTCATCTGCACATTTTATTATGTAAAGTTCATACATCTTTGAAATTGATAATTTCGAATCCAAGTATTTTTTGAACTCGTCTTTCGATAGTAATGTGATTCCATTTTAGAAAAGCTGTTAATATGACCTTTCACAAACTCTATATCTGCATTATTTGTCTTGTTGTGAAGAATATGAGCACCGCGTCCATCGTTTCCCCCATAAAAACTAAACTCGCCAATATTTTGATATGCATTATTACTTGGTCCATTACTGATACACAGAGTTGTTTCAAAAAATTTCTGGCAAACGCGTATTGCTTCATTATTTTTCTTAAAATATACTGTTACGAACTACTATTAGGCAACCCGTCAAACACACAAGCGCCGTAAGCAATGTATATGCTTCAGAAGTTTAGAACTTTCTAACATATACCGGAGTATGAATCATCTATTTAATTCAGGATATATATAAGACCGCCGATGAAGTGCAGAGTTAGTTTATAACTAAATGTCGAATATAAATTATATCGTGTTAATTTAGTTAGTTACGCTTTTGGTTAGTCCAAGAGTAAATATAAATTGTCTAGTTCTGCTACCCACGGTTTGTTTGGAAATTTTCGACAAGAGAAATCAACCTCAAATTATTCGTGCTCTTGTAGACACTGGGAGTCAAATTTCATTTATTACGGAGTCTTGTCGTAAGTCTATTGGTATATCGTCTCGTCCATCTTCGATTCATATTTCTGGTTTGGGCCAGACTTCGCACCAAACGTTAGGTGCGACATCTAGAACAATTCGTCCCATCCAGGAATATGATTCAGTCCCCACGGACAACAATTTGAAAATAAACTTAATGGTTTTGTCGTCTATTTGCGGTAATCTTCCAAATAAGTATATTCAATCATATTGGTTTTATTTGGAAAACATAAAACCCGCAGATAAAAACTGGAGACATCCTTCTCCAGTACAAATGCTATTGGGCTCTGATGTTGCCAGTCGTATTTTGCTTGATAAGAAAATTGATGGCAAAGAAATTGCGCTGGTTGCTGTCAACGCCATATTTGGTTACATGATATTTGGTACTATCGATCCCATCTCAACCAATGTTATTCATTCGTTCTTTGTATCTGTCAACCCTTGTATGGATATTAATCTTAAACATTTTTGGGAGCTTGACAACATTCCATCGAAGAGTTTGTCGTCCCCAGAAGATGACCTTGCTCAACAATCTTTTGAAGACTCGTTGTATCGGTTACCCAATGATAGGTTCGGCGTAACCCTACCATTTAGAGAAACTGTTCGTGAGTTTCCGGACTCGAAATCTATTGCCATTAAACGTCTATTGTCACTAGAGCGTCGTTTCGAAACTAATCCAGACTTGCGAAATTTGTATGTAGATTTCATGCGTGATTATGAAACATTTGGTCACATGTCGCTTTTATCAACGCCTCCAGCCGACAAAAATGCGCATTTTATCCCACACCATGCCGTGTTCAAACTAGAAAATAATAAACCTAAATTGAGAATTTTTTTGATGCTTCGGCTCAAGCTTCGAATGGTATTTCATTGAATGATACCTTACTCATTGGACCTACGGTCCAGAATGATATTGTAAAAATACTTTTGACATTTTGTATTCCCAAGTTCGTTTTTATCTGAGACATAAAACAAATGTACAGGCAGATATTGATATCACAAACGAATCGTTCTTATCAATTGATACAATGGCGATGGAATCCTTCAGAACCAATTTCAACCTATCAGTTGAATACAATTACATTTGAGTTTCATCCGCTTCTTTTCTTGCCAATTCGCACTATCTTAAAACTAGCTGAGCTAAGAGAAAGTAGCTACCCATTGGCTGCTCATGCTTTAAGAAATAATTTGTATGTTGATGATGTATTGACTGGGTCGTCCACGCTCCACGCAACTCATGAACTAAAACGTCAACTCATTGAATTACTACGTGCTGGCTGCTTCGAACTACGCAAATGGGCTAGCAACAGTCCACTACTGTTAGAAGGTATTGCTACTGAGTATCAACAAGTAAAGCCAAGTCTAGTCGCAAACGATCTTAAACTTACCGTAAAAGTGCTTGGTCTTCAGAGGCACTCGATACATGATAATTTTTCATTTGAAATGCAGCCATTGGAAAATCGTCTTTCCAAGCGGATTTTACTTTCGACAGTTGTAGGATTTACGATCCTCTAGGATTTAATACACCAATTACCTTTTCACTCAAACAACTGATTCAACAATTTTGGGTGTTGGGGTTGGATTGGGATGATCCTCCTCCTGAATTTATTGTCATATTTTGGAAAAAATTTTGTTGCTGAATTTTCATATATTGATTCAATCCAAATTTCCCGCTATATCCCTATTGATGAAGCCTGTGGTATACAGTTACATGGTTGTGTGACGCGTCCGAGAAAGGATATTCGGCTATTGCATGTTTTCGTTTAGTATTTCCGTCAGGAAAAATATCTGTTCACTTTGTTATGGCTAGATCAAAAGTCGCCTCTTTGAAATGTCTTTCTATACCCAAGCTAGAACTATGTGTTACCGTACTTTTATCTAAATTAGTACATTTTGTTAAAACTACATATTCAAATGTAACCTTTCAACAAATCTGTTGTTTGATTCTTCCGTCGTTTTGACTTGGATTAAGTCATTGCTTATCGTTTAAAAATGTTTGTGGCTAACCGTGTTAGTTACATCCAAAAACGTATTTCTCCCGAACAGTGGAATTACATTTGTTCTTCAAACAGAGGTTTATTTCCTTCGGTATTACCCGCGCAACCGCTATGGTGGGCAGGTCCTGAATTTTTGTCGTTGTCTGAAGAAAATTGGCATTTCCCAAACTTGTTCGTCCTTTCTCTGAAAGCATCTTCTGAGGAGAAACGCACTACTTTGATTGTTACTGTAGAATCAACTTGGCTGGAAGACAAATCAAACAAATTTTCGCCGTTTCACAAAATTCAACGCATAGTCGCATATTGTCTGAGAATTTTTAAAGTTAGAAAAGGTACTATCAATTCGCTATTTTATCGTTGGTGGAGCTTCACATTGCTCTTATAGTTATTGTTAAGCTGGCCCAATTTAGTTCACTGAATGTTGAAATCGAAGCCGTTCGTCAAGGTGAGCCCTTGCCTAAACATCTGCAACGTCTAGGCTTATTTCTTGATTCGAATGACATTTTAAGAGTAGGCGGGAAACTGATTCATTCCAGACTTCCAGATTCCGCAAAAAATCCAGCGGTATTACCCAATAAACATCGTATAACAGATTTGTTGATTAAACAAGTGCACACACAAAATTTACATTCGGGAGTAAACACAACGATGTACTTGCTTCAAGAACGATTTTGGATCATCTCATCTCTTCACGTAGTTCGTAGAATACTATCTAAGTGTTATCACTGCTATGGTCTTCGTCCTATTCCTGTCAGTCCAGTTATGGGTGAATTGCCTTCATTTCGTGTTCTTCCTTTAAATTGGGGACTCGCCAAAATTATAGAGCTTCATCTTGGAAGCGATGGAATACCTCGTGTAGCCACCGTAAAAACTTCACGAGGCAATTTGAAAAGACCAATGGCCAAACTGTTCCCATTGCCGTCTCAATAATAAATATTAATTATTTAAGTGTTTTTATTATAGTTTTGTAAGCATTATTATATTCATTTAGTCCTACATACATACAAGACTCGGTCAAAATTAAAATTTTCGTGTTAAGTTTAAGAAAAAAAAATAGCCCAAAGCTTTTTTGGTGAACAGAATGTTTCGTATTAATTAAAACTCAAACTATATAGAGGAATAAAATTGTGCAGTGCGCTTACGTTTCTTATACTGAAACGCGTACGAAAATGGTTTTGTTAAGTTTATCGAGGACTCTTCATTCGACTTAGTACCGGAACGGTTGTGTCGGGGCAATCTATACAAACAATAAAGTATAGTGCTTTGTAACACTGCATTCAACTGACTCCCCCGAGGGCATTGCAGCAACATCGAAGAGGACCACACATCAAGGACAATATTGGTGAGTGACTTTATGCATTTCTGTTTGTCTTTACATGCATACAAAATTTTGTATTTAAAGCTTGCGTTTTGTTATACTTTCGCAATACAGTCCACTAAAATTAATCAGATGCGCCAGCACATTATTCATTGTTAATTAATTACACTCTATTTGAGTTAGTTGTGTCGGAAATTAGCAATAATAGGTTAATACATTCTACGATATAAACTAGATATAAGAAATGCAAAGGTAAAAAAGGTAATACAACATACGATTATTTTAAGGTTCGTGAATATTTTCAATATTTTACAATTGCAAATCCCTTTTAAAATGTATGTAATTATAACCACCTAAAAATTGTTTTTTTTTTATCAATAATAACTAAGAAATCCAACTCATTCATATCAGTTTCCACTTTCAAAGTATTGCCTGAATTGTTATCGTGAACCTCTTCATCACTTATAAAATCATAATATATGTAAAATATTATCACTGTAAAAAAAATTAAATGCAACTCGCTTTGTGCTGCATTACCATCAAACTCGGGTGTAGTACCTTCCAACCTTATACTCAAAATATCTTTGACTTCCTCATCAACACTTGTAATAGACGTCACCACTGGAGGTCCACCGCCCGTTCATTTAAAGTATTGTTTTTGTTCTGCAAATTTCTTTTTGGCAATTTTTTTTATATTATCGTATTTCTTGTGCAATACATTTACGTCCCTATACACGCTATTAGTGCTATTAAATTCAGCAGTAAGCTCTTCCCAACAATCGTTGTTTTTAGTTTTCGTACAGAAATTAGATAACTTCCATTCAATTATGGATTTATATCTTTTTGCAAGAATTATCAACTTATGCTCTGCTTCAGCGTCAAAATTTGCAGGTCGTTTCTTAAATTAAGCGTTGGACATAATTATCTCAAACGTCATTAAACAGAATTTGTTAAAGAAAATAATATGTAAGTAATTTCTAAAGTAAGAAGTAAGGTTAAGAAGAATAGGGCTACATCTGTTTCAAACTGCCTTAAGCGCTTGCGCAATATTACCAACTGTTTAAAAAATTATGTACTCTAAAGCTTGTAGTGATTTTGAATTGTACAACAGTTACTGATTTAAGCTGGGGTTTAAATTTAGAAAGCGCTTATTTAAGCTTGAGCTCAACTTATGATTGTACAACAAATTTCTGCGAAAGTCACGATCGATAGCTGATATTGAAATAAAAAGTGTCTAGTAGAATTTATCGTTTAGTAAGAGATGTCTGGTATTAACAGAAAATGCCTTTGTAAACATTGAACCAACTCGCCTCCAAAAGTAGAGTACTATAGGAATACACTATTTGTATAGACAGGAATTTATGTGTTTATTGTACACTACTAATTAAGAATTGTCTCGTCCTCAAACACTGTTCATTGAAGTGTTATTTGCCCGGCAAATGCTAAGGAACGATAGTTATTATATAGTTCGTATGTGCTCACATACTAACGAACGGCCATTCTGATGGATTTTATGTGCTTATTCTGCATGTTGGAACGGCAAGCTGAGAAAGCATATGCAATTTGATTTTGACGAAAGTATATTTCTATACTCTTTTAGTGATTATGCCTCATCACAAAAGTCTTTTACATTTACGTATATAGACAGTCACATACTAACGAACGTGAATACTTATACAATTTGTGTCATTATACCGAATCTCAGAAAAAGTACTTTAACACATACAGTTGCATACTAACGAACATCCATTCGCATGCAATTTATGTAATTATGCTGCACTATTGACAGGTAGTTTACTAACACATGAAATCGCACACTAGCGAACGTTCGTTCGTATGCAAATCATGTAAGTATGCCGCATCACTTAAAAGTAGTTTAAAAGTACATATAAAGTCGCATACTAACGAACGTCCATTCGCATGCAATTTGTGTAATTATGCTGCACTATTGAAATGTAGTTTACTAATACATATGAAATCGCACACTAGCGAACGCCCGTTCGTATGCAAATTGTGTAATTATGCCGCATCACATAAGTGTAGTTTAAAACTACATATAAAGTCGCACACTAACGAACGTCCATTCGAATGCAATTTATGTAATTATGCCGCATCACATAAAAGTAGATTAAAAATGCATATGAAGTCGCACACGTACGAACGTCCGTTTGCCTGCAATTTATGTAATTATGCCGCATCAAGGAAAGATAATTTACACAGACATATGAAGTCGCACATTAACGAACGTCCATTCGCATGCAATTTGTGTAATTATGCCGCATCACATAAGAGTAATTTAAAACTACATATAAAGTCGCACACTAACGAACGTCCATTCGCTTGCAATAATTGTGATTATTGTGCTACATGCAAAAGTCATTTACAGAAACATGTGCTGTCCCATATTGATGAACGGCCATTTGTTTGAAATGTGATTTTTCCGTAAAAAAAATATTTAGAAAGCATGTGTGAAGTCCGTCATAAACGATGACGATTTGCACTCTTTTCATGTAATTAGGCTACATCAAAAACACATACGAACGCATACCAACGAATGTTCATTTACCTACAGTGCACTTGCATACAAAGGAATGCCCATTTGTAAAAATACAACCTATAATCACGCCAATTTGTGTTGAGCTTCAATAACTTATTAGAAAAGAAACTTAATACGGGTTTTCGTTTAAATGTTGGTCTTTATTCATTAAATTGGGAAGAAGATTCAAACTTAGTATGTGCACATATGCAAAACCGCTAAATATTTAAATTAACTTTTACTGTTACTTTACATCACTGGAAAGTTATAAATTTTTAAATAAAAGTTCGTAGATAATTATGGGTTAAAGATTTTTGATAACAACAATGTACTTACCTCATCATACTTAACCTGCGTACAATGACAGCTAGACAAAAATGTTGTAACATGTGAGATTTTTATATCACCACCAAGAAAGCATTGGTTCAGGAAAATTTTATAGGCTTGAAAAACAACAATAGATGTGAAAAGAAATACATTGCAAGCTTGTTGGAACATCTCGAACGCAGCAGAAGTCAATGGGATATCATTCTTCAGAAATTTAAAATTGTTGCAAAAACGTTGGGTAAAAGATGAATTTGAAGAGAAGCGACGGAAAATAAAAAAAAAGATAATATAATGAAACATTGAAAAGATATGTTCGGCGAGTTCTGAAAAATTATTTAAAAGAAGTATGTTCTATGTAATCATAGACTGTTTAATCAACGATATGATTCGACGATTTGAAAGCACTAATGTAATTGAGTCTAGATTTAAGCTGCACTTCTCATCACTTCGACGGCTAAGTCAAACTTCGGCACGCATTATGAATTGTGCAATACTCATTTTCAATGCAGCACACTTCACTTCAGTTTGTGACATGCGTAATTAAACTTCGTTGTTTTCTAATATTATTAAAAAATATTAAAGGTGCAACGTACATTGACGTAACTTAAAAAAGAACCAAGAAAGAGAAAGAAAGGATGACCGGGCTCAATCGGTGAGTGGGCGGGGTTTTATACCTATAGATAAATTAAAAAGAAACGTGAAATAAATAGAGAAAAAATTTATATACACTCACTCATCCACACTCAGAAGAAAACATACAAAGGAAAAAAAAAACTTTTAATTAAACAAAATATTTACAAAACACAGTATTGCCAAACCCAACCCAAAAAAGTTAATGTCCCCAATTTATATATACATTATGAGAAACCCCCAAACATTCAGAAAAAATTACTCATGAAAATGGCGAGCTGTAGTTTTTAGGTAATTACCCCTGACATTAATTAGTAAAAAAAAAGAACCAACGTAACCCTAAAAACCACAGCCCTAGATCATTGTAAATATAAACCTAACCTATATTTACAAACATAATGGCGACAACATTTTCAAATGTGCCAGCAAGTGTTTAAACCGTTTTTACATTAATAAGTAGTATATTTTTAGTTGTTTATAAACAAATCCTACAGTATTAATATAAGAGCAGTTAATACTAAATTAGTTCAATAATTTTCGTATATAAGAATTAAATTTGGAAATGCCATATTTGAACGGTAAAATCCCAGGCGTTCTGGTTCCAAAGTAAGTAGCGAATACAAAGAAATACTCACCCTCGAGTTGCTGACGTCGAGGTTGAGTCAATCGCTGGTCCACGTCAGCGAGTAGGTAGGCCTACGCCCAGGAAGAACGCGTTTGGCCTCCCATTACCAGAAGAAACGACAGCTCAAGGGATTAACGTGTCCCCCGCAGGAAGCTAGAATAATTACGAACACGCTATAATGCGTGCCAGCAAGTCGCATAAAGGAAAACGGAACGAAGCAAAACAGGACAGATGTTTTCTTGTTGCTATTCGAACAGAAAGTGAATATTAAATATAATAATCTATAGGAACACTGTGGCACGATTTAAATAAAATTAAATAAAAACCCTTAACCACAAAAATATTTAAATTACTAGATACGTATTTCGACCACTATGTGGTCATCATCAGTAGGAAAAAAAAATTAGTGTATAATTTACTATATTGTTGCTCGATAGTGTTTAAAGCAACAATATAGTAAATTATACAGCTAATATTTTTTTTTTTTTTTTTTTTTTTTGTTTGTTGTTGAGAACACCAGCCTGCGGGTGAGGAGAATATCCTCGATAGTGTTTAAAGCAACAATATAATAAATTATACAGCTAATATTTTTTTTTTTTTTTTTTTTTTTTCCTACTGATGATGACCACATAGTGGTCGAAATACGTATCTAGTAATTTAAATATTTTTGTGGTTAAGGGTTTTTATTTAATTTTATTTTAATATTAAATATGTTTAGTTAAAGCACCAAAGCTCAACGTAAACTTGTCGTCAAGGAAATAAAGCAGGAGATATTGAGATAATTTCGCCGAATTCTTTAAAAAGGGAAAACACGCCAACATTAATTATTGAATACTTGAAAAGGCGTCTAGCTAATTATGGCGTAAATTCCACGTTACGGAATTCTTAGAAAGGATATTTATTTTTCTAATGAGCAGATAGATTTATCAAGTAAAATGTATAGGATATTTATTATTAATTACAATGCAATTTTTAATACGCGAAAGGGTTATTTTAATTTACGGAATTAATTTTCGCGTTTAACGCCAAAGAAATTTAAGTTAAAAATTATTGTATATCAACTAATCAATTATTTACGAAAATGAACGTAACAAAGGATGGCTTAAACGCGTTTCTTGTAATAAATTTTCATAAAATCCTTGCGTTTTGCGTACCATAAATTTGGATGTACATCAAACCGTTTTTGTTTTCTAGTCTTTGTCATTACGTTTTTTTAATTAGTAAACACAGACTTCCCACCAATAATAAATTTAAGTCGTTAATATTTTCCTCCAATTGTAAAAACGTTTTTAATTATGAAGTCCACAAAAGAACGAATACCTAACCACAAATATAAAAATCTCAAATAAAAACGATTGACAATTTAAAAACATTTTTAATACGCATGTCTCATACACGATACGCAGCACGAAAGTTTATAGTTTGCAAACTTTCACGTTCCGTGCTGACGTGCATTTTGACAGTCAATTCATTATAAACGACTACATTCAACTCCATATACTTAGCATGTGTGCCGAAGTTCCACTTCGTGCGTAAAGTGATTAGAAATGCAGCTTTAGTGTATTTTGCAACTAGTATTCATTGTCGGAGGATGAGATTCGGATCAGAGCTACAACATTTTGTGAGCAGTATGAAAAAGATTTTTCTCCAGCATTGATAGATGAACTACTCCTTCTGAAAGCGATAAACGACAGTAATTTTGATACAACTGAGTCGCTAACACCGCTTCAATTATCGAACATTCTAAACAAACTCATAAGAGGTTCGCTGTTCACTAATGTTTGCGTAGCATTGAGAATCATTTGCACAATTTCTGTTAATGTAGCCGAAGGAGAACGGTCTTTCAGCTCTTTTGCAAGGGTAAGAAATTTCTCTTAATTAACAATATGCCAAAATTGCTTAGGCAGTCTTTGTTGTATTTTTGCAGATTGAAAATAATATACAGCGTTATGATCGATTATATTTATTAAGATTACATTACAATACATGAGCAGCGCAAATCTCCATTACCTAATAACAACCAGTAATGAGAGAGAGAGAGCGAGAGAGAGAGAGAGAGAGAACGAGAGAGAGAGAGGATGAAGAGTGAGAGAGAGAGGAGGAAGAGAGAGAGAAAGAGAGGAGGGGGGAGATGCACATACGGTCACCACATAAAAATGTTGTCAATCTCTCTACTTGGATACATTATTAACCATAGTCTAAATACTACAGAGTGGATTTTAGCGCACATTATAACACCCATCTTTGCTGAAATCCTTTAAACATAATAATGATTTAAATTTTTTAAAGGTAAATATTGATAAACCCTTTCACGCTCTACTAAAACTGCATAATTCAATATATTTATTTATCGCTACTAATTTGGATAATTGGTACAGTAATACTCGCAAATATAACTAGACTTTATCACCTTGTATCTTCTCTAAGTGTACTAATAAGTTTTAGAGTAGCACGTAATCACCACGTATTCTACTTAAAGTATCAAAAAAATAAAGAGCAAAACTGTTTAAAGTATCAAATAACATCAAAAATCTAAGAGAGAACTGTTTAAAGTATCGAATAAAATCTAAAATCTAAGAGAGCGAAACTCTTATAAACACGGGTTTATATAATGGCCCGCTTGCACGTCGAATTTGTCCCGCAACGGACAATTTTTAGAATTTCGCATTCTATGTCCCCTTTCGACGAACCGGCACAGCGATTCTATTAAATTTGCACACGTCCAAGTTAAAAATCTAAGAAATTTTCACACGTCTCGCAACGCGTCTGCGAACAACTAATCAATTCCGTATAGAAATTGATATGTTTCCACCTCTCACATCTGCATCTTATTTCAACCAATCGTAAAGCTAGTGACGCTTCTCAAATCCGGCCTTTTATTATCCGTGTCTCTGCTTTACCTGTTTTATCCGTCTCTTTCTACCCTGGTCTGAGTGGTACAAATCGATATTCTTTACTATCGGCTGTGTAAAATCCACGTGGACTCGCGACGTGACTTACTTGAGTTAAATAACCCCTCATCTAGCCTTTCTCGTTAATACAAGCTTGCGGTTTATCCGACCGTTTGCAATATACGCAGAATTTTCATGTTTATCCAAACAAATTAAACAGAACGTGATATTTAAAAATACGCAGCTGTTCAATCGTAATACTTCTACGATTTGGATATTCCACGTATTTTAACCATTTTGATGTATTTGTATGCTAGCAACGCGTCTCATATTTGGTATTATTGGGTTTTTAAAAGCTTTTATGCATGTTATATATTACTAATGGTTCAATTAACTCCAATTAAAATAATAATGAATGGCATTGACTTCTACCCTTTAATTTTTAGCGAATACTAATTAAATATTAATTATTATTTGTACACTTTGTTTAATACCCGTTACTTAAAATTGAATTAAATAATATAAATTTCGCACGTAATTTCTATTTGTTTCTTTATACAGGGTGATTAAAATTATTTGATGTCGTTAATTAATTTACTACCCTGGTCTAAATTTGAGTAATATATATATATATATATATATATATATATATATATATATATATATAGTATATAAAACTCTTGGGAAACAGGTCATTTATTAATATCATCTATAAAATTTTTAATTTTTTGTACATAACGCGTTTCGGTTGATCAAGCAACCTTGGTCACATGAATAAAATAGTATTCTGTAAAAAACATATTAAATTAAAATTAAAATTAAATTGTAGTGTATTGACTTACATGACAAAATCTTAATAAATTTCACAACTTGTTATGTTAAAATAGATTCTTAACATTATATGTTTGAGTACTTGAGCTCTTTATATTTAATATTAAACTAGTTACACTATCATAATTTGTTAGGAGAAATTCTAATCAAGTAAAATAAAATGTTGCACATATGTCTAACTTATATATATATTTATCTTTAAAAGTAACTATTTGTGTAAGAACTATTATACAGGGTGATTCGTAAGTAGTTAGAATTTTTAGTAAACAATTTTAGAGATATTTTAAAACATAATATAACTTTCAATTTATTATAATATGATTACTATGTTTGTATATATATAAACCAAAATAAATAAATAAATAAAACTGATAATCATAGGACAAAGATCAAAATAAAAATGAATAGTGAAAATACATAAATATGTTAAAATAGTAGTAGTGAATTATAACTATTATAGTAAGGAGATATCAAAAAAAAAAAAAATTATAAATGTTACCTAATATGTATAAGGTTATTGTAAAATTTTGTGAAGTTTTCTATATCTGTTTTATTATTAATACTATTGGAATGACTTTGAATGTGTATAATCTCTAAAGTATTGCGTTTATTATCATTTTGTTCACATTGTATTATATTGGTGTTATCAAAATCAAAATTATGTAGGTGTTTTAGTGCATGGTTAGATAGTGCTGTATTTTGTTTATGGGTTCTAATTGAATACTGATGTTCATAAATTCTTCTATTTAAATACTGTTTTGTGTTACCAATATACAATCCATTGCAATCTTTGCAGTTTATTTTATAAATGCAGTGTGTTTTATCTTTTGTGGGTGTTGATGGTTTGAATTTTGTAAATAGGCTTTTGTTGTTGTTATTGGGTTTATGTACTACTTTTAATTTATATTTTTTTAAACATTGTTGTATTTTATTTGATAAAATCGGATGGTATTGTATACTAACAAAATTATTCTGTTCATTTTTGTTTATAATTTTTTTATCAGGACCGTTATAGATTTTATTAATTATTTCTTTTATTATCGGCTTAATAAACTCAAGTGGGTATCCATTTTGTAGTAATGTTATTTTAATTTTAGTAAGAATATCAGGTCTCATGGTAGGATGTGTAAATTTTATGGCTCGTTCAACTAAATTTTTTACTACGTTCCTTTTATAAGTAATTGGAACATTTGATTGAAAATTTAGGTATCTACCTGTCCAAATATGTTTTGTAAACCAGTTAGTAGTTATTGTACCATTTAAGTTTTGTTTTATTTCGATATCAAGGAAATGAATAATATTGTTAATTTGTTTTTCAACCGTAAATTGTAAACGTGGGTGGTATGAGTTGAATTTTAACAAAGTTTCTTCAATTTTATCATATGGTATACATAGTAGGCAATCATCTACATATCGTTTGTAGAAGTACGGACAAAATGAAAGTGTGGGTATAATACATTTTTCGAGATCTTCCATAACTAAATTAGCAATTATAGATGAGATTGGTGATCCCATAGCAGTACCATGGATTTGGGAAAATATTTTATTATCAAATGTGAAATATGTGGACTCTAAACATAACTTTACAGCTTCTAAGAAATAGTTTTTGTTTAATGTTGTGTATGATTTAATATTGTTCCAATTAACATTCAATATATCTATGGCTAAGTTTATTGGTACATTTGTAAATAGTGACACTACATCTAATGAAATTATGATATGATTATTTGGAATTATTTGTTTATAAATAAATGTGTGAAAATCCCATGAATCTTTTACATTGTATTTAGTTTTACCAATTACATTTTGAACAATTCCGGCTAAATATTTCGATAAGTTATATGTTGGTGTATTAGTACTATTAACAATTGGACGCATTAGTATGTTGTTTTTATGTAATTTAGGTAACCCATATAAGTATGAGACCTGATATTCTTACTAAAATTAAAATAACATTACTACAAAATGGATACCCACTTGAGTTTATTAAGCCGATAATAAAAGAAATAATTAATAAAATCTATAACGGTCCTGATAAAAAAATTATAAACAAAAATGAACAGAATAATTTTGTTAGTATACAATACCATCCGATTTTATCAAATAAAATACAACAATGTTTAAAAAAATATAAATTAAAAGTAGTACATAAACCCAATAACAACAACAAAAGCGTATTTACAAAATTCAAACCATCAACACCCACAAAAGATAAAACACACTGCATTTATAAAATAAACTGCAAAGATTGCAATGGATTGTATATTGGTAACACAAAACAGTATTTAAATAGAAGAATTTATGAACATCAGTATTCAATTAGAACCCATAAACACAATACAGCACTATCTAACCATGCACTAAAACACCTACATAATTTTGATTTTGATAACACCAATATCATACAATGTGAACAAAATGATAATAAACGCAATACTTTAGAGATTATACACATTCAAAGTCATTCCAATAGTATTAATAATAAAACAGATATAGAAAACTTCACAAAATTTTACAATAACCTTATACATATTCAGTAACATTAATAGTTTTTTTTTTTTTGATATCTCCTTATTATAATAGTTATAATTCACTACTACTATTTTTAACATATTTATGTATTTTCACTATTCATTTTTTATTTTTGATCTTTGTCCTATGATTATCAGTTTTATTTATTTATTTATTTTGGTTTATATATATACAAACATAGTAATCATATTATAATAAATTGAAAGTTATATTATGTTTTAAAATATCTCTAAAATTGTTTACTAAAAATTCAAACTACTTACGAATCACCCAGTATAATAGTTCTTACACAAATAGTTACTTTTAAAGATAAATATATATATAAGTTAGACATATGTGCAACATTTTATTTTACTTGATTAGAATTTCTCCTAACAAATTATGATAGTGTAACTAGTTTAATATTAAATATAAAGAGCTCAAGTACTCAAACATATAATGTTAAGAATCTATTTTAACATAACAAGTTGTGAAATTTATTAAGATTTTGTCATGTAAGTCAATACACTACAATTTAATTTTAATTTTAATTTAATATGTTTTTTACAGAATACTATTTTATTCATGTGACCAAGGTTGCTTGATCAACCGAAACGCGTTATGTACAAAAAATTAAAAATTTTATAGATGATATTAATAAATGACCTGTTTCCCAAGAGTTTTATATACTATATTCAATTAAAGGTCAAGAAATTAAGTTATATATATATATATATATATATATATATATGTATGTATATATATATATGTATATATTGCTGTGATAAGGGGTTGTTTAAGGGTGTATTTTATAGCAATGGTCATGTAGTAATCAAAAATCACAATATGAAGCAGAAAACTGCATTTATTTAGTAGAATATTAAGTAATTGGGATAGTTTGTAAATAGTAAGCATTTAACACCCTGTATATAGAGTATAAGTAGTTTTAAGCGACCCAAATAGACTCATTTTATAACAATAGGACGCATAGTTAGCATAGAAATAGGTAATTCATGCATTAGGTAAATAACAAATATTTAACACCCGGTATATAGAGCTTTAGTAATTTTAAGTAAGGCAAATAACGATATTTTTCAGTAGAAGCACGCGTATTTAGAAGTAAGCATAGTTCATGTAATTAAACACGCATTGAAAAGGATTCGAATTAATCATAACATAATACGGAGATAAGGGATAAAACTTAAAAAAGTTTTGTGAGTGCGTAGAAACAATTAACAATTTTTAATAGTAAATGTAATTAAAAATGCGTAAATAGATAAACATACTTGAAAATTGAAATTCGAATTGCATCAGGTATTTTGGTATAATATGGAAAAGCGATTGTTTTCTCAAAACACCGCATGGTCTGATAACAAAGCATCTGTAAGCAAACAACCATTACTTGTGTTAGGTATTAAGAGTGGACTGTAAGGGTTGGTATACTTGCTAATTGCGGGTAAAATAGGTAAAAGAAATATGAAAGGAACTTATATAATCTGTGGTACTCACCGGCACATTGATGTGGGTAACTATAATGAAGACAGTGAAGATAGTGCAGTTTAGGATCGGCACGGGATCCTGGTCTTCCACACTTACACGAACACGTTTCAATAGACAATGATTGTTATTATACTACACTACTCGCACACGCGCAAAAGTATTTGAACCACATTTTCTAAGGAAGGGAAATGGTTAAACTACTAGGAAATTTTCATTCTTATTGCAATCGTAAACATTCCCCCCACCGAAATCAAAGGATTTCTAATAAAATAAAGAAAAGTTTTCTATTAACTATAATTAATACTGTGCATATATCGCATGTTTTACAAATTAAAAAAAATTAGAAAATTCACACTTTAAGAAACGAAGAAACTTAATCAAATAATAAGAATGTTAACATGTGATACTTGCACTTACTTTAAGAGTAGTGGACATAATTTAACTACAGGCCGGGTGAATACTCCGGTTGCAGTTTGGACAGAAACAACACGGACGATGTTGTCTGAACCTGGGATAATTTCTTTGATTCTGCCCAATTTCCAATTTAGTGGCGGTTGATTTAGATCGATAATTACAACCAAATTACCAATTTTTAAATTGGCTGTATGAATATCCCATTTTGCACGTTGTTGAAGGGTATAAAGGTACTCTAAACTCCAACGATGCCAAAAATGAGACTGCATTTTTTGCAGTAACTGCCATCGATTAAGACGTGGAGGCGGTAAATTTGCCATATAGGAGTTTACAGGCTTATCTCTCAATTTAATGCAGACCGTGCATTTTGATAAGTTCGACCTGATGACATTTCTAATGCCTAGAATCCAGAATTTCTGGCAAATAATAGCTTGTAAGCTGCGAGGGCCTACGTGTAAATAAAAAATGTGATAATAATCGATAATAAGTTTAGATATATAACAATTTTTTTGTAATAACAAAGGATGCTTAGCATCTTGAGTCATACTCGTATGTTGTAATCTACCCCCCACCCTGAGGAGACCTAGGGGGTCTATCCAAACACTTAGTTTTCGAAGCGAAGGAGGCGGAGGTTCTCCTTTTGATAACAAAACGATTTCATTGCTAAAATGTACTTGTTGAGTTAGCTTTACTATTTTAAACGTAGCAATACGTATTTCTTCAGAAGTTACGGAACCGAAATTACGATTCGCACGATTGACACGGCAATTTAATATAAAACGAAAACACCAGGCAAAAACCCGCTGCAAACGTAAAAAATTAGAGAAGCGTCGAATAATGTTACAATCAGGTGGTTTAATTTCTGCAATATAACAATCTTTATTCAGCGCGTAGGATTTTAATTCCGTATTTATTTCAGACGCATTCCATGTATAAGCGGTTGAAGTCCGCCACTGAGAAACAGGGTACTTAAGCCAGAACGGCCCACCCCACCCCACCACAAGGGATGATCTAATAATTGTGATGCTGAGATGCCACGGGAGCCACAATCCGCGGGATTCTCTTTTGAGTCGACGTGGTGCCATTTTATATGAGGCATATTCTCATTAATTTCAATTACTCTGTTTGCTACAAAAGGTTTAAGTAAATGAGGCGCTGTTCGGATCCATGTTAAAACAGTTGTACTATCCGTAAAGGCAAGGCTAGGTTGAAGTGATAGTACACCATTCAATGAATTAATTACATATTTAAATAATCGAGATAGCAACAATGCTCCACCGAGTTCTAAGCGGGGTGTCGTCATAGATTTTAAGGGTGCTACACGACTTTTGGCCATAAGCAAATTGGTTTTAACAACTATACCCTTTTCATTAAAATGACCAAATATACAGCTGCGCAATAGCCGCATTCCGACGCATCAGAAAACCCTACTACAACATTATGTGCCACCGATTGTATAGAAAAATATCTGTCGATTTTTATATTTTTTAGAAAGTCATATTCTCGTAGAAATTCTGAGCATTCTACCTTTAAGTTGCCAAGAATGGGATCATCCCATCCTAATTGGGCTAACCATAATTTTTGCATAAAATGTTTTGCCTTAAAAATAACTGGAGTAAGCCATCCTAAAGGGTCAAATATTTTAGCAATATTCGATAATATTGCTCGTTTAGAAAAAACTGGAGACAACGATAGCACCTTATAACAAAAGGAATCAGATTTTGCATCCCATTGCAAACCTAAGAGGCTATAAAGTGTTTCGCTTTCTTCAAGTGAAACGGAAGTTTCTCTGTGTTCCGGTGAAACTGTTTTCAACAGTTGAGGACAATTAGAAGTCCATTTTTGTAAACTAAAACAACCTGAAGCTAACAGGTTTGACAACTGTTCTTTTATTTCTAAAAGGGTATCGATTGATGAAGCTCCGGTTAAAATATCGTCGACGTAGGTGTCTCTACGTAATACTTGTGCAGCTAATGGAAATTTTTCCTCCCCATCTTGAGCGAGTTGCTCTAAAGTTCTCAGCGCCAAATATGGGGCTGACGAGACACCGTAGGTTACGGTTTTTAAACGGTAAGCCTTAATTGCTTGTGTGGGGTTTTCGCGCCACAAGATAAACTGAAAACCTTGATCCTCCTGTCTTAAATGGATCATCCTGTACATTTTACTAATATCTGCGCTAAACACAAACGGATGCAGTCTAAAATGCATGATAATTTCAACAATATCACGTTGTAACTTGGGACCTACATATAACACATCATTCAACGACTGACACTTAGATAAATGAGCAGAGGCATCGAACACCACCCTTAACTTAGTGGTGCTGCTGGACTGCTTTACGACACAGTGATGTGGAATGAAGTATCGTGCGTCCTCACTATTTTTAGAAAATTCCATATGACCTAAACTTTCATATTCGCGAAGAAAATTTATATAATCTTTCTTAAGATGCGGTTGTCGAGCAAGGCGACGTTCTAAATTATATAAACGGTTGAGTGCTAGATCATAAGTATTTCCAAATTGATAATTGTTTGTTTTGAAAGGCAAGGGTACCACAAATGCACCTTCCTTCGTACGAGTATAAAATTTTTTAAACACTTGTTCGCATTTCTCTTCATCTGGATTTATAATTTTACGATCAGGAATATTTTCAATTTCCCAAAATTTTTGTAAAGAGTTTTCTAACGAATCTGCTAGTGTTGTAAATAATACAGTTTGAATATTTGTAGAAGGGTCACTATAGCGTAGATTAGTTTTGCCTGTAATAACCCAACCAAAAACACTATTAAGTGCCCATGGAGAATCAGCACTGGGACGCAACCTCTCGCCGGTAAACAGGTCTGGATATACGTCAGCGCCGAGTAACAATTCAATTCTAGACGGCAAATAAAATTTTGGATCCGCCAAATGTAAATACCTGAACTGATTTACAATATTAGTAGGTATTTCTACCGAGGGCATTTCGGCAGTAATACTTGGCACTAATACGGTTGTTAAATTAAACTGAGGTTTATCGCTACTGTAAGGTTTAATTAAACAATCAGATGTACCTTTGACATTTAATATGGGTTTTTGACACAAGCTTGCAACAGTAAAGTTGCAATTTTGAATATGTAGACCAAGTTTTTGAGCGCAAGACGCGGTTAAAAATGAAGTTTGAGCACCCGAGTCAATCAACGCTCTGACTGGTTGAAAGACGTTGGATGAATCTTTTATGTGAACAATAGCTGTTCCTAAAAGGACAATTTGATTTTGTAGTGGTACTGAAGCACAAGATGACGCATGGGTCAAAACAGTAGATTCGGAATTAACAATATTTTCACTATCAGAAGCGAATGACGTATGGGTCATAATACTGGGTTCAGAATTGGCATTATTTCCGCTATCCGAATCGAATGTAAGATGAAGCAATGAATTATGCCTACGACCACAATGAAAACAACTAGTTTTCGATTTGCAATTATAGACACTGTGGTCCTCTTTCAAGCAATTGAAACACAGGTTATGAGCCTGAACTTTGACCTTTTTGTCGGTAAGAGACAAAGACAAAAACTTCGGGCACCTGTAAATCGTATGCGTATTTTTGCAGCAAGGGCACGGTTTCGAATAAGAAGTAGTAACAAACGACCTCCGTAAATTAGAATTTGGCGTTAAAATTGTGTTACCTTTTATTGTTTGTGAAGGTTTAACATTTTGAGTAGTATTTGGAAATTTTGACAACTCAAAAATCTGAATTTGATTTTGTACAAACTTAACTAATTGATCAAATGTAGGAATTTCCACGCCTATATTAGACGCTTCAAATTGTTTTCTAGTGTCATTGGGCAGAATTCTGAATGCCAAGTGAAACAGAATAAAATCATCAAGTTTGGGTATTTGCAAGGCCCTTAATGACACTACTGCTTCATAAAATGTTTGGATAAACTGCGTAAAATTGTTTAGATTTTCCGTATGAAATTGCTTAGATGCAAGCATACTATCTAGCAAATCACTGGCTAATATTCTTTTATTTTCATATTTTGCAAGCAAGATGTCAAAAACAATATCATAGTTTACTTCTGTCAATGGCAAACTTTGGCAATACTCAATGCCGGTCTTGAAAGAGCATTAATTAAGTGATGAAACTTTTCTATTTTAGTTAGGCCCTGATTATTATGAATCAAAGATCGATAACTATCATAAAAAACTTTCCAGTTTCGTAACGAACCGTCAAACCGGGGTAGGTTAATTTTGGTAAACTGCTACTGGATATATGAGACGGTCCCGGAGTTGATATTACAGTAGGAAAATTCTTTTCGCTACCGCTTGGATTTGAAAATACAGATCTTCAAAAGACAATAGAGGTTTCATATCAACTTCTTGATCAGGTGAAATACGCAAGGTTAAATCCATAATTGCATTTTGAATTTTTTCAAATTCACGGTAAGTATCTTCCAGTTTGGAATATCTTGATTCAAAGTTATCAATTTTACTTGGATCATTTAAAACGTTTTTGACAAATCAAAAAGAATTTGTGCACGGACATATAATTTTTCTCTATTAGCTAATAAAACTTTTAATTCTCTTTCTGACATTGTAATCAAAATAAACAAGAATTAGTTACCAAATAGAAATTGGAATACACTGTGTTTATTAAGATAAACTCAGGTTTCGCTAGAAGTGATAAAACAGCTGTGCAGATAAATAGCGTTAATGCCCACGCATCTGTTTCTGTACTTAAATGTAAGTTTCTAATAATTTGTGTATCACTTGAAAACATGCACAGATTATCAATAAGTTTTAATTTTAATATTTAATGCAAATATTTTAATACACCTACAATTAAACAAAATGTCTTTTAATAATTCGGCCTCGATTGCGACCAGAACTTTTGTTAGGTATTAAGAGTGGACTGTAAGGGTTGGTATACTTGCTAATTGCGGGTAAAATAGGTAAAAGAAATATGAAAGGAACTTATATAATCTGTGGTACTCACCGGCACATTGATGTGGGTAACTATAATGAAGACAGTGAAGATAGTGCAGTTTAGGATCGGCACGGGATCCTGGTCTTCCACACTTACACGAACACGTTTCAATAGACAATGATTGTTATTATACTACACTACTCGCACACGCGCAAAAGTATTTGAACCACATTTTCTAAGGAAGGGAAATGGTTAAACTACTAGGAAATTTTCATTCTTATTGCAATCGTAAACAACTTGAAAAGCCAAGAATGTTACATCAGAAAACCACTTTCAGTGTAGGAAATAGAAAGATCTCATTGGTTATGACTAGTAAGCCAAACCCACAGACAAAGGGAAACATACCCATATATTAACAGCGAGCAATGATAACGGAGCTCAGTTTTCAACTTAACAAGGCCAAGCTGTGTTACTCTGAATCTAAGAGTATCGCGTAATAATAATATTTTAATAGTGTAATTGTATAGTGACAGATAGTGCTACGAATATGAAAATTTCTATTGCCGATTAACGTAAGTAGAATTTGGGGAATTTATTTAAACTAAAATATAATAATAATAGGGCTCGGAGGCTGACGACAATAATTCAAGTAATATAATAATTCAAGATGTTAACGATCCAAAGGGGTGCATGATTCTGAGGTGGATGAGAATAATCTAAGTTTGACGACAATAATTCGAGGCTGATGATAATTTCGAAATTCCAAAAGAGTGCATAATTCAGTAGATAATATTTCAAATGGGTATATAATAATTTCGAATTGGTGGAGAATAATTTCGAATACGATGTTAATGATCCAAATGGATCGTATAATAATGCATGGAAAATTCTAATTGATGTTGGTTGATAATGGATGCGTCGATAGTCTCGGTACAATTTTGAGTTACGAAAAAGAAATAAAGAAGCACGAAGTAAACAGACCAGGTTAGATCTTTTTAGTTTTAAGACATTTTTTTCTATTTGAATTTAAATATTGAATTTGCTTAATTAATATATAGTGTAACAGAGTCAACAACGAACTTTGCATACGTTGAAAGTACGAATAAAGGGGTTTTGAACGTTCCAAGCTTCTTTGATAAAAAGAATAGTTTTTTTGGTGACTTAAGATTGATTGCAAAGCATATGATTTTTGAGATAAATAAGACTTACAATATTGATTGATTGAAAAGTGTATTTTAATAATTTTCAAAACCTGTACATAATATTCCTTTTCATTATATGGAATTAATTAACTTCATTTTATAGTTCAAAATAAAAGCTAGTCGAGGCAG
This sequence comes from Platerodrilus igneus, assembly GCA_036346225.1. Lineage (NCBI taxonomy): Eukaryota > Metazoa > Arthropoda > Insecta > Coleoptera > Lycidae > Platerodrilus > Platerodrilus igneus. Next base: position 579,848 of record JARFIW010001588.1, read on the forward strand.
AATAATAAAATTAGTGGGAGTGACACAGAGAGGTGGAGTTATAAGTAGAAAACGCCATTGATACCGAGTACGGCGTTATCATATCATATATAGCATAATTTATTGGACGACACAAAGTCGGCGAACGATAGTTCCAGTAGATTCATAGCATATTTATATGCGGCCCAACGTCGGGGCATGAGAGTTCCAGTTAGTACATAGCAAAATATATATATATATAATGCTGTGATAAGGATTGTTTAGGGGTGTATTGTGTAGCAAGGGTCGTGCGGTAACCATAAATTGCAATAGGAAGCAGAAAACTGCATTTATTTAACAGAAAATTAAGTAATTTGGATATTATGTAAATAGTAAACGTTTAGCACCCTGTATATAGAGCATAATTAGTTTTAAGCGACGCAAATAAACACATCTTACAACAATAGGACGCATATTTAGCATAGAAATAGGTAATTCATACATTAGGTAAATAACAAGTATTTAACACTCGGTATATAGAGCTTTATTAATTTTAAGCAATGCAAGAAACAATATCTTTCAGTAAAAGTACGCGTATTTAGAGGAAAGGATAGTACATGTAATTAAACATGCATTGAAAAGGGTTCTAATTAGTTATAATATAATACGAAGATGAGGGATAAAACCTAACAAAGCTTTACGCACTTACGCAGAAATAATAAACATTTTAATAAGAAAACGCAGGTTTTAAAAATAAATAAACGAAAGTAAAATTAATATTACATCATGTATTTTTGTTTATTTATGGAAAACGCGATATCTACACAAAACAACGTATGGTCTGATAACGAGGTATCTATAAGCAAATAACCATTACCCGGAAAACCGAATATATTACATCAGAAAACCACTTCAAGATGCAGGATATACAAAGACCTTATTGGTTAAGGTAGCTACAGACTTGCTGAAAGTCCAACCCACATGCAAGTGGGATTAGCCTATATTTAACAGCGAACTAATGATAAGACAGTTCAGTTTCAACTCAAGAGGGCAAAGCTGCGCCACTCAGAATCAAAAAGTCACGCGTAATTTTAAATGTTTAATAAAATAGATAGTGACAAGTAAGTGCTACAAATATGAAAATTTCTTTTGCCGTTTAACGTGAGTAGAATTTGGGGTAATTTATTTAAATGAATAATATAATAATAGGGCTCTGAATGGATGGATAATTCGAGTATACGATATAACAATTCTAATGTGGGGATGCTTTAAATGTGTGGATATTTCTAGGATAGATATAATAACTCTAAATGGATGGATAATTCAAGGATAGATATAATAATTCAAATCCTAGTTGGTTGATAATAAATCCTAATAGATAGTATAATAATTTAAATGCATGGAAAATTCTAATTGATGGTATAACATTTCAAATGTGTGGATAGATATAATATTTCAAATATGGGGATATTTTAAATGGATTAATATAATATTTCAAATCAGCGTCGACGATTTTGGTACAATTTTGAGTTGCGAGAATTAATTAAGAAGCACTAAGTAATTTATGGGGTTCAATTAAGCAGAGCAGTGATAGTCGAATGCAACAGGTCAGATCCAATTAGTTTTAAGATATTTTTTCTATTTAAATGTGAATACTGAATTTACGTAATTTATATAAAAGTGTAACGAAGTCAGCACAAACATTGAATACGTTAAAAGTACGTAATATTATAAAGGGGTTTAGAACGTTCTAGGTTTTTTTGGGAAAAAGGGCAGTTTGTGGCGACTTTAGATTGATGTCAAAGCATATAAATTTTGGGATAAATAAGACTTATGGTATTGATTGATTGAAGGGTGTATTTTAATAATTTTTAAAACTTGTAAATAATATTTCTTTTCATTATATGAAATTAATTGACTTCGTTTAATAATTCAAACAAAGAGGTAATCATAAAGGGGTAAAGAAAAAAAAATTGTTCATCGTAGCGTTGTGCACTCTGTGTAGATTAATAAAAGCTATCCGTGGCATAATAATAAAATTAGTGAGATTTAAATTTGATAAGAAAACAGAGAGGTGGAGTTATAGAAAACACCATTGACACCGAGTACGGCGTTATCATATCAATATATATATATATATATATATATATATATTATAGTGGTTTTAAAAGATCAAAAATAAATATAAACGAAGCAATTTCAAAACACCCTGTATAACGAAACAACCAGAAATTACGTGCGAAATTTATATTAGTTAATTCATTTTTAAGTATCAGGTATTAACGAAATTTTATAAATAATTAATGAAATTTAAGTAGGTTTGCAAAGAAATTAAATGGTAGAAGCCAATGCCATTAATTTATTAATTAATTTGAATTTAATTGAACGATTATTGATGTATAATTTGCATAAAAGCGTGTAAAAACCCAATGATACCAAAATGAAACGCGTTACTATCTGACAAATATATCAGTGGGGTAGAAATACGCCGAACTTTAAATCGTGGAAGTGTTATTTAAAATGTTACGATTGAACACCTGCGTATTTTCTAAATATCAAGTTTTATTTAATTTGTAGATAACAAACAAATTATTCTAAGGAGTGTTCAAGCGGTCGGATGTTTTAGCATGAAATGCTAATGAGAAAGTCCACGTGTGGTAGACAGCGCACAAACAAGGATATTGATTTTCTACCACTCAAACCAGGTTAGAAAGAGACGTAGAAAACGTATAAGCATGAGACCACAATAGTATAGGAGGGATTTGAGAAACGTCATTAGGTCTACGATTGGTCGATATGTTAGTTTGACTTGATATAGACACGAGGATAGTGTAGCGTAATTTTCTTAAAATATTATAACGAGGTACTGAAATTCGCAGATTTGAAAATGGGGTTGAGTGCAAAATTGTAGGAATGTGTTGTTGTGAGCAGGGGATTTCAGATAAATGTGGCCAGGAGAGGTTACATTGGAAAGATATAAATAGTTTACGAGAATACTATTAAAGCCTTATTATTTCGATCGTCCCAAAAGCACGTATGAAAGTTAACACGAGTTGTAAGTATTATCAAATCATTTAAATTGTATTGCTTAGTGGTAGCCTCTTAATTAAAAACGCGGTTAGTGTGCCGAGATTGCAATTTTTATTGAGGTATCACCTATAATTTTTTTATCAACTCGTGTCGGGACATTAAGTAACTTAGATTACTGTGAAAGAAGTATAATTAAAATGAAATTTGGAATTTGGTTACACTGAGAAGGCGGCGTTGGCGGAGCAACTTAGATGGAGTTCCTCTAGTAAAAGCGAGAAACGACCTGCCGACCAGATAGAAAAATACATGGCATCAACTACAGAGCGGAGATCTTCTAGAAATTTTCAGGTAACGACTTAAAATTGTGATTCCTATAAACTGTAAATATTGGGGTGGCGTATGAGAGTGTTTTTCTAGGTAGTGTGAATTATTTGCGTATTGAACAGAATATGTGTAAATAACTTTATTACGGTATTCAACTAGAAATTTGAAGGTGTCTATAAAACTTTTTAAACGTTCCATCAGAACGTGAAATTTCTGTGAAGAGTACATGGCTTTGTTTTTTTGTATTTTAAGAGTATGCAAAGTAGAAGGGCATACATTATGCAGAATTACTTGGGTTATTATGAGCTCACCATACCTCACAGTTTACTTAGATTATTAAAATAAATAAATAAATTATAAAGAAGGAATTTTAGAGAAGGTATTATTCAAGGTCCATTTACTCCGAGTACATTTTATATGTGAGATGATTTTAAAATTAAATACAGGACACTACAAAATAAGAGTTACTGAAGTGTAACGTGAACAATAAATATGGACAGTGTTGAACTGCATTTGTAAATAGGAATAAATAAAAGATTGTATGTTGGTTGTATTTTGTGGTTTTATTGGGAGTGTGCGTGAATGATAAAATTTGAGAGTGAATATAGATATCCAAAAGGAGGTCCAAATGAGCTAGACGGAAGCAGTTGAAGAAGGCCATTCAACCGAGGAAGAGAGGAAAACGAGTAAGAAATATTTCTTTTGTATTATTTAATTTTTGAATAGTCGAGTTTTCAAAATTTTATAAAATTTTCGAATATATTTATATGGTTGGTAAGGATTTACCCGAGTTCCACAGTAATTTTTGACGCCCAATTTGTGAGGCTCAATTCTTATAAGGTTAGACGGCAATATATATATATATATATATATATATATATATATATATATATGTATATTACTCATATTTAGACCAGGGTAGAAAATTAATTAATTACATCAAATAATTTTAAGCACCGTGTATAAGGAATTTTATTAGATAATACGCTTTATTAAAAAACCGTGGAGAATAAAAATTCATTCGTTTCATTAAAAATAAGGGAGTTAAATTATTTACAAGACGCTTGCTATAAAAAGAAGCAGTATTAAAATGCTCAACGTGTAATTTAATTATTCCGAGTAAAGAAACAAATGGAAATTACGTGCAAAATTTATATTAATTGATTCAAGTTTGGGTAACGAGTATTAAACAAAATGTACAGATAATAATTGAATATTTGATTAGGATTCCCTAAAAATTAAAGGGTATTATTTTAATTGGAGTTAATTGAACCATTAGTAACATATTTTATGCATAAAAGCTTGTAAAAACCCAATAATATTCAAATCGTAGAAGTGTTATTTAGAAGTAGGACGATTGAACACCTGCGTATTTTTAAAAGTCTCGTTCTGCGTAAATTTGGCAGATAACAAATGGTTACAGAGAATGTTGGAGAAACCGTCGCTTAATATTTACGGGAAATGCTAATAAGGTGGGTTATTTCACAGTCCACGTGGATTGAAAATAACCGATACTAAAGAATATCGATTTGTACCACTCGGAACAGGGTAGATAGAGACGGATAATATGCGCAAGACAGAGACACATATAGTAAAGGCGTGATTTGAGCAACGTCACTGGGTTGCGATTGGTTGAAAATAAAAGGCAAACATGAGAGGTAAAAATAACATTTCTATATAAAAATTAATTAGTTATTCTCAGACGCTGCTAGCCGTGTGAAAATTTCTGAGATTTTCAACTGGCGCGTGTGCAAATTTTGTAGAACCGACGCACGGGCGGTCGAGATGGGAACATAGTATGCGAAATTCTAGAAACTGGCCGTTTTGGGGACAAAACCGACAGACAGGCTAACCATTATATAAACCCGGACTTTAAACAGTTTCGCTCTCTTAGATTTTGATTATTCGATGCTTTAAAAAGTGCTCTTAGTTTTCCGAGTTTGATTGAATAATTTAAACAGTTTGCTCGTATATTTTGGTGATTTAAAACAGTTTGTTCTTTACGTGCTACAATGAAAGTAATTTAGTGCACTTAGAAAAGAACATGCAAGGTAATAAAGTCTAGTTTTAATTGCGAGTACTGTACCAATTAGTCAAATTTGCAACGACAAATGAATACACAAAAGTAGGCAGTTTTGGCGTATAGCGTGAAAGAAGTATGAATTTCTTTGCTATTTTCGGAGGTGTTAATAATTAACTGATTCGTAAACATGACTGGATCCACGAATCAAGATTCAGATATACACAGATGAGTTCCGGAAAAGCACTGAAACAACTTTAGATGAATGGTGGTGTAGAAAATTTTAAAGACGACCAGTAATCCGAGGACCTAAACATAACCCAGTTGGAATGGTGTGATTAACAGAGGACGATGTACATTGGAGCCACGAGTGCATTAACCTTCAGGTAACTTATGCTTTGTTGTTCGATTTTTGATGTTTTGGTGTGTGTTGAATAACTTTATAATTTGTTTACTTAAAATGGACAGTAGTGAATTTGTACTAACAACAAATTTTTAATTTTAAGGTGAAATTTTCTTGTTTAAGTAGAAAGGGGTATTTAGTATTTATGTTCTGGATTATGATGAAAATTTGGGTATGTCTTTGAGCTCAATTAGACGAACTTGGTTAATTAACGTAAAGGGGTGGGAGATGCTCCCATTGTACTCAGACTCAGGTCTGCAAATATTGTTAAATTAATTAGTAGGCATCTACAAGGACTTTAATTCTGGATGCACTTTAAAATGATAACAAATTTAATCTTGAAATTTTCTGATACTGAAATTTATGCTGAAATTTAATTTTGAAATTTTAATGTATTATGAATATTGATGTAAATAGAGTTAACGTTGATGTTTGTGGTAGGAATGTATTTGTCTTTTTTTTATTGAGGATGAAAGTTTTAACTAGGTGAGCAGCCGAGGCGGAAAAGAGTAAAGAGGCAATTAACAGAAGAAAGTCAACGGACCAGATAATTTAATAGGCTCTTTGTAGGTTTCACAGCATTCTTGACGCCCAATCTGTGGGGCTCGATTCGAAAACCGTAGTTCCCGGATTTTGGTAGATTCACAGCAATATATATATATATATATATATATATATATATATATATTGATGTGAAACTTGTATTAATTAGAATCGAGCCTCACGAATTGGGCGTCAAAGAATGCTGTGAAACCTACAAAATCCGTGAACTACGCTTTTCGAATCGAGCCTCACGAATTGGGCGTCAAGAATGCTGTGATACCTCTTGAATTACCTGGTCTGTTGATTTTCTTCTGTTAATCGCCTCGGCTGCTCCTCTAGATAGCTTTCATCCTCATACATAAAAAAAACAAACACATTCCTACCACAAACATCAACGTCAACTCTATTTACATCAATATTCACAATACATTAAAATTTCAAAATTAATATGCAGCATAAATTTTAATATCGGAAACTTTCAAAATTAAATTTATTTTCATTTTAATGTGCATCCAGAATTAAAGTCCTTGTAGGATGCCTACTAATTACTATAACAATATATGCAGAGTACAAAGGAGCATCTACCACCCTTTACGTTAATTAACCAGGTTCGTCTAATTGAGCTCAAAGACATACCCATATTTTTATCATAATCCAGAACATCAATACTAAATACCCTTTCTACTTAAACAAGCAAATTTCACCTTAAAATTAAAATATTATTGTTAGTACAATTTCACTACTGTCCATTTTAAATAAACAAATTAGAAAGTTATTCAACACACACCAACATCTCAAAGTTCAAACAAAATAGTATAATTTACCTGAAGGTTACTTGCACTCGTAGCTTCAATGTACATCGTCCCTTTGTTAATCACACCATTCCAACTGGGTTATATTTACGGCTTCTGATTCTCAACGCTTTAAAAAATTTTTTCCATCACCATTTATTTAAAGTTGTTTCAGGGCTTTTCCGGAACTCCTCTGTGTATATCTGACCCTTGTTTCGTGGATCCAGACATGTTTATGCACCATTTAAGTATTAATACCCCGAAAATAACAAAGAAATTCATACTTCTTTCACCAAGATACGCCAAAACTGCCTACTTTTGTGTATTTATTTGTCATAGTAAATTTTACCAATTGGTACAGTGATACTAAACTTTATTACCTTGTATCTTCTTTTCTAAGTGCACTAACGTACATTCATTGTAGCACGTAAAGAACAAGCTGTTTTAAATCACATAATATTCGAGCAAACTGTTTAAATTATTTAATATTAAAACCGGAAAACTAAAAGCACTGTATAACGCGTTCAATCAAGTCGAAGATCTAAGAGAGCTTGTTTATATTCACCTCGGTATATATAGAAGTTAGCCTGTCTGTCGGTCTGTTCCCCAAAACGGCCAGTTTCTAGAATTTCGCATGCTCTGTTCCCAGTCCGTAGCCCGCGCGTCGGTTTTACGAATTTTGCTCTGCCCCAGTTAAATCTCAGAAAATTTCCACACGGCACGCAACGTCTGAGAATACCTAATTAAATTTTATACAGAAATCGTTGTTTCTACCTCTGATATTTGCATCCTACTTTCAACCAATCGTGACCCTCGTGACGTTGCTTAAATCACGCCTTTTACTATATGTGTCTCGGTCTTGTGCATATTATCTGTCTCTATCTAACCTGTTCTTATTGATGCAAATTGATATTCCTTATTATCGATTATTTCAGTCCATGTGGACTATCTGGGTTAAATAACCCCGTATCGCACCTTCTCGTGAATATTAAGCCACGGTTTCTCCAAGATTCTTTGAAACCATTTGATATCTACAAAATTTTCGCCGTACATGACATTTAAACTACGCAGGTGTTCAAACATAATATTAATTCTCAGAGCTTTATTTTCTGGTATTATAATCTTGGATTTTCACAGACTTTTATGCTTATTATTAATAATGATTTAATTAACTCCAATTAAAATTGACTTCTATCCTTTCATTTTTAGCGAATACAAATTAAATATTAATTATTATGTGTACACTTTGTTTAATACCGGTTACTTAAAATAGAGTTAATTAATATAAATCTTGCCCGTAATTTCCATTTGTTTCTTTCTTAGGAATAATTAAATTACACGCAGAGCTTTTTAATACTGTTTCTTTTGATATAAAGCGTCTTGTACATGATTTAAATCTCTGATTTTTACTGAAACGACCGAATTTATTTATGCTGCATGGTTTTAATAAAGCGTACTTTTTCCCAAAGCTTCTACACGGTGATTAAAATTATTTGATGTGATTATTTAATTTTCTACCCTGGTCTAAATATGAGTATTTTATATATTTATCTTTTTCTCGAGCAAATCCTCTTGCTATAAGTCTAGCCTTAAATTTATTTTCATCCCGATTCTCAAACGGTTTATAACTAAAAACCCATTTTGTGTCTAAAATATTAACCGTAGCAGGTTTTGAAATCTCCTCCCACGTCTCGTTCTCTTGCAACGACCTTATCTCACTATTTATAGCTTTAAACCATTTTTGTTTATCAACCCTATCATTTAATTCATCATAACAAGATGGTACATTCTCAACAAAACTACAGGCATCGAAAGCCATATATAATTCAAAGTCTTGGTATTTTGTTGGTAACTTTACATTCCGCTTACTTGCTCTCAAATTTAAACTTTGATCGTCGTCCTGATCATCAGTTGTATCTTTAAACGTTTCTATATTACTTTCATTATTAAGTTCTACTACAGCCCTTGTAAACCAAAAACAATTTTCATCAAATTTTACATCTCTTGACACAATCATTTTTTTCTTTATTAATATTCCATAGTCTATATCCCGTCATAGTGTACCCTACCATAACACACTTTTCAATTAATCAAATTTATTACGAAAATCTTTGTGTATGTGACTGTAGGCCAAGCACCCAAATACCCTCAAGTTACTTACGTCTGGCTTTTGCCAAACCAAGCTTCAGCAGGTGTTTTGCCATATAAAGTAGCACATGTCCTCCTATTCATGACATAATTAACTGTTTGTAATGTTTCACCCCAAAATTCTTTTGATACCCCCGACTTTTAAATGATTGTTCTACATCTTTCAACTAAGCTACGATTTTTCCACTCAGTTTTACCATTTTGCTGAAGTGTATTAGGAACTGTATAATCCAATATAATTCCTCGTTTGCGACAAAAATCCTTTAAATCATTAGATATATACTCCCCTCCGTTATCACATCTCAATTTTGATATTTTAGCATTACATTGTGCTTTTACCATACACACAAACTCTTTGTATTTATCTAAAACCTTATCTTTTGACTTCAATAACTATATCATACTCAAACTAGAAAAGTCATCAATAAAAGTTGCGAAATTTTTATTTCCATCATACGTAAGTGGTCCACAAACGTCAGAATGAAGTATTTCCAATACCCTACTGCTCCTAGCTCTAGTATCGAAAGGAAATCTAGTCATTTTTCCATACACACATGGTTCACAAAACTCAACATTTTTAGGGTGAATATTATTTTCTATTTCAGTAACCATACCTTTATTAATTAGTTCCTTTAAACTAGTAAAATTGATGTGACTGTAACGCTTATGCCACTTTATAAAATCATTATTCGAATTATCTGTATTTAAGGCCTCACTTGAATGCAATATTTTAAAATTAATTTCATATAAACCTTTGCTTTCACCTAAACCCACTAGATTTTTATTCGCATCAAATAACTTCACATGATTTTCCTCAAATAATGCTTTAATAGTTAATTTTTCTAAACGTATAACCCTCAGTAAATATTTTCTTAGTTGGGGAACAAAGAATACATTCTTGATAGTGCAGTTAATCTGTTTGTCACCAACAGTACTTATAACATTTATATTGTTGCGAGCTACTATTAGGCAGCCCATCAAACACACAGGCGCTGTAGGCTCTGCATAGCCTTCAGGATTCGAGAATTTTTCTAGCAATCAAACACACAAAACGCCGCCAGCACTGTTTATTACCAATGGACCGGGAAGCTTCTCAGAATTACTAGAGGATGAGTCATATCTTTAACTCAGAGTATATATAAGGCCGCTAATAAATGCAAGGGTCAGTCTATGCTAGAATTTCTAATATAAATTATATCGTTGTAAAGTAATAGTAGTTGAGCTTTTGGAAGTTCAAGTGTATACATAAATGTTATATGCTGTGTCTAATGTACATGCAGCTTGTAGTATACATAAATAAATAGAAGTGTATAAATAAATAGTTGTGTTAGTGTTGTTAATGGACCTATGGTAAAGAAGTTAGTTTAAGAAGATATTAGTGCTTGTAAATTCATTAGTGTAATAGTGCTTCATTGTTAAGTGGACTGAAAACATCTATAAATAAGGCCTATACTGTTAATTAGACTTGTGAACAGTGAGTAATAAAGACGTTTGTTATTACTTGTTTTAAATTAGAGAAACGCGGTAGTAGTAGCCTGTTACAATACTTAACTGCCATAGCCGATAAAAAATCATTGTCCTTAGCAACTGCAATTTTAATACGACCTTTCAAAGTGATTAAATTAGAAAAGTATGACCTTTCATTGACCATGTGGTTGGTACAACCAGAGTCTACAAAAATTTTTAAAAATTTCTTTTGATCAAACGTTTCCTGGTCACGTTTAACCTCTCCAATAAAACATACATTTTTACCTGCACTGCATTCATCTTGAGTTTCTGAATTTGTGCTTTAAACATCATTCCGGACATAATTACTTCTAGGCAAATTACTATTGCTACTACTATACCTATTTCTAGGATAAACTCTGAAATATCCACCTCTATGTCCACGCCTAAAACTACTTTTATTAGTATTATATTCTACTTTATTATTTGTTGTCTTAAATGTGTCACTGGTAGGTGCGTTAACCTCCCTCCCCCCACAATGTCTAATTGTACTCAAAATGCTAGCGCAGTTTAATTATACCTAGCGCACTCCTTAGCAAAGATAGCGCAGCAAATTTGCCGTATTTAGAGGACTAAATCGGTTGGGGAAGCTAAATTAACGTTAGCCCCTCCATTTTAGAAATATTTAGTTAGTGCTAGCGCAGATTACTTAGACCTAGCGCACCCGAAATAATAGCTAGCGCAGGCATACAAACTTCATTATTTTAGCTTTTTATCTGGTGGGATTAAGTTAACGTTAGCTCCTCCATGCTGGAGGAACTAAATCATACTGCTGGCGTAGATAATATAGGGCTAGCGCAACCTAGCGCGCCCCAAAAAATAGCTAGCACAGAAACTCTATTACAGTTACTTGTTTCTGAGGGCCTTCAGCAAATAGTTACGGCTGTTTCCAAGCACCTCGCTTTCAAATACCTTTTTTGCTAATCTAGCTCTAAGACACCTGCGTAAACGAGAATTTCGTTTTGTACATCTGAATACGTTTATTGGAAGAGGGAAATTCAATCAAAGGTAATCACATTATTTACGAAATTTCCAAGTTAGTAGGTATTCTTAAAACACTAATTTCTCTAATATAGCCATTATGTTCCGCTATAGTGTATTAAACGAACAGAGTCAGTAAGCAAAATAATTGGATGGGCTTTAGAAGCGTGAAACAAACTTGATTCGCAGCGTAGAGATTGTCACACCACGGATGGATATACATTTATCCCACCAAAAAAAGCAATAATATTGTAGCTTTTATGCCTATACTAGCTATTTTTTTTGGGTGGGCTAGGTTGCGCTAGCTCTAGGTGACCTGCGCTAGCATTATAAGTAAGTACTTTTAACATGGAGCGGGAAACAATAATCTAACCCCGTCCCTAACCGGTGAAATCCCTAATTCCGGTAATTTTGCTGCGTTAGTTTTGGTATGGGTTGCGCCAGGTTATGCTAGGTCTAAGTAACCTGCCCTAGCAATGTAACACAATACTTTTAACATGGAGGGAGTAACGTTAGTTTAGCTACGCCCCCAACCGATTTAATTCCCTAAATGCGCTAATTCTGCTGTGCTAGCATTGGTAAGGGGTGCGCTAGGTTGCGCTAGATCTAATTAAACCGCACTAGCAATTTGAGCACAATTAGACATTGTGGGTGGGTCAGGTTAACACACCTGGAAGAAATAAAATCTAAAACAACGAAGTTTGTATGCCTGCGTTAGCTATTATTTCGGGTGCCCTAGGTCTAAGTAATCTACGGTAGCACTCTAAGTATTTCCAACATGGGGTGGGGGCTAACGTTAATTTAGCCTCCCAACCGATTTAGTCTTTACATGTGATTTTCTAATGCTCCACCCGAAGGTACTACATTGGAAGGGAAGCGAGTTCTTTTTACCTGGAAAATTTGGAATTTTGCCAAACCCTTGCTGTTCCAAGTAAGGTAGGGATCTTTATCGTGCGTGACAACACTCACACACGGGACCTCCATTTTACCTTTCATTCAAACGAGGGTGTATTTTTGTGAAAAATGCTCGCCTAACATTTTTCAAGTCGACCGTGTCGGGATTCGAACCCGGGACCTTGGGCGTAGTAGTCACACACATACCAACTACGCCACGGAGCCGCGCAAACCGATTTAATCCTCTAAATGCGGCAATTTTGCTGCGTTAGCTTTGCTAAGGGGTGCGCTAGGTTGCGCTAGGTATAATTAAGCTGTGCTAGCAAATTGAGCACAATTAGACATTGTGGAGCGAGGTGGGGGGGAGAGATTAACGCACTGTCACTGGTGCGTGACTTATTACCTGGAAACTTCTGACAGTCTCTTTAAAAATGTTTTGCAATACCGCACCTATAAACCCTTTTATGCTGAACACTGAATGCATATGAACCATTCTGTAAATGATCTGTACCTTCTTTGTTTAGTTTCCGTTTTTCATATTCACCAACTAATTTATTTTTCACAGCTTCAAATGTTAGACTTTCGGTATTTTCAATTCGGTTGCGATCGTCTCATACGATTTTGGTAGACTCTGTAGCATATTACAAATTAGATCATTTTCACTTAGTTGTGTACCTGCAATTCGTAACTGTCGTACAATTTCCTCAAATTCCATTATGCGCGTAAGCAACGATTGCTTCTCTTGCAGCTTCATTGATAATAACTTTTTCTTTAAATACAGTTGTCCAGGCAACCCTTTCTGTTCGTATTTTTCTTTCAACGTATTCCTCATTTTAAATGCCGTTGATTTCTCACGCAAGCATTCCAGCTGACTTTCTTCAACACATTGCACAATTAAAGATTTTGCTTTTGCATCCTTACGGGTTATTATTTCCTTTTCTTTTTCACTTGGCCCCTTGTTCAAATACTCCATTTTCCTCTAGGATCATTTCCATCCTAAACTTCCAATTATAATAATTGCTGCCCTTCAGTTGCTCAAGCGCATAATTCTTGCCTGGTTGGGCCATCATTAACAATACTCTGTAAATTATTACACGTGGTCAACAAAAGCTAACTTCACTTTCATTAGTTCGACTTCTGTTAATTATCCAAGATTTCTTTACAACAACTTTCCGCTAGCACGTCATGAGCCCATAACCTGTTGTATTTTCGCAGATTGAAAATAATGCACAGCGTTATGATCGACTATAATTATTAAGATTACATTACAATACATGCGCAGCGCAAATCTCCATCACCTAATAACAACCGTGCATTTACATTTCCAATGCTCCACCCGAAGGTACTACATTGGCCAGTAGGCGAGTTTTTTGTTGCCTGGAAATTTAAAATTTTGCCGAACCTTTGCCGTTCTAGGCAAGGTAGGGATCCTTAACGTGCGTGACAACACTCACACACGGAACTTCCGTTTTACCTCTCATCCGATGGAGGGCGTAATATTTGTGAAAAATGCTCACCTGTCATTTTTCAAGCAGTCGGCCGTGTCGTGATCCGAACACAGGATTTTGGTATCCGTAGTCTTACGCTTACTACATTGATCCACGGCGACGCCTACCTAATAACAACTAGTAGTTAGAGAGAGAGAGAGAAAGAGAGAGAGAGAGAGAGAGAGAGAGAGAAAGAGAGAGACAGAAAGAGAGAGAGAGATGCACATACAGCCACCACATTAAACCTAGATACATCATTACCCATAGACTTGATACTACAGAGTGAATTTTAGCGCATATTATACCAGTCTGGGCACTCTGGCGCTAGAACCATTTCTTGCCCGAAACATTGACCCTGAGGGAGTAATATTCACGTTTGCCAACAAAAAAGCAAAAAAGGTACAATTATTATAATTCTTTCATTAATAATCATCATTCATGTGTTTACAATAAAGTATCACTAAAAATTTATAACGTTAAAAATTGAAAAAACAGTATTCCCACTAATATAGTAAGCATCAGGTTCAGTGAGTATAATAATTACCAAGGTAATTTGTTGGTCTTTTAATTTTTCTCTGTAGTTCTTAATTAAAAAAAATCCACTCACAGGGGTCTGTGTGTCAGTGTTGCTCCGGGACCCGATATAGTTAACAACGGCCCTAACTACGAAGGGGAATATCGTGATTGGTGATTGATTGATCGATCGTTATTCAGAAATCCATCCAATCGGTTGATCTATAATCAGTAATTCTTGTAAAATAAATAATACCACATGCATACTGACTACTCTGACAATTTAAAGTGAAAATCGTGAGCATTATCATCGTCGTAACGTAACAAATATATGTACATCATTTCTGCACTCTTCCAGTTTTTAAATAAAACACTTACAGCTTGGGTGATCCAAATAACACTGCAGAGTGGGATGACAAAGTCGTTTTATTCGATATTAAATTTTTTTATTGATTATTGCCAGAAAAAAACACAAATTTATTCTCTTACAACCATTCGATTTTAAATATTTAGAGCTAAAGGCGTAAAAGCAAGTCATCATGTGTGTGAGTATGGTTCATGTATAAAGAGCAGGTGACTTCCTATAATTATTCCCATAGAATAATAGTAAAGTAGTTTCAAGTGCTTCACTAGCGCATTTGTAAACTTAAGTTCCTCTGTTTACTCTAAAAACCATGTGGGAGATTATAAATCATTCTATTCTATAAATCATCTACAAGGACATTCATTAAAATGACTGCTACGTTAATATGGAATTAGCTATTGTTTAAGTTCTAAGTATACGTTAAGAATACGTTAAGCTCCTGTAAACAACATGATCGATAGCTAACATTGGAATAAAAGGTGTCCGGTATAATTTATCGTTTAGTAAGAAAAGATGTCTGGTATTAAAAGGAAATGCCTTTATAAACATTGAACCAAATCGCCTCCAAAAGTAGAGTATTATTGGAATACGCTATTTGTATATACAGGATATTATGTTTAAATCAATAAATAAATGTATACGTGCAAAATTTGAAATTTATTGTCAATTGCAAAGCGCTTTCGACCGTTTTAGCCAATCTCAATGCAATTAAAATAAAAATAATCAATAAAAACGATAAGTATTATGGTACAAAGATATAAAATTACAGATAGTGCGCACAAGTGATAGTATACAGATGAATAAAATTAATATTGATATTATTATGGTTGTTACAGCACGTATACAATTAGAATTTAAATAAATAAATTAAATAACGACTTATTTAAAAGGTCAGTGTAATACACTAAGGACAAAATTATAAGTAGAACATCACAATGTAGGCTTTGTACTATAGACTGATGAAATGGATAATGTGAATTAACGAAAGAATCAAACGAGGTATAGATATTATTCCCTTAAGGTTTATCTGCGTCTCTATCCTTAGGATGAATTTTTGTGTTAGCTTTATTGACCCAGTGGCGCCCTAGTTTATTCAAAGACAGGTTTAGTCTCAGAAAGTACCCCGACCAGCTGATGTCTCCGCAGGAATAGACCACGAGTTTATACCGAGAGCATTCTATTTTTCTTTCGCAACACCAGCATAGCCCCACTACATCCTCGATAAAGCCAGCCTCAAAAAAATACATATAGCGAGAGAAAAATTCATAATAACATAGAAACAAGAAGAAAATTGTTGAAAGCATGTGTGGAGTATGCCTATAAAATACGGACAGTAGGAAAAGCAGACAGCAACACGGTAGCAGCCTTTTGGAATGTTGTGCTTCAGATGTATGAGGAGATAGCATGAATAGACAAAGCTAATAACAAACAGGTTATAGAAATAGTAGGGGAATAAAAATATCTGTAGAAAAAAATAGGAGAAATAGAAGGGCAGGAGACGTTCTAAAACATATTTGGGGAATAGTATGGGATATATTATAAGCAGAGATAAGAAAAGAGAGATAGATGTAGACCTAGATTAGATAGTGATAGATGCAGACTGTGTAAATTTCAAGCAAATGTGTAGGTTAGTTCAGAATAGGAGACAATGAGGATACGCGTCTAACCAGTTCTAGGACTGAAGACCTAATAATGATGATGTGTTGCGGCATAATTACACAAATTGCATGCGAATGGACGTCCCCTAATGTGCGATTTCATATGTCTTAGTAAAGTACTTTTCATTGATGCGGCATAATTACATAAATTGCATGCGAAAGAGCGTTCGTTAGTGTGCGACTTCATATGTATTTGTAAAATATCTTTCCTTGATGCGGTTTGATTACACAAATTGCATTCAAATGGACGTTCGTTAGTGTGCAACTTCATATGTACTTTGAAATTATCTTTTTGTAATGCGGTATAATTATGCAAGTTGCATGCGTATGAACGTTCCCTGGTGTGCGATTTCATATGTCTTAGTAAAGTACTTTCCATTACATAAATTGCTGGAGAATGGACGTTCCCTAGTGTGCGCCTTTATGTACATTTTTAAACTACCCTTATGTGACGTGGCATAATTACATGCTAATGGACGTTCGTTAGTGTGCGACTTCACATGTATTTGTAAATAAGCTTTCCTTGATGCGGCATAATTACATAAATTGCAAACGAATAACCGGTCGTTAGTGTGAGACTTCATATGTGTTTTTAAGCTATTTTTATGTGATGTGGCATAATTACACAAACTGCAAGCGAATGGACGTTCGTTAGTGTGCGATTTCATATGTCTTAATAAATTACATTTCCTTGGTGCGGAATAATTACACAAATTGCATTCGAATGGACGTTCGTTAGTGTGCGACTTCATATGTGTTTTTAAATTATCTTTATGTGATGCGACATAGTTACATAAATAGCAAGCGAATGGGCGTTCATTAGTGTACGACTTCATATGTCTTAGTAAACTACTTTTCATTGATGCGGCATAATTACATAACTTGCATGCGAATGGACGTTCGTTAGTGTGTGATTTCATATGTCTTAATAAATTGCCTTTCCTTGATGCGGTATAATTACACAAATTGCATTCGAACGGACGTTCGTTAGTGTGCAACTTCATATGTACTTTAAAATTACTTTTTTGTGATGCGGCATAATTACACAAATTGCATGCAAATGGACGTTCTATAGTGTGCGACTTCATGTGTATTTTTAAACTACACTTGTGTGACGTGGCATAATCGCATAAATTGCATGCGAATGGACGCTGGTTAGTGTGCGACTTAATATGTATTTGTAAATGATCTTTCCTTGATGCGGTATAACCACACAAATTGCATTCAAATGGACGTTCGTTAGAGTGCAACTTCATATGTACTTTTAAATTACCTTTATGTGATGCGGCATACTTACACAATTTGCAGGCAAATGGACGTTCGTTAGTATGCGACTTCATATGTCTTAGTAAAGTACTTTTCATTGATGCGGCATAATTACATAAATTGCAGGCGAATGGCCGTTCCCTAGTGTGGAACTTCATGTGTATTTTTAAACTACCCTTATGTGACGTGGCATAATCACATAAATTGCATGCGAATGGACGTTCGTTGGTGTGAGACTTCATATGTGTTTTTAAAGTATCTTTATGTGATGCGGCATAATTACACAAATTGCACACAAATGGACGTTCGTTAATGTGCGACTTCATATGTCTTAGTAAATTACTTTTGCTTGATGTGGCATAATTACAGAAGTTGCATGCAAATAGACGTTTGTTAATGTGCGACATCATATGTACTTTTAACCTACCTTTATGTAGTGCAACATAATTACATAAATTGCTTGGGAATGGACGTTCGTTGGTATGCAACTGTATATTTTAAAGTACTTTTACGTAATGTAGTATAATCACACAAATTGCATACAAATGGATGTTTGTTAGTACGTGGCATCATGTGTCTTTATAAATAACTTTTCAGTGATGCAGCATAGTTACATAAATTGCATACAAATACATGCGCATTAGTTAATATGCAACTGTGTGTGCTAAAGTGCTTTTCGGAGATTCCGTATAATCATACAAATTGCATAAATATTCACGTTCGTTAGTATACGACTGCATAGCTAAAGGTAGAAGACCTTTGTGATGTTGCATTGTCACTAAAATTGTATACAAATGTACGCTCGTCAAATCGAAAACACATATGAATTCTTAACTTGCTCTTACAACATGCAGAATATGCACATTAAAAGTACGCCATAGCCGTTCGTTAGTATGTGAGCACATACGAACTTTAATGAAACCTTTATAGAGGGAACAATAATTACATAAATTATATGATGGCGAACGTTCCTTAGCATGTGACCGAGCTATATATTGGTAAGTTACTTTTCTGCTGTGCAAATAACATTTCAATGGATGGTGTCTAAGAGTGAGAATGTACACTCGTTAATAGGTCAATTTTTGTAAATGTACAATAAACACACAAATTCCTGTCTATTCAAGTAGCGTATTCCAATAATAGTCTACTCTTGGAGGCGAATTGGTTCAATGTTTATGTTTATGTTTAATAGGAGACATCATCTCGTACTAAACGATAAATTTTACTAGACACTTTTACTTCAATATTGGCTATCGATCGAGTCGTTCATAGGAGATTCTTAAAAGAGTTGAATAGAAAGGAATCATTTCACTTCATTTTAAATACTTTTTTCTGTAATTATGTAGATATAAAAATACCTTACGGTGTTCTTAACGTATACTTAAAACTTAACAATATCTAAATCATTATCAACGTAGCAGCCATTTTAATAAATGTCCTTAAAGGTATTTCATAGAATCAAATGATTTTTAAACAACGACAAGTTGGAGATTGGTTGCGATTGTCACCATAAAGATGTATGGAATTTATGCTGCAATTCTTGATCGTGAGCCTGTAAAATCATGAAACTGTAGCTTACAGGAAATCTATAACTCGTTTCCTTATAGATCTACAGAAACTGGTATTCTGTAGAACTTTCTGCATCTGCATTCTGTACAGAGATATGCTATAGGTTGCACCTATATCCATGGTGGTACTTTCGAACTATATTTCTATATTTTGAGGTTAAATTACTCTATTTTTAAATCCAAATTGGTGATTATTAACAAACCTAAATTGATTTATAATGCAGCAACCACGTTCACAGTCGTCAATACCTAAAGTAATATTTTTGAATTACAAATTCTATAAAATAATTAAATTTTATACATTTTAACCTGCAAAGAACCCTATTTACTCACTAGAAGTCCTGCACGAAAGCGAAAACGTACAAAAAATAGATCGGGATTGCAGTACGAATCCTATCTACGTTTAATGGAAAATGAATATAATTTCCGAAGTGGGACAATTAATCTAACTTTGGCCGTCAATTATATAGATAAGGTATGGGAGGAATTAACAAATGTTTTAAATGGTATTGGGGATGGACCGAGTTTGTGTACAGATGAATGGAAGAAGGTTTGTTATTTTATTCTGTAATATAAAAGTAAATAGATTTGTGTTTTTTAGAGGTTTGTTGACTGGAAATATGCGTTACGCAGTAAATTCAGATAATTGAACGAACACCAAAAGAAAACCGGCTCTGGACTGGAATCAGATATTAAATT